>JALPQD010000944.1:0-218464 GCA_023101885.1 Typhlomys cinereus | reverse complement strand
AAGATGAGATAGGTACACCAGAATCACATGCCAAACTACTGATCAAATTTTTAAAAATGTGTGTCATTGCTATCAGCTCTGTGAAAATATGTGTCATAGTTAATTACAGATGTCAACTTTGCACTGAAGCTCCAAGCACAGGTTTGAGAAATTAGTATTTGATTGAAGCTCCAAGAAAGCCTGCAGGAAGTATCATGATTGGAAGGTTTAGGATCCAGCGGTGGGTGGAGCTTGGTCCTGTGCAGGTGAGGTAAATGGAGGGACGCTTGTAAGGGAGAGCTGGCACCTTCTATGTAGAGTTGTGACCAGCCTGCTGGTCAGTCGGAAAATGTGGATTGTCGCGAGTCTCATGGCTGGCACTGTGGTTTGGTTGTGACAGTTCCCTGGACTCTCCTGCCAAGCTGGACAGAACTAGTAACCGACATCAATGAGACCAGAATGAAACTCCTTGATCCCTTAAGCCCTTGGTGGCCAAATTTTTATCAGCAACATCAGAGTAACCACAACCCACAACATGTTCATTCACTCTTTCTACAATAGGAACAAATAGTCCCCGTAGGTCATAAATGTGAAGCATGCCCTATTATATCTCCCTTCCCTACCCAATCCTTCCTCGACCCCAACCTACTTGGCTATTCCAACTTTTTACCTCAAGCAGCGCCTTGGTATAATCGAAGCTCAAAATGCAAGGGTTTACAAATCCTTTGGCTTCCCAGTCTCTCTCCAGAAGATATGCTTGCCCGACCTGATCACCTGAACGAGGCCAGCCAAATCTGCGCTCCGTCCAAAGCTCAGGGAACATTTGCGAGAGGGGCGATAAGATTGTAAGAGCCTAAAGATGGAGTGGAGCAACGATCACCAATACTCCACACAATTAGGGCCCCTAACCACATAGACTTTGCATGAACCTGCACAATACAAACATATCAAGTCCCCCCCAAAGTCTAGCATGATCACAAGGCACTGAGTCCTTAGAAGCAAGGATCACAGTCACAACAGTTTGGTTCCCATACGAAGAGAGCAACAGAAAAGCTCTAGGCAATCTTCGGAGTCCTTCAACAACACCTCATTAGAGTGGAGGACCCAGAGGGAATTTGACATTTCAACACTAAAGGATGCTCCAGGGATTGGGTATGGGGGGAATAGTTGGGCCTGGGAAAGGGAAGGAAGAGGTGAAAGAAAGGGGAAAAGGGAGAGGTGGCAAGGGGTACCTTTAAGTTTGTATGAGTGGGAAGGGGGGAAATATAAAAAAAAATTTAAAAAAAGCAAAGGATCATGCTTGACCCCGCACTTCTAACTGGATCATGAGATCGATCCTGTTTCTTTCTTTATTATTTTTAATATTTTTATTATATTGTGCGTGTGTGTTTGTGGTGTGTGTGTGTTGTGTGTGTGTGTGTGTGTGTGTGTGTGTGTAGAACCACAGGAAATTCGGAACCACCATACCCCCTCACCTCCTCTTGTTTACTCTGCCCGGATTCACAGGCTCCGCCCCCAGGACCAGAAACGCAGGCCCCCCGCTTCGCCGGCGTCTATACTGGGTCTAGGATCCGAACTCAGGACCTTCCGCCTGCAAGGCAGAGGCTTAACCAAGCCACCTCTCCAGCCCCCTGGTTTCTTCTTTCAATAAGGAAAAAACTCAAAGCCTGAGTTGTGGTTTCCCAGATAGTTTGAACATGACACACAACTGCCCTGGTTTCGAGGGTCCCGATGCAGTGCAGTTCACACCAGGCAACAACCCTTTCCTGTTGGCTTTTCCAGAAGAACTCCTAGGACCTCGAGTGTCGTGTAGCATCCTTTCGTCAGAACCACGTACATCATGCATGATCTGTGGCTCAATGCCCGGGCTGAAAGTGAGGACTTGGCTAGTTTTCCCCGCCTTTGATGTAAACAGTATCTCAGTAATTGTACGAAATACTTATGGCTTATAATCTCAGTCGTTACAAACAGTTCAAGCCCTCTCTCCGTCAGTTGTCACTTAAAAATCTGGAAGCGCTGGAGGCACTACTCTCTTTCTTAACTCTCTATTCTTCTTTCTTCTCAACAAATCTCAAGACCAAAGGACCCCACTATCTACTTTCTGTGGAGTAGTCCAAGAATTTGAGATGTCTCTCCTCCCGAGCCTTACCCCTGATCTGACTCCACGGTGGTATCTCAAGCTGCTGCCACCCGCCTCAGTCACAGTCTGCCCACATTCACGATGTGCCCTGCCTCTCTCAGGAGAAACTTACAGTTATGTGAAGAACGCTCTTTGTTCAAACTTTTGCTTTGGAGCTGTCCACTCCCACTCTTTCTCCTCCTGCTCCAGTAAAGAGAACTCAGGTACCGCAGTATCCCCTGCACCACTAGGTGCATCTATGGATCTGCTGTGTTGTGTATGCGGGTCTCTCTCTCGTCTCTCTCTCGTCCTCCTCTCTCCTCCTCCTCTCGTCGTCTACTCCTCCTCTATCTCATCGGACTTCCTCTCTCTCACTCATACCTCTTCTCTCTCTCGCTCTCGTTCTTCCTCTCTCTCTCCCTTCCTCCCTTACATTTCACTAGATCTCCCATACTCACACCCCTGCTTCATCCCAACTTGTCACTCCAGTGGAACAATAGCCAATGTCCGTACTCCCGTAAGACTAAAAGTTAAAAGTTTTTTTTAATTAAAGTTCCACATCCATCCAAGCGGCTTAGAAGTTCAACACATTTTATCTCCAATGCCATCCCATCACAATACCCGTCTAATCTCCCCTAACCAAACTCCCTCCTATTTTCAAGTCTTTTCGCCATGTGTGGCACACTGGGTTTCCCTCTGGGTGAAAGCGCTGAGTTTCTATAGTTAGTGTAGTGTTCCCTGTAAATGCAGCACTTTCTGTCAATGCCAATGCTAAGAAGTGGGATTGGTGGCATTAAACCAGCCAGGGCAGAGGATCCCAGTCCTAACATAATGAGCCAAAACAACAAAAATAAACTGACTTAAAAAACAAGAATAAGAAATGGAATAGCAAGAGAACATTCAATGTGGAGCTAAATTATTATGACTAGCTTAGTACTCGAACTGTTAGCAGTTTCAAAGATAACAGCAGCTTCAAGGTAGACTCTTGTACCACAACCCTGGGAACGGTCAACCGGGTCCCCAAATAATAAATCACAAGATGAAGATGCAGTAAGGTGACAAAAACCCTTCCCACCTGAGGCTGACTACAAACGCAAGCAAGACCTCCCCAAGGGACAAAGTGCAAGAATGAAGATGTTAAAAACTGGCTGACCCTCACTCCTCGGATCGGTCGGTACCTCAAAGTCTGAACAAGTCCCCACGGTTCCCATCTTGCTGTGAGATTTCTTTAGTCAAACTAATTTGCACAGTTCAGCATGATGTCCTCGATGAATTTTTTAACGGATGGATACAATGAATTTATTTTAAGTCCGAAATAGATCAATGATGATTGAATATGGCTCAAGGCATGGGATGTGCACTTTAATGTGAGTTGGTTTTCAGTTCTGTTTAAGTAATCCGGGCACGCAGAAGGAGCTCAATAATTCTATCATCATCATCATTATTCCTTGGTCTGCAAGTGATACATTTTCACTGCAGTTTATTTACTTCTTACATATACACAAAACAAGTCATGATCTTTAAACTGTACTCCACTGTTCTAAAGGACTCCCTATGAATCACTAGTATAATCCCGCTTCGGATTGTACTCAATGCCCACAACGGGTGGTGGCCCGTGTTCTTCCAGTCCAAAGAAAGCTATGTCAACAGATTTCCAGGTCCCAGGAAAATGCTCCATAAAACCTTTCCTCCCCATGTTAGCTTGGCTTGTCAAGGGTAATGCTTCTTATCCGGCAGACTTGGGATCAAATCTTGACTATTCCACAAACTACCCTATATGACTAAGCAGATCACAGAATTCAATTTTACATCTGGTAACACGATCATTCTTATCTAGAAGCAGGGCTCAAAGGCTAGCAAATGCTCAGTTGACTAGTTCTTTCACAGAGGACTTGGAATAAATTAGTTTCATTATCTTGAGTTTGTCCTGGGACCAGTCGTGTTCAAACTATGAAGGTTCAATGATGAAAGTCCTGAGGAAAGGGCATCGTGCCTCTTACTCTGCACACACCCTACCTTTTGGTTTCCTGATTCAAATGACCACTTCCTTGAAAATCCTCCGTGATGGCAACAAATGGCCAGGAGCTAGGAACGGTAGGATTATCACCTCCCTCTCCCTGCCCCGTGGCGTGCCACAAGCGCAAAAGTACCAGAGTCCTCCCTCAGCGTGTTTGACTAGGAACTTGCTGAACGCCCCAGAACCGGCTTTTGAAGTCTAGCATGCACTCTGTTGTGATCGACAGCATTCCAAAGAGATTTAAAATCTCCTGGCAGCTCAAGGCATAAACAAAACAGGGCGCCAGTGGGTTAATGATGCCCGCTCCGGGCTCATCCTGTGAGATCTTGAGCAAGTTGTCCACTTCGTAACATGACCTCATGACAATTATGTAAGGAACCAGAGCAGCGCTGGAGCAGTGGCTGATGTTCGAGGTAGCCTCACTAAGCATCAATTGTTAAGGATGGCCAAATGAATGCACCTGTTTGCTTTATGAAAATTAAGTGAAGAAATAAAGCTGACAGCCATATATATGCAAAAAAATCAGAATAATAGGAAGAAGAGAGAAGTTTATGGGATTGAAAAAATATAAATGGAGATCATTTGACAGAGGTATGTTTATGCACACAGTATTGCGAGCCTCAAACTATGTTTGGCAATGAATAAAATTCCTTCAGGAATGAAGCAATGTGAATATTGCATATCTCTAGATCAATTTTTCCTTTTCCTGAAAATAATTTGCTTCTGAGAACATAATCTCACCTGTCTGAAAATAGCAGGGAACACCTGCTTCTCAGAAAGTCCAGTTCCCCACTTCTCCCATTCTGCCCACTGTGGGCAACATCCCTGGTAAAAGACCAAAGACCAGGGCTCCCTATCTGTGGTCCTGAAGAGACAATTTGTCCTAAGTCTTATTCCTCCAGAGTCTGAAAAGACTGGACAACAAAAAATTCCTTAATGAATTCCTTATGCAAATCTTACCACAGAAAGCTCAGTCCTGCAAGTGTGAGGAACTGAGCTTGTTTCCCTACAACACATATAGAAACCAAAAGGGGACAACCTGTAGTCCCAAGCACCAGCCCAGAAGGCAAATACAGGAATGCCTCACGGCAAGCCTAGCTTAGTCCCATTTGGCAAGCTCTGGGTTCAACTGCGAATAACTGCCCTTAATAATAAAAGATGAGAATGATCAAAGAAAACACCAGACATCATCTCAGGCCTCCACAACATGATTACATAGGTGCATGTTCACACGTTCACTTCGACACACGTTTGTGTCCACATGCAGATGTGAAAGAAAGAAAGAAAGAAAGAAAGAAAGAAAGAAAGAAAGAAAGAAAGAAAGAAAGAAGAAAGAAAGAAGGAAAGAAGAAGAAGGAAGGAAGGAAGGAAGGACGGAGAGATAAAGAAGAGAGAGAGATGCGTTCACATTGTGCTGAGTATGGTGGCATACACATGTCAGCCCACATTTAGGAGATGGCAGGAATATTAGGTGTTTAAGGCTAGACTGGGCTACATGACACTTTTCTAAAAGACAAAAAAGGGGGGGTTGATAGGGAAGTGGCTCAGTGGTCAAAGTCTTTGCTTCACAAGCAAAACCACCAGAGTTTGGATCCTCAGATCCCATATTAGAGCATTAGGTGGGCATTGCCAACCAGCCTGCAATTCTTGCCCTGGAAAGCAGAGGCTGGAAATCTCTGGAGCAAGCTGGCTAGCCACACTGGCCCTAATGGTGTGCTCTGGGTTTAATCAGAGGCCCAGGCTCACCACAATAAGATGGAGGAGTGATCAACAATGATTCCTGGGACGGGAGAGAGGCGGAGTCTTACACTCTGCCTCCCAAGCAGGTCTTGAGTTTGGATCTCGTAAAAACACCAAGTGGAAACAGTGGCGGCCTGCACTTCTGGCCCTGGTGGGCGGAGCCTGGGAGATCCCAGAGAGAAGCATAAAGGAGATAGAACAATCCAGGATGATTCCTTATAGTTACGCTTTGTCCTCCACAGGGACACACAGTGCCCTCTGATACACACACACCAATTCACTCCATACATGAATTCACTTCATACATGAATTAAAAAGACAAGAAAGTGTTCACTTCGATTAATAAGTTTCTCTGGTAAAAATTGTGAGCGCATAAGGAATATGATCATTTTTGATGTTTCAGTCACATGTGTTTTAATGTGAAGTGGGTAAATATAATTATTTTTGATGTTTCAGTCATGTGTGCTTTAATGTGAAGTGGTGAAGGGATTCCTTTCTACTAAGTAAGCAGTTCAGTTGTCTCAGGAAATACCAGTGTTGGTGACACAGCTGGGGCTCTCCCAGAGAATCAGATGAGACCATGCAGGAAAAAATATTCTGGAAAAAAACAGATTGAGTCCAAGAAAGTGCAAAATGCCTACATACCGGGACAAACCCCATCGATGAAACTTCTTTGTTGGCAGTCTCACCTCTGTCCAGGGGCTCCAGGCACAGTCTGCCAGCCCAGCAGTTAATGCCTACTCCCTTAAAGTCAAGGAGGACTGGGCCTTTAACTGGGGAAATACAGGGAATTTCCACTCTTGTCCAAGAATAGGGACAACTCTGCCCAGAATGTTCTTTCTGGCATGACCTCAAGTATATGCATAATCCAGACAAGACTGGCTGTGTCAAGACTGCCCAGGTCTGGCTCTGGCCTGCCCTGTCCTGTCAGTGAGTAATTCTGTTAAAATTCCACTATTGTGCAAACCTCAGTTTTAGGAAATGAAAGTGATGCAGTCACTGCGCACGCTCCCTGAATTCCCTGTAACACTGATACTGCTGGAGGCTCTCCCTGCAGTGGGCCCTCTCTTCCAGCCAGCGCAGAGAGGAGGAGCTGCAGACAGATGGCCAGAAGGCACCTGCTAAGTGCCGCACACGTGGACACAGAAGGCATCTGGGTGTCCTGTATCCTTCCAGGGTCTGTGGCTGGCTGCTGGGGTAACAACAAAAAGGATGTGGTTCTACACTTACAAAGCTCACAGCCTCAAGGGAAGATCAGCAGACTGGTCACACCACAGAGACCACCCCAGTAGTGTATGCATGCATGCTGAGTGCGAGCACGTACACACAACACACACACACACACACACACACACACACACACACACACTCATGCATGCACGCACATTTCCCAGGACTGGTGGATGATTTTACTCAGTTCACTTAATGTTTGTGGCCTTAAGTTTCTTGGGAATGCTTTCTGAAAGTTTCATGTAATTAAATGATGTGGTAGTGATGAAACATGATTTGACTTAAGTAGTCTTGGTCCATCTAAAAGTGAAAGAGATTTCCGTGTGCTTATTAGTTCTGTTGTCAGGCAACTGAATGCAGTTCTCAAACTTTAGGCAGGGCGGAGACACAGAAAGAATAGCGATCCTGTGTCTGGCTTTCACCTTGTCTTTTCCTGTTGGTCAAGCCACTCACAATGTTTTTATTCCTTACCTGAGGAGAGAGGAGCTTTAGTTTGCTTTGAAAGAGCATTTTAAATCAGGCATGGTGATTCAGGCTAGTAATCCCAAGAGGAGGCAAAGACCAGCCTGGCCTACCTAAATGGTAAGACTCTATGTCAAAAACAAAACAGAAGCATTTGAGTTTGTACAGCAAAGAGAACCATCAAGAATGTGAAAGACTGATAGGAAAAAGATTACTTTTGCAAATTCCAGTAAAGGTTAATATCACAAAAGTTCATCCAATTTCAAAGACTAGAAACAAATCACTGGAGTTGGGCAGAAGGTTCAGCAGGTAAAGCACTTGCTGAACAAGCTGGATGACTATAGAGCTCAGGTTCCCAGATCCCAAGGAAATGCCAGGTGGTGTGGCTGCCCACCTGCAATCCCAGCCTCTCATAACCAAGCCTGAGAACCACCAGAGCAAGTTGGCTAACCAAAGTAGCTGTTGATGAACTCTCTATAAGACTTTCTCTGGGGTTGTTAGAGAACCTACTTAGAGCTTTGACTGTCTTATTGTTCTTCTAGAGATACAATCTAAAGATATAATCTCCTGAAAGGAGTCTTTACACTAGAAATCATTGATAGGTTGGCTTCCAATATTCATTCTACCTGGAAATAAAATCTTGGATGATGAGCCCAACTAAAACTGAGAAATACACTTCAGACATTGCCAAGTCACTAGACTGCTTCCATACACACATACCTGCAGGTCTTATTTAAGATAGCATTTGTAACACATTCTTTGGGTTATATACTCAGTAGCGCTTGTGTACCAATCAGCCTTGGAAGAATGACAGTCTCTAGGGAGATGACTTCCTAAGATATAGTGGTGCATTTTGCCCAACAGTGAGGTTATATTCCATCAAACCCATCACAAACTGAAAATATTGAGTCAAAATACATTAATGCCCTTAACCTACAGAACATCCTAGCTCAGGCTGGCTTACCCTAAACATGTTCAGAACACTTACAGTCACGTAAGACAGAGCCTGTTTTAAAAGATTGTGTTGGAGTAGAGCGATGGCTCAGGGGTTAAAACTCTGCCTCACAAGCAAAAGGTCCTGAGTTCTGATCCCAGGTTCCGAGTAAAAACGCCAGGAGGAAATTGTGGCACCTGGGAAATTCCAAGTTAAAACAAAAAGGAGGTAGAGGCAATCCAGGATGATTCCTGAAGTCACCTTTGGTCCTCTATAGGGACACACAGTGCTTTCTCTCTCTTTCTCTCTCTCTCTCTCTCTCTCTCTCTCTCTCTCTTTCTCTGTCTCTCTCTCTCTCTCTCACACACACACACACACACAAAATAAATAAGTTAAAAAATGTTTAAAAGGTTGTGTTGCATGATGCTGATAAATTTACAACCAAACAAGGAGAACAAGGGGAGTTTATTCTTGCTTATTATTCCAGTTACAATTCATTGGCCAGCTTAGCAGGAGAGTTCATATTGACACCAGGAATTGAGGGAACTAGTCACACGATATCTATGTGACTTGCTGAGAGAAAATCAAACTCTTTTGCCAGATTGCAAGTCTACCGAAGTGTTCCGAAGTATGCCATACTACTGAATCAGCTCTCTCCACTTCATCCACTGCGGTCCCACCCGTCATAGGTTAGGATCATCAACTGGATGATCTCCTACGAGGTGACTTAAAGTTTGCCTTACCTACCAATTCTTCACAGATGTTCTCAGTGGCTCAGCCTTCAATTGTCAAGTTGACACTTTATCTAAGTAGTATACAGATCTCATATAATTTGTTGAACACTGAAAGTTAAAAAAAAATGGAATGTTTGTACTGACTAGCTTTCACACCAACATGAAGTTCCAAACTCATTAGGTTAAATGTCACACCTCAGCAATCATCATAGTGCAGCCTTTGGGATCAAAGGGCAGGCATACTCACTGCCCACAGTGACAGATTTATCTGAAGTCAGGATTCTTTTCCTGTGACATAATGTGCGCATGGTGTATGCAGGCCTCCTGTGGTCTTCCGTCCATTGCCTTGAAAGAATCTGGGCTCAATGAAGCAGTACAAAATGCTGATCTACTAACTTCAGCTATTGCTGGGGTGGTAACTTGCCCAGTGTCTTCTGCTAATAACCGTAACATCATGACAGGTAAGTGATGGATGATTGTGGAAGTCCCCAATCACAGAAGTGTGCTTGCTTCCTACTGTTGCTGTAACCAATGGCTTCCATACACACATACCTGCAGGTCTTATTTAAGATATATTTAGTGATATAAAACAGAGAGGTCCAATATCCTGTAGTTCTGGAGATCAGGCATCCACAGTGGGTCTTGCTAGGCTATCTCAAGAAGTGGCTGGGCTATGCAGCTTCCTAGAGATTCTGAGATGGATCTAGAAGCCATGGAAATCTTCATGTATAATCTGAGCAGCCCAATCAGCCAGTTCTTATGGGGCTTTTGGTAGCACCTAGGTCTCCAGACTTTTCTGAGGCTGTTAGAGAACCTAGATAGAGCTTTGAATGTCTTACTGTTCCTCTGGAGATACAGTAGTCTAGAGACGTAATCTTCTGAAAATATCCTTAAAGCCAGTAGCATAATGCCTTCAAATCTCTCCAACTCTTCTGTTCTTCCTCTTTCACTTAGGAAGACACTTCTGACTACACTGCACCTACCCTAATAAATGAGAATAATCCCCCCACCTCAAAGCCAACTGATTAGCACCTTGATTACGTAGGCAGCCTTCACTGGTCACTAATGAGATAGAAGGTGGGAGGGTCTATAGAAGGTTATCAAGTCATGGATGTGGAGCCCCCTGCCCCCCATGGAATTAGAGGCACATGAAAGGAGTTGAAGGAGTAGGTTCCCTGTCACATGCCACCCAGGAAGCAGAGTATTACTCCAGTGTAAATGCAGCATTTACAGTGACGTGGGGTCTCTGAAAAGGAGCAACAGGAACTGATTCTAGGCCGGGACTAGAGGGATCTCAGCTAGTGTGAAACTGTACCAAGACAAATTTATTCTCAGCTAGACATTCTTATAAGTGTTACACATAAGGAATCATCGGGAATCAGTGACTATAAAGATAATTACAAGGAACAGCAAAATCTCATGGGAACAGGAGACACAAAAGTGAGTGGCAGGAAGGCGTGCAAGAAAATACATAAAGACATCAGCAATTCTAAACAGTCAACAGCTGTAATGGAAAGTGAGAGGAAGTACATAAAGACGTGTGATTTACTGTGTCCTTAGATGGTCAGTAATTGTATACAGTTAACAGTATCTAAAAAGACACATTTTCTGCTATAATGCTGGGAACAATGTGGACCTTAAATATAGTTTTAGGGAAACATGAGCCGTGTGGTATCAAGCTTCCCATTCCGAGATTAGATCACAGGACAAATAACAGACACCAGAAAGGCCAAAGAACAAGAGATAAGTCTCCACTGCTGTCTGTTTCGCACCACCCTGATCTATACTCAAGGAGTCCCGGGATGGTCTGCTGCAGCCCCTGCATTCCATCAAGGCTTAAAGTTTCACCTCCAATGGTCTATTCTGCCAGCAACAGTATCACACCCCAAAACAGCACCATAAACTGGGAGCCCAAATGCTCAGATGCCTAAACTATGGGGAAACACTTTGCATTCCAAGTATAACAATTCCATTCAGGCTCCCAACAAGCCCCTGTCTATGTGTCTATGCAAACACATTCAACCCAACTTTGAAAGTTTCCAGTCTGAATAACTTCAACATTTTCAAAAGTCTAAAGTTTCTTTTAAGATTCAAGACAAGCTGTCAACTGTGGAGATCCTGCAAATTTTTAAAAAAGAAAATAATTTATAGACTTCCAATATATAATGATAAGGAGTAAATATTCCCATTCCAAAAAGAAGGAATGGGGGGGCACAGGAAGATGTAGCAAGGAAAAATTGGACCAAAGCAAGACCAAATCCCAGCAGAGAAATAGGATTAGCCCATTGGCTGCATGTCCAACATTGAGATCATGTGGTAACATATCTGGGCTCCCTGGACTTAGTCTGGCTCCAGCAGCCCTGTTACCTTGAGTAACTGTGGGCCTTCTCTCTCACTGATACGAGTAGCGTCCCTTGTCAGATTCCCCCATGTTCCTGGCATCTCCTAAGTATAACAGCCCTTACGGCTTCCCATGTCAGCTTCTCGGGGCTCTTTCTTCAGCGAGTGCTAACCCTGCATCACATTGCCTGGCCTCGCCAGATTTTCCCAGAACTTTGGCATAAGCCTGGGTGACCCAGTCACTCTTGCATTCAGATGGCTGAAAAGCCATCGCATGGACAGTGCCATTCTACTGTCAGCTTGAGATGTGACCCCCAAGTTCCTGCATTGCTGAATCCAGGAAAATACCAGAAAGTGAGCAGACCCCTGTGGAATCTTTCTCTGTTCACATACTTTTTTTCCTCCTAGATACTTTCCTTGTAAATCAAAGTCTTTCAAATGACTTTGCACTTTCACACCCACCAACCCTGATTGAACGAAGTCTAGCCAGTTCTATCGACCCGGTACACAGCATAAGATTTCTTTTCAACAGTGTTGACCTCTTCAGCCAACACAGCATTTCATCTGCACACACCTTGCTGCGACTTCCCACCTGTCCACACACCTTTCCCTGCTGAACTGCTTGCTTCTCACATCTTTCTGCTCCACTTTCTGCGCGTTCAACATAAGAACCTGAGCAAGAGCCACATGTTACTTTGAATTTCTCCCGCCAAATAAATTTGCCCATTATTTTTCAATTTGGCCTTACTGAAGTTTCAGAACACAGGTAGATTGTAGTCAGATTTTTTTGCCACAATATACTGTGAATGGCCTCTAACCCAGTTCATAGTAGAGTCTTGATCCCCTCTAATAGTTCATGAGCTGATTCTTCACTATCATCATTTGGTCTTGCAATTTCCCATTAGAATGGCCCTGTAAGGTCTGCAAACAGCATTCTGTCTACAGCTCCAAACTCACATTCCACCCTCAAACCAGTTTCAAAGACCTACAAGCCACACAAGAGGTACATTACAGCAACAAGCCCACTGCTTCGTATCAGTTTATTAATCACTTTTCTCCTTGTAGTGACAAAAATACCTGATGAGTAAAGGGAGAAGTTTTGTTTCCCCCTTGGTTCAGGAGATTGCTAGATAGTAACTTTTTCCTTTCTGGAACATTCCTTCCCTAAGGTTCAGGAAGTTCTAAATTGAAAGGTTACCTCTTGAAAGGAGGATGGCGATTCATGAGACCCAGGAAGTGAACAACTCACATGTCTCAAGAAGTCCCTGAAACTTACAAGATTCGCAAGGTCATAGAAGCAGTCAATAGCTGCTGAGGAAGAGATTCTCTGACCCTCCAATAAAAGAAATGCTCTAACCTGTGGAGCTGCTTGAAAGTCATGCACAGAGCTCTAGGGATGAAGGCTCTACCCAAGCAGGGATGGACTTTTGGGGATGCAACTGCTTTTGAGTTATCGCTGCTCCTTTAAGTAACTTCTTTTCAGGACTTCAGCAACTAACTCCAGTAAATTCATTGGTCCACCAAACTGGGTTTGATATAATCGATACTTTGGTCTGTCGTTGGTTCCCTGTCTGAGGAAAATAGATGTTTGTGTGGTTATCTCTTCAGGAGATGGCCTTTTGGGATACGGCCTATTGTGGCAGGGAAGGCATGGCAGAGTGGCTCTGTGTGAGGCAGGGGAGCGTGCAAGCAATAGATCCTCACACGCCTCACATAGCACTGACCAGGAAGCGGAAAGATGAGATCAGCAGCAGAACTGGACCATAACTCTCGAAGGCCTGACCCTATGGACTAGATCAGTCAAGCCCTGTGTTCCTAAGGTCCCACACCTTCTCAAAACTGTGACCACCTGCTGGAGACCAAGTGTTCAAATGCATGAGCCTGTTGAGGACGTTTCATGTTCCGACCATATCAGGGGGTCAGGCAGGACCCTCTAGAAGGTTCACTCTCTCAAGCGTTAATGATTGTTTGTGAGGTTTTATTTTCTTTCAGGACACATTCATTTTGACTTCTATCTCAAACAACTGTTGGTAAAAACTGATGATCTTGGCCTTAGGAAATAACTCAGGGGTTAGAGCCTTTGTTTCACAAGCAAAAGTACCTGAGTTCAGATCTCAAATCCAATGTAAAAATGGCAGAAATGGTAGTGGTTTGTACTTCTAGTCCTGAAAAGCACAACCTGAGAAACCCCAGAGCAAAGCAATCAGGAATCACCCTTGAGCCTTCACAGGCACACACAGTACACTATTCTGCGCATACCCAGCCATACACATACACAGCCACACCTACACATGCAGAAAGTAAGAAGGAAGGAAGGGAGAGAGGGAGGGAGAGAGGGAGGGAGGGAGGGAGGGAAGGGAAAGGAAGGAAGGGAAAGGAAGGAAGGAAGGAAGGAAGGAAGGAAGGAAGGAAGGAAGGAAGGAAGGAAGAAGGAAGGAGGAAGGAAGGAAGGAAGGAAGGAAGAGAGAAAGAAGGAAAGAAAGAAAGAAAGAAAGAAAAAGAAAGAGAGAGAGAGAAAGAAAGAAAGAAAGAAAGAAAGAAAGAAAGAAAGAAAGAAAGAAAAAGAAAGAAAGAGAGAGAACTGCTGATCCAAGCAACTTAAGATATCAAATTCACTGCCAAATGATGGTGACAAGCCCTATGTTTTTATTCCCAAAGTAGCTTGAGTTTTTGCTTGGTTGTTCCTGTGTCCTGGAATTTGACCCTGGGCTTTGTATGTACAGACGGGCACTGCTGAGACACATTGTATCCCAGCTCTAGTAGTACTATTTCACCACCAACTGTGGATTTTCTGTAGGAAAAGATGATTGTCTAAGTATTCGGTTGACTCATTCTGGCTCCCAGGATCAAAGAGCAGCTTCTATTTGAATCCGCCATTCTGGTACAAGAAGAAAGAGTTATAGATTAAGGGGACATTCAAAGCCCATCGAAGGTTCTCTTGGAAATTGACACAGGGTCACTTAGCTCCTCATTCTATGACCAAAATGAGACAAGGGTCCAAGGCACATAATGGGACAAAGAGTGCGTTCAGTCCACGGAATCACAGTCCCTCACTGGAAGGCCTTGGTCTGTCACAGAGGCCACTCAGGAGGTGACCAGCAGAACCCAAAGTTAGAGCTGAATCCCACAGAGAGGAAACACAAAGATGGCCCGGAGCCCAGGCCTGGCACCTCTCAGGGAACATAGCACTGGTGTACCTTAGAGTTGGCGACTCTCTGTGCCCAGAACCCTAGAAAATTGCCTAGGGGACAAAGTGAAGAAACTTTCTGGGCTCTGGCCTTTCTTGGTGCACAAAGCACTGTCCCCTCAATCAGTCATGGAACTTTTATGAAGACCATGCCATGGGCAAGCACTTCACTAGACAATTATGAGAACATAATTAAGGAAGAGATACACACAGTACCAAAGCAGATGTCCGCACCAATGCCTGTGCCTCTGAAACTTCAGTGGCTGAGGACCCCTAGGCCCAGCCCAGGTCCCTCCCAGCCTGTACCTACTCCTGAGTAGTAAGACTAGTGTTTCTCACAGGATAACATATGGAAACAAATGGAAGTGTTTAAGCAGAAGTGTTTTAACGAGGTGGCATTATGGCCCAGCTTGCTCTCCCGCCAACAAAAGGGGCAGCTGAGTCTCTGTCAGGTTGATAAAGGCCGCTACTTTATCTCAGGTTTCACATCCCAGCAAAGGGTTCACGGTCCTGTCAGTGCGGGACGACCAGATGTCCCCATATCCTCAGTACTGTCCTGGTGCTGGCCTGAAAGTTTTTCATCCTGCGGAGCGTGTGGCTGGTGGTGATTTCATCTCTTTTAGTGGTTTCTGAAGTGAACTTCAAAGCGTTGACCAGTGTGATCTAAATGTGGATTTAGCATTAGATAAACTCAGGTTCAAATCTTAGTCTGTGTTGTCTTTGACATACTGTGTGGTCTCTAAGAAGTTGCTCAATACTTCAAAACATAAAAAACAGTCACCTCACAGGCCTGTCGCAAACTTCTTCCCTGGCCAGGCACCCACCTCCCTCTGGCGCATCTGTGCAGAGCACAGTCTCCTTTCTCTTCCTCAGAGATACAGATCTGGACCTCCCACTTCGCATTTCCTGCTGCTCTTTCTGGAAGCAACCTTCCAAACAGACCCTTCCTCACCACTCTTCTCTGCCTTCGTGACCTGCCAGCAAGGTGACCTCTCAGTGAAGTGGTCTCTTTAGGGAGGTGACCCTTTCAGAGAAGTGAACCCTCAAAGAGGTGACCCCTGACCTCCCAGCAAGGTGACCTCTCAATGAAGTCATCCCTTTAGAGAGGTAACCCCCTCAGAGAAGCGAACCCTCAGAAAGGTGCCCCCTCAGGGGGGTGACCCTCAGAGAAGTGAACCCTTAGGGAGATGACCCCTCAGGAAGGTGACCCTCAGAGAAGTGAACCCTCAGGGAGGTAACCCTAAGAGAGGTAATCTCTCAGGGAAGAGATCCCCTCAGAGAGGTGACTCCTTTAGGGGGGGTGACCCTCAGAGAGGCGACCCCTCAGATAGGCAAACCCTCAGGGAAATGACCCTAAAAGAGGTAATTCCTGGGGGAGGAAGGGAGAGAAGAGAGGGAAAGAAGAGAGAAGAGTGCAATGGGGGAGGGGGTGACAGGGAAGGAGAGGGAGGAAAGAAGGGGGTGCCTATTGAGTTTGTATGATAGACAAAATAATGTGTAATAAAAAAAGAGAGGCAACTCCTCAGAGAGATGATCCCTCAGAGAAGTGATCCCTCAGAGAAGCAACCCATCAGAGATTAGCCTTTAGGGAGGTCATCCCTCAGAGAGGCAACCCTTAGAGAAGTGAATCTTCAGAAAGATGACCTATCAGCAAGGTGTCAACGGGTGATCCTTAAAGAGATAACCCCTCAGCAGAGAATCTCCTGTTGTGGACATGGCTGTGACCCTGCTGATAGTTTTCCTGCCATTGTGATCAAGATACAAAGCCCCTGGATTGTTTGGGTCATGTATGTGTTATAGCAATGGACCGTTTCCTCAGTCCCAACTGGCCGCAGCCTCATGAGGAGTCCCAAAGCAGAGAGGTAGCTCAAGTGGACTCCAGCCCTCAGAAACGACATGTGGATATTCTTGTGTGAAATCACCTAGACTTCTAGTTACTCATGATGGAGCAAGTCACTGGCAGGCCTGTTTGTTTCTCCCTGTGGAATCTTAGCATCATTCTCATCCCTAGAAGGGACCCTCCTCGCGTGGGTCACTTCAGTGTGCCCAGAGCAAAGTCCAAGTCTGGCACTTAGTAGGTGAAGAGTTTTATTGAAGGGAAAAAAAAAACATGTGCCTAGGCTGCAGAAATATGAGATGCTTAAGTCAGGCACCATTCCTAGGAAGGCTGAGGCAGGAGTGCTAAGACTAGGCCATGTCCTGCTCTAGGCTGCTCTGTAGTATCAGTGTTATTGTAATTATTATTGTTCCTGTTGCCATTGTTTCAGGCTGTGACTTGCCCTGAAAGGCAGTTTTTACCGTCAGATTTGACTCCATTTTGAGAAAGAAGGATGACCTGAGTGAAGGTGTAATGGACCTCATGGGTCTGTCCACCTACACAGCACACACTGACAAAGACTTTATTTCTGGAAATAGAAAGGGCGCCACCTTATGAGTTCATCAGGGTGAGCTGAGACTGGAGGGGCACATGGGCGTATCAGAGAAATCAGGCCTGAGAGAATGTCAGACGGGCCAGACTGAAGAAAGGGTGCAACCCCCTGATGTGGCTCTCATAAAGAGGTGAATACCTGGCACAGCTTTAGGGGTGACCCCTGCTGTCTGAGCAAGAGTGTAGATCAGGGAGGCAGAGAACTCTCAACTGCCCAGGGACTTGAGCTCAGCTCACTGCCAGCATTGATGCAGCCTATTCAGACTGCCATCTGCTAATCCTCCCGGTCCCCTGTCTGCCCCTGCCATTTGCCGCCAGCCCCTTCCTCTGGATTCAGTCCTGACCTTGTGCCTCTGCATCCTGACTCAAGTCCACGGCTTAGCTCTCAAGTCTGTCATCTGCAGTAGCTGCAGAATGGGAGGCTGCTCCAATCTCCTCTCCAGCTCCATTGGGCTTCTCAATACAACCTATCATGTTCCTCCCTGACAGTTTCCCAGCTTTGGTTTCTAGGGCCTCGTTGAAACTCCTTGCAATGCATTCTGAAGCCTTCAGAATGCATGTGTGTTACATACATACTATGTGATGTGTAGTATGTGAATTAGGAGTTAATATTAGTAGTTAAGACTGGAATAAAAAGGACCTATGCTTGCCTCGGTTAGGGCTGTCAGAAACAGAAGGGACATCTGGCAAATTGCTGCTATTGAAACTGTCATGTCTTGTGATTTTATTGTTATTCAATAAATACTAACATTGTAGAAAGACACAAACATGATGGTCTATATTTCTGAAATAGTGAGCTCAAGGCAAGAAGGTTCACTTGACAAAGTGGACTGAGGAGTTCAAGACCAGTCTGGAAAATGGCAAAACTCTGTCAGCAGGAAGTGAGGTGGTAGCTATTGGGTGGATGATTTAGAGACCATTTACATGTGAGAAGAGTAAGGACAAGAGGATATGTCTGGACTTGTTCATCTTTGACTATCAGGTGTCTCAAAAGATGTTGACAAGATGTTACAAGGAAATGAACAAACCAGGTCTAGACTGCGTTAGGAAAAGATAAGAACTGGGAAGTCTGGTGTTGATACATGGGAGTGTGAAATGCCCACAGTGTCTCATCGAAACAGACCTAACTTCCCATAGTGTATGTGAGAACAGTAGTCCACAGAAGAGTGTATGCCCTGCTTTTGTTTTCCTGCTTTCATACAAATGCAGCCACACACGTGTGAAGGAATCACACACTGCATAATCATATATCTGTCAACATAGGATCAGAAGATGAGTTGCAGTTTGTCTGCATGCTACCAGTAAGTTCATGAGCAAACAAGTCAAGACAAGGAATTTTATTCTAGTTTATGATTCTGGTTATAGCTCATAGTTCAGCTTGACAGACAAGTTCATATCACCATTAGCACTGAAGGGAATTGGCTACAGATATCCCCAGGGATTTCTGAGAGATACAAATCTTCTCATTTGCCAGTCTGTGAGTCTGTCAAAGTATGCAAACACCCATGATGGGCCGGGCCTGTCCTTGTCAGTCAGATCTTCTCCCACAGGTGAAGTCCACGTCTTCACAAATGTGCCCAGACATATAGTCTGGCAGATAACACGTAACCATTTTGCAAATGGGTGATTGACCCCTCCCTCATTGTGGTTTCCTACTCTTATTACATCTACCTTTGAATGTGCTCTTATAACAAGATTCTAGTTTAACAGCTTTTTGTCTCTGGCCAGGGGGTGACATACAATGCCCACCAGGATGGAGTGAAGGGCATTGCAGGAGCAGCAAAACTTCAAAAGAAAATCAACAAACTACAATCCAGAACTTCAGAGACTCTATATCAACCACATAGAACTAGGCCAGACTAATCTCTCCCCATCCTGAAGCTCAGGGACATTTGCGGAAGAGGGGGCGGTAAGAGTGTAAGAGCAAAAGGATGGGAGGAACAATGATTTGCAAGATACTTCACACAAGTTAGTGCTGAAGCAATCATAATTGGACTTTGCATGCCCTGCGCAATGTCCAACACACTATTGACCTCACAAAGTCTAGCATCTGCTAAAGGCACCAGGATCCTTGGAGGCAAGGGATTGGCAGCCACAGCAGTGTTCCTATACTTAAGGGGAACACGGGAAAGGGTTCAGGGAAAGGCCACTGGGTCCTTGTATGTCATCAGAGAGGAGGGCCCAGAGGAGAATCAGGCATGCACAAGAAAGGACTCTCTGGGAATTGGGGCAGGAGGCACTGGGGGATGGGGAGGTAGGGGGGAGGGGAAGGGGAGCAGGGAGTTCAGGGGGAGGAGGAGGGAGGGAGGGAACTGGTGTACCTATTAAGTTTGTATGAGCTGAAATAATAATAAAAAATGTATTAAAAAAATGTGCCCAGAGCTCAGCCTGCAATGATCAAATAGACCCTTGTGTCTAAGTAGCCCAGAATGGTCCCTTAAGATTGTGACAGAGCTGAACAATTCTGTCACCTACAGGCTTCACAGCATTGCGGCACAGTTGCCTTGTATATCACATGTTGTTGCTTCTCTGACTTCTGGGAACTCAGGTGCCAATGAACCTACTATGTGCCAGTCATGTAAAGTCACAGCATGCACAATGGTGACAGAGACCAGCAACTAACAACAAGAAAGAACACCTTTACTGGCTTAAGGATTTGCTTTTTTTTTTCTTTTAAATCATGATAGAATACAGGATTTATTTTTGGTAAGCTGCGTGTTACTTCAATAGCAGGCATGCGCACCTGTTATCAGCCCATCTCTCTCTTTCTCTCTTTTAAAAAAATTATTTATTTTATTGGTGGGAGACTGAGGATACAGAGAGAAGGCCATGGAACACAGGCGGAAGTCAGTGGACAACTTTCAGAAGTCGGTTCTCTCCTTCCGCCATGTGGGCTTCTGGGGTCAAACTCAGGTCACCAGGTTCATGAGTGGGTGCTGTAACCACGGAGATACCCTGCAGGCCCAGGCCCATCTTTCCACTGCATCCACACCTGGTCCTCAAACACCATCTCCGTGTGAAGCAGGCCATTCGGCATGTTTGGCCTAAGGACACGTTTCTCAGGTTACAGTTCCATTGTTGAGCAACTCTTGGTTCTACTCCAAATGTTATGTGTTTTTGGACGGCTGGATTACAGTGATGTTTACCTTTTTCTTCTTTGTGAATCACATTTCCTGTAATTAGTGGACAGATCATAAAGATGTTTTCATTTTGTGGAGGAGGTGTGTTGCAGTTAGTCTTCATATTACTTCATGACGACAGAACCCCAACGACACAAGGGAGCAAGGGCTTCTTCTTGCTTATGATTCTTAGTTACACTTCTTCCGCGTGGCAGGAGAGTCCATACAACAACAGGAACTGGCAGCACCATCTCCACAGAACTTGCTGAGAGAGGAGCACACTTCCTCCTTGCCAGCGCGCCAGTGTGCCTGTGTGCCAAGGTTCTGAGTCAGCGGTCTCTATCTTAGCCACCTGGAGTCTCCTACATCATGTGGATAACCTCTCACAGACAGCTCAGGGCTGGCCTTAATTAAATAACTCTTTCCAGACATGCCTAAAGGCTCAGCTCTTGATTGTTATGTTGGCACTAGTATCTAACTGGTACAGGGTGGTAAGAGGAATGTAATTCTATAGGCTAGGCAAATACTCTCCACTGAGTCATGTAATCAGCCCTTAACCTGCTCTGAGAGAGAAAGAACCCACAGTGGGTTTAAGAGTCAGGATCACAGATCATCCTCACAGCCATAAAGAATGACAAGCCAACACTTCTCTCATGCTTCCCTTTATCCAATTTGCTCTCCAAATCATGGAATATCTTTTTAAGATATATAAATATAGAGGACCTGAAAAGCAAGCTTGTATTGTAAACACTGAGTCCTTAACCGCTTGCCATTTGCATCTAAATAGGACAATTAGCAGTAAAAGGGCAACTCCAAAAATTGACCAAGTACCAAATTTATGGGTGAAAAGAAATCAGATATCCTGTCCAATAATTGTTTGCTGAAGGACACAGCATAAATATATATATTATATGCTCATCATATATATTCATATGCATATAGCTATTTTATATACAAGTGTAAAGTTAATATAGTAATTCTTTGCAACTTAAAATTTTGACAATATGTGCTGAGCATCTGTCCAATGAATACATATGATGTTGCTTTTGCTACTTTATTTTAATGATATATGTTACAATATGTATCAAAGCTATTTAACCATTTAATGATAGAAATATAAAATGACAGTAAAGATTAAAATAAAAACATGAGGGTCTTGATCTGCCTTGACACTGTGGGATGTGGTCCTCCTGTCACAGGAATTGGTTTACTATTGAGCTATACACTGAGCGATCACATTTCACCCACTGTTGTTGCCTACTCAGTCCCAAAGGCACAGGGACATAACTGGCCATTCATTTAATATTTTCAGCAAGTTCTACATCTATAGCCCATGAATAAGCAGTTAGTCACAGTAAAATGTTTGTGACATCCTTTAAAAGAAAAAGCCTAAAAGTAAATAAATAATGGGCTGAAATCCAAGTATATTTCTTTTTTTATCAATATCTTTAATTCCAATAAGAGCATTAAATCGTTTAAATGTCTCCTGGCAGGGGATATGGCTCAGTGGGAGAGCATCTATTGTGTGCACAAGGCCTGGGTTCAATCCCTGGCACTCTTCCCCCCAAAATATGCTCAAATGTCTGGCTCACATAAAAGTAATTATTTGGAAATGCAATTTGAGTTTGCATAAATATCATAGCATGTATATTTTAGCAAAGCTGTATTTTAAAGGTGATTTTTAGAATACCTACCCACCATTTTGATTAATTGAATTAGACTGCCACGGTTTTGGTATGTTAGCTGTTCTCCTATTTAAAGACAGTGTTATGTGCCTTTAATCCTAGCCCAAGTAATTACTACATACCTCATTTTATAGTGCTTTTATTAGGGAATGCTGACTGAAAGCTTCACTTTCCCCTGGCCTTTAAATTATGTCCTTTAATGGCATGACGTAAACTTTATTAGGACTTTAAATTTTGTTTTTAGGATACTTTTCACCATTGTTAAATAAAATTCCCTTAAGATTTAATTAAAAGGTTGGGAGAATGGAAGGGTAGGAGTAGTAAACATGCTTGTGGTAGATAATACCCTCAACCATAAAGAAGAAAATACAAAGAAAGGAGAATCTACTTCCAATCTCGCTCAGGGATGGCACATTAACCCCTGCCATGTGCACAGTCATAAGCTGTATATTAGCTTCATTATATTTATTTCTTCATTGCCTGTGTCAGTCTCTTACGATAAGCTTCTGGCTGTAGATTGTTGTTATTGTTTTAATTTTTTGAGACGGGGCCTCACTAAGTAGTACAGGCTGGCCTTGAATCTAGACTTGTGCCCTCGGGGCACTTGATGTACCAAGAACACTACTGTTGTACTTTGAGTATAAGATGCTCCCCTCCTCCACCTCCCTCACAGGATCTTGGGTTTGAACACTTGGTCCCCAAGCTGGTGGAGCCTTGCTGGAGGAAATACCTCACTGGGAAGGTCGTGAGGTTTTACAGCCTCGCTCTCTCCTTCACGACCACTGATGCAAGGATCCTGTCTCACTGCTTCTAATGCTACCCCTTCCCTGTAGTGATGGGTCAGAAGCCCAGATAAACTCTTTCTTCCATTAAGTTGGTCAGAGTCTTGTAGCACAATGGCAGAAGAGAAACTAAGACAACCACCAAGCCTGGCTTTTACAGAAATTTTTAGCACTATAGAGTCTGGCTTAACCTCAACAGATATATGCTAAGACCCCCGTGCACACCTGAACTTGCAGATAGTGCCACCCCTATGCCCAGGCTTGTCTGTACACCCTGCAGCACTGCCCCTAAGTAGAGGGTCACACTCCATGTCCTGAGGCCTCCCATCTTGTGCTTTGGGGCCATCATTAAATAAACAGAATTAATCGGGGGAACTGGTGAGTCTCGTGTTTTATGGTGGAAGTGGTGTGGCTGGGCATCGCCTGGTCACAGATGGGCTTAGTGTGCTCTTGTTTCACCATCTGCCAAACTGCTCCTACGTTCTGCACTGAGCTGAACAGTCTTTGGAGGGTCCCGCCTTAACATTTAAAACAATGGAATGGAACAGTACTTGGGTCACAGAGTTGCTGACCTGCAAACTCAGCCCCTGCCTAGGAACAAATATGAGCTAATCAGAACAGCCACTCATTTCAATTTCAGCTCCTCATCCTCACAATAGAAACCAAAAGGAGGCCACTTGGTGGAAGAGCAGCCACAGCCCAGTGTCTGGGAGCAGGCACTTCCACACTGCCTGCCCTTTTTCTTATAATAAACTTGCCTTTTGCAACTCTAACCTGGCTCGGATCAATTCTTTCACTGTCCACAATGGGAACCCACCTCAGGTTACTCTACTACTTGATATTGCAACAATTAGCTTGATAATTGAGAAGGGATCTAAGGCTGGGGAGATGGCTCAGGGGTTAAGTCTTTGCCTTGCAAACAAGAAGACCTGCGTTCAGGTCCTCAGAGCCCATGTAAAAATGTTGGGTGGCTATAGTGGCTGCCTGTAATTCTGGTCCTGGAAGGCAGAGCCTAGGAAAACCCAGAATAAAGCGATAAGGAAATAGAGTAATCCAGGATGATTCCCAAAGTCATCCTTGGGCTTTCACAGGCACACATACTCAAGTACACTCTTGCTCATACACGTACACACACACACACACACACACACACACACACACACACACACACACGGACATAGGTGGAATCTAGGTAATATGGACAGTGTCCATATTCCAGTCTGTACAACGTGACCATCTCCAGAATGGATCGGACCATAACTCCACTCAAAACTGTCATGGTTTGAATGTCTCAAACACAGAGCCATGTGCTTGAATCCCTAGTTGGTAACATCATTAATATATGTGGGAAGGTTGTAGCACCTTTAGAAGGTGGGGCCTTGCTGGAGGAAGGCAAGTGACAGGGGGCGGGTCTTGAGGTTTGGGTAATCCCACTGTACTTCTTGGTTGATTTTGCTCTCTGCCTCCTTGATGTTAGCTGTGATCAGAACAGGCCTCCTCCAACTTCTGCCGCCCACCGTCAAATAAATCTCCCTTTCCAATATCCCACATTTTCCAATATCCCCTCTGGAACTGTAAGCCAAATAAATCTCCCTTTTCTCTCTAAAGTTGCACATGAGCATTTCTCAAAGCAGCAAAAAGTAACTACAACACTTAACTACCCATTGAACAATGAGATTCACTATTCTTTCGATCACTCTGCATGTGAGTGTCGTGACAGGTATTACAATCTTAGAGTATTTTCGAAATCGTCCTATGTAATGTGAAACAACTCCATTCCTTTTCTTTAACTTTGTTGTGTGGACTTAACACATTCTGCTTGTCGACAAACATTCAAGTTGTTTCTGTTTTTTAAGCTGTTGTGAAGAATGTTGTGAACATGGGAATTAGAGAAACTAAGTCCATGTTTTCCATTCTCCCAGTTCCATCTTTAGAACATCTGAAAAATAGTATTTAATCGTGAGGGCAAGGGCTCTGCTTGCCCAAACCAGGATTCTAAAGTTTTGACTGCAGCAATCTCGGGAGCTGTGCGTGCTGCGAGGGCTCTCCTGGTCACCTGTCTCCTGCCCCAGACCCCTGCTCAGCCATGGCACAAACAAATGCGGTATTCCACTCAAAAGTCACAGGGCCCGCCATCACCAATAAAGACAGAATGGAATAGAAAAATAAGAACTTTTTTATTGAAAGTTGAAAATGTTTTCAGAATTTCCACATGGCAAACAGGCAATGCCACCAGGACGGCTTGTAGAGTCCCTGACAAACACAGACTGGTTTGGAGCCAGCGCCTGACCACCCCCCACCCAAGTGTGAGGACTAAGGCAGCTGGCCCCCTTGAAACCACACTTTCCAAAAGTTCCCCAGGAGGTGGCCTCTCCAAAAGGAAGTTACAATTGTCACGGAGGGGAGTAGAGAACAGCACCAGGATGGGAGGGGACAGTCACTCTGACAGGGCGTCTAACTGGGAAACAACTTACTACACAGCAGGCTTCCCAGTCAGGCACCTCACTGGTCACGAGACAACCGGGAAGCTCTTCAAAAGCTCTGGCTGCCTGAGCCACGGATGAGCTAAGCAAACCTGCAATTACAGCTTCAGGTTGACCATCCCTGGGGCTGTGATGTCAACGATGGGAATCACTATTCCTTTCTTCCCTGTCACCCTCTCAGGAATCTCCCTCACTCTAAACTCCCGTCTGACACTTTCTGAATGGTGGAAGTTACGACACAAGGATGGCGTCTCTGCCACTCATTTATGAAGGGTTCAAAAAATCACCCACATTTCATTAAAAAAACATTTATTTTTATATAAAAGTGCCAAAATATCCACCAATGTTGTAGTCTATCTCAACAATCAGTTTACACTAGCAATCCAAACACAAGGCTCTTTATTCACATTGTTGAAGATTCCAGTCCCTTCACACATTCCCACAGTAGCCGGAGTCTCTGGGAACTAGCGGGAAGCTCGTGTTGCGGTTGGCAGTGGTAGTCCATATGTCCAGGTTCATGTAGGCACGGAAGGGGTTGAATCCCGGGTAGTACTCCTTGCACATGACTGTCTGGTTTTCCATGTGGGACGGGTGCTCCACAGCGGGACCGATGGGGCAACAGTTCTCATACACATCATTTTGCGGGGCCCAGATAGAGCCAAAAAGCCCAGACATGGGAGACAAGCTTCGAGTGCTGGTGAGGTAGGACTGAGGTGGAGAGAGAAGGGAGAAAGACAAACGAGTTAATAAGAGAAACAGCTTTCAAAAAGTGACATCGCATGGTGCCAGCTAAGTTACAGGGGGGCATTGAACCACCCTCAACATCCCGGGTGCTCTAACTCCATCTTTCTCAAGAGAATAATAAAATCCTCTTCTACTTGGATAAGTTTATTTGCGCCATAAGGAAGGACTCATTGTGAAGTCTTTCATGCGGAATGAAAATTGGAGCAATTCTGAAAGGGGACAGAGCCGGATGCCGTCACTGGCCCTGGTCAACCCTTGTGGACCTTCATCTCTCGCTACAGCAGAAGAGGCGGGGAAGCCACTAATGTCAGCCGTAACACAGGGCTGCCCGTACCACCTCAGCTGTGTGTGCAAACCATCTCTGCTCAACGAGGTCTGGGACTGTCACCGTGTCTGGGGCTTACATGTTACATTCATCCAGGAGGTGCCAACCTGCTCTCTAAAGACCACCAGCAGCTCTGGCTGCTGTGAACTCAATGCTGAGGTCAGCCAAGAGCAGGGAGAATGAAGGTCACACACGTGGACTCTGTATGTCGAGTGACACCTACCGGAGAGCTGACGAGGCTGGTGTGTTCCCAGGCAGCGGGCACGCTGGATGGGTTGTTCCAGGTAGAGTGGGAGCTGTTGCCAACAAAGTCGGTCTGAACTTCCGCAGGGCAGGGGAAACCAGTGGTGTAATTCATGTTTTCTACAAGGAAGGGGAGACAGGACCGTGGATCAGGAAAGAAGGCTGTGTTCTCAGACCTTTCGGATTCTTACTGCGCTGGCCCGTGAAAGACAAGACGTAGCATGTCAACTCCCAGGAGGATCAGGGGGGTGGGTTTGATGCCCATCTCAAGGTCAAGACTGCTTGTGAGTGAAAAATCACAACTGGAAGAAGTGCAGCAGGAAGCGACTGTGGACGCCGCTCAGCCCTCAACAGGACAGTTAAGCCGCCCTCCCGGCTAAGGCTCAGGGAACATCACGGCAGAGGGGGCAGTAACACTGTGAGCCTGAAGGAAGTAGGGTGTGGCCAGACACTATCTTCTGGACACGACAGGACTGTTATAGTCATGATGTTCACTGCGGCTGTGTCTCCACAAGACTGCAAGGAACATGTTCTATCAACATTTCACCATGGAAGGGAAAAGATCTCACAAAGCCCCCATCTTCCTGGGAGACTGAAGAGGATTAATGCTGACGGGAGGAAATGGAAGATGTTTTCCTCAGTGGTATACTCACTGACATGCACACAAAGGCAAACCAAGCGAAACCCAGTGCACCATACACATGAAAAGACTTGAAAATAGGAGGGAATCTGATAGGGAAGAAGGGCTGTAATGCAAAGGAGGAGGAGGGATGGGATTGGGGATTAAGGTGTGAAAATATCATAAATCCACTATATTCACACATGAAATATGAAAAAGATAAAAATAAGATATACGTGTGAGAAATACCACTGGAAGCCCTTGGTGAGGAGTCTTCCTCAGGGTTTGTGTATGCATCTGATCATTCCGTGCGAATCTTTCCAATACATGAGTTACTCCTAAGACATTGTTACAGATCTGAAAGCCGTCCAGGCGCTTACCCATCCTAAATTGCCTCCCACACCCTGTGCTGTCGAGAGACCCAAGGTCTCATGAATGCTGGGCAAGCTCTCTAATACAAAGCTATGCTCTCTTCAAGAATTTTTTTTAATTACCTGCAATGTCAGCCATCTGCACAGGAACGCTAGGGCCTGATAACATAATGGGAAACAGGTGCCTAGACATCAACAAGAGGGTGATAGGTACAAAGCCCCAAGATCCTAAGGAGAAAGTTACCACAGCTACCCCTTGTGGCCAGAGGACAGCAGTGCATGGGCCAGAATCAAGAACACCTAAGGTGACCGACTTCCTTAGTTCTTCCTGGAAAAAGCACCCCACAGACATGACCATGCTGTAATCTACAGTTCTTCAACGTCCACGACTCTCAAGGTATTGTCATGAGCCTCTGTAAGTACCCACACTGGTGTTTGGGAATCCTTGGCTTCCTCCTGCAACATTTCTCACACCACAGAAGCAGAGAGGCAGGACAAGTTGAAAAACAGTATCTCAGATGGGACTCTCCTGCCTAAAGGAACCCGCGCTCCAAGCTGAGGGAAAACCCACACTGTCAAGTTCACGGAATTACAATGGACAGGTTCTACCTAATCTAGGATCAGACGGAATTTAGGGCTGTTGGGACCGGTCGAAGCTACAACTCAGGTATGTGCACGAGACAGCCTGTTGTAGCACCATTCTCCAGTCTGCTCTTACTGAAGGGACACGTCCTTCACACACTGGTGCATGAAGCTCATGAACTCCTAGCTTTAACCTTTTTGCGAATTTAAGAATAGTAACGGCAGGCTGGAGAGGTGGCTCAGGGATTAAGCAGATCCCATATATAGACGCCAGGCGGAAGCGGGGCGGCCTGCGTTTCTGGCCCTGGTAGGGCGGAGCCTGTGAATCCCTGGGCGGAGGAGGTGGAGGCGTCCATGGTGGTTCCAGAATTCGTCCGTGGTTCTACACACACACACAGACACGCGCGCGCGCACATACATATGCACACACTCACAATTGAATAAATAAAAATGAAAAAAAAAAATAGTAACGGTGTGAATAGAGCTGCTTTTACCTTCTGGAAAGGTGTTGTAATCGTTCAGTTCTAATGGGCAGTACACGCTGGGAAACTGGCCTTCGCAGGTTGCACTCCAATCAACGAAACTGCTACAAGACAAATAAGGTCTAATTTCAGAAACAGGAGGTATCAACCAAAACTGACTTCATTGCCCAATATCTTAATCCTGGCGAGTTCCCCAAGTTCTGAAAGTGAATGATGCGGCACTTGCCCAGTCAGAGTGGCAGGCCTATCATTGATCTTTATCAGTGACATTCTACCTGCAAGAGCTGCTTTAGGGCACAAACCAGAAGCTTCCTTAGCATTGTGGGAGGGCCTTAGGATCCAGCCCCACGTGTCCGCCATGAAGACCACCACCAAAGCAAAGTGAGCATTACGGAAACAAGACAGGAATCTACAGCCTTCAAGTGGACCCTGGGACAAGGCTGTCAACACTCCCCAGAGTCCCCTCGCTGAATGGTGCATTCACATGGAATGGTTTACAATCTTTTGTTCCTTAAAGGATCTCTGATCTTGGGTTAGAGAGGTGGCTCGGGGATTAAGCCTCTGCCTTGCAGGCGGAAGGTCCTAAGTTCGGATCCTAGACCCCACGTATAGACGCCGGGTGGAAGCGGGGTGGCCTGCGTTTCTGGTCCTGGTAGGGCGGAGCCTGTGAATCCCAGGGCAGAGTAAACAAGGAGGTGGTGGAGGCGTCCATGGTGGTTCCCGAATTTGCCCATGGTTCTACACACACACACACACACACACACACACACACACACACACACACACACACACACTTGAATTAAAAAAAATAATAAAAAAAAGGATCTCTGATCTTTTAAATTCAGATAAACAGGCTGTGCCAGGAGCAGGAAATAAACCCATTTTATTCAAATTTGCTTCCAGCAGAAGACAACCCACATGAGGGTGGTCCTACCAGCCCCGAGTGCGGCCCTAGGGTCTGAAACTGACCCACCACTCATCCCAGCTCAGCCCCGGTCCCCAGCAGGGAGGCCTACCTGTCAGGGACTGGGGCGGGCTCCTGGGATACACCAGCCTCGCTGTTCTCCACAAGGCAACTGAAGCTGCTGGTCAGACACACCGACTGGGGGGACCACAGGTCTCCAATTGGGTACAGACCTGAGGGAGAAAGGAAGAGCTGTCAGTCTACCTCCTTCCCCGCTTGGCCCCCAGCTCTCTTCCCATGGCTCCCGGCTTCACTACTTTTCCCTCCAGCAAACACCCATGTTGCCTGCCCACACCAGCTCCTGCTGCCTTCGCAGGCTCTTCGGGAGATACTGCAGAATGCAGCACTCTGCTTTGATCTTTGCCTCAAAAGGAGCATGACCATCTCCTGCATGGATGACGAGCTCACTTGCTATGCTCTTGTGGGTGTTCTCACCGCAGGGCCTGCCACCAGAGATCCCAGGGATGGGCAGAGATCCCTAGGGATGGACAGTAAAGAAGGTACCGCAGGCAAGCCGAAGCTTCACTGAGAACACGCGCAGAAGACAGGACCGAGGACAAGACATGAGTCATGTGGGTCTGGGAAGCACAGCCCAGGCTGGGAACAGCAGACACACCTGAGAACAAGGCCCCGGGCCCACGAGGGACACACTACAAGGCAGGGAGGGACGGGACCAGTGAGCTGGGAAGGATCTGGCCTGCTGTGCCGACAGGAATGGCGGAAGGCTCTGAAGAACAGGGAGGGACACAAGTTCCCTTGGGCTCTCCTGCTTCTGTGCATCTTGCCAGCAGAGGGACGGGCGGCCTGCTCTGGATCCCTTCCCACAGACCTGTGCTAAACCAGAGTCAAGGGACACAGAGTACCCAGCCTGGACGGCGGGCAGGCATGCTGGCTGCTCGCTACAGGAGACTCAAGTTCCCAGGTTTGGGGTTTCTCTCCCGCCACATCTACTGCTTGCAGGCGTCATGTTGGGCTGCTCAGACGCCTGGAACCAAGGGAAACATGCCAACAGGCTCCTGTTTGTGCAGCCAGCACGGCTCTACCCATTCTTCTTCATGAGAAAAGAATGCAGCTGTCTCTCTGGTGAAACTTATTGCCACCAGAGGCAACGTTAACAGCTCGGTGGGGTCCTCCATCCCTGCTGCCAGGACCACCCTGCACTGAACAGGACACTGTGTCCAACCTCCAAGGCTAGAGAGGAAAGGACTGTGTGGTTCCAGCACGGTGGTCACCACTGGTCACAAGGTCACTGCCACTGCTCAGCTGCAGCTGTGACTGGGGGTGGCCATACCACAGGATGCTGCTGCTGCCCACGCGTGGCACCAAGTCTGATCTCACCACAAATTTCAGGCTCTGGCACTGCTGCTGAGGCCAACCTCAGCCACTGAATCTGCACCATCTCCTCCCACATTCGGGACGGAGCCGCTGCAGAGTGCGAGACAACTGGGGAATCCGCTCGCGGCTGCGCTCTCTGCCGCCTGCAGGGCAACCGGCACAGGCTGCCTTGGCTCTACCCTTGCTCTCAGGGATGTCATGGTTAGGCACAGGTGTCAACCTGACAGTTGGGGGTTTGAGCTCTGGGCACATTTGTACAGGATTGGTGGTTGAGTTAAGCCCAGAGCAAACCTGAAAGAGGCTGATTAACTAACTGATGGGGAAGGTCCAACCCAAGGTGGGTGGGACTAGGCCCTGGAATAAAATACCGAGATTGAGGAAGTCGGCATCCTTCTGTACACTTGGCCAGACATGCTGATCTGGCAGTTAAGGGCTGTCCCTCTCTCAGCCAGTTCCCTTGGCCTGGTGTTGGTTCATGCTCTCCTGTCAAGATGGACAGACTGTAACTAGACTATTGTAAGAAAATAAACCCCTTGTTCCCTTAAACCATTTGATGGTGATTTATCAGCAACCATGCAGACGAACTGCAAAGCCTCATGGGAGAAATGCTGGAGTGTCTCCCTGTGGAGCAAGGGGCGAGTATGCTCAATCCTCAAGCGTGTGACTCCTTGGGGTCTGTACTGTTCATAACAGTCATGCGATCTGATGTACACTGACACCACTGGTCTGTCAGTGGATGAGGATAGAAGCAGGGGGCCCTGTCAGGACATTACAGACATGAGGCAAGTGTGAAGTAAGCTGGCCAGGAGCAGGGTGGGTAGGGAGGAGGTAGACAGCAGGACCAGACTCCAGATGCACGGGACGGCGAAGACGAGCAGAGCAGGCCAGTGCATTGCTTGACACACAAGAAAAGTCAACGAACCACAGGGCAATGCCAGGGCAGTGGTAAGACTTCAAGCTTGAAGGTGATGAAGCTGGAAAAGAGGCCAATGCCAGAAAACAGAGAGAAGGGCAGGCACCAAGGACTGGGAAGTGCCAGGACAACAGCGACGAGGGAAACCGAATCAGGAGCCTATAGCCTGACACAGGTCAGCAGAGACAAAAGTGACCAAGGACTTAGCAATGTCCCGCGTGTCTACTTGGGCCAGGCTCTGCGCCTTTCCTCTTGAGGATGCTGGCAGGGCCAACTCCCATCCATAGCTTAGTGCTTGGAGTAGGAACCCCACCTGCAGCGTCCTCTCCCAGCACCAAGGCGTGCAGAGCCCTGGCTGACGCCGCCATGGCACACGTTACCTTTGTCTTCTTCAGCATCCGTGGGCCTGACAGGAAGGCTGGGGCAGGAAGGCTCTGTGAACTGCGGGAGGCCGCTCACATCTCTGTGGGCAGAGGGGGCACAGGAGAAATGATAGCTTTTCAGCACAAATCAAAGAAACGAAAAACTCCAAGTTCTCAAGGAGCTTTCCTGCCCGCTAGCTGAGCCCCCACACTGGCTTTTTTCACAGCAGGCGCCAGCCGACCTAGTCACACTTGTTACTGCAACACTGTCCTTCGTGCTGGCCCTGAGTCCTCTATGAAAGGCGCAGCATGACCTGTCTCCACAGGTGGAGTGGACACGGGGAAACCAAGCTCATTATGGCTATGTGCACTGTGCCTGTGACGGCTGCGTCCATACAGAAGCTTCTCCTTGTCATCCTTCCCTAACCTACCTGTATGACAACTATGTATGTTTAGAGATGGCTGAAGGTAGATGGGACACGGGTCGTACACAAACATGTCTCCTTGTTGTTGCTGCTTTGAGACAGGGTCTTGCCATACAGCCCAGACTTGTCTCATAGTCATGGTAACACTGCCTCGGCCTCCTGGGTGCTGAGATTACAGGCGTGTGCCGATGTGCCACATTGTACAAGGGACCCGAGTGTCTGGAGTTTAGAGTGTGTGGTGGATCCTGGAACCCAGAGCCTCTGGCTCCCAGGGACGGCTGCGCCTGTCTTTTCTGTCCAATGCCACAGAAAGTGCCACACAGAGCAACTACACATACCTGAGTGTCTACCCGGTGCTTTAGAAGCTTTCTGAACCACTGGGGCTCAGTTGTAATCAGGTGCTAGTGGAGGAGAAACAGTGTCCACCACAACAGTGACCCCTGTTCTTTCTGTCCACTTTTAGTGTGGCACTACCACCGAGGCAGTAGACACCAACCTCCCATATGAAACCCGTTTACTTGCAATAACTGTTCTTCTGAGTTCTTAATATCAGATTTCCCTTTCCTGTGTCCTTAAAGTGAGACTTTTCAAGCTTTAGCCCACAGAACCAAGTGCCAAAGAAAATACCCCCATGACGGACAGAAACAGTGGAGCACGCAGACTGCCGGAGCCGGAACAGAACACTCACATGGGGCTGCAGATGTGCTGGGAGAGGCTCAGGGAGATGGGAGCTTCAGAGGGAAAATCATTTGACACAACACCGTCTCCTGCATTAAAATGACACACCATTAGGGCCGCTTCATGATCTCACCATGACAATCTCACGCGACACAATCCTGTAAGATCCATATATGACAAGCACATGATCATATATAATTTCTCATGACTTCACTCGTATGTGATATTCACAGCAGAAAAATTCCCAGAAACATACACCTGAAGAATGTTAACAGGCTCAGGTAGGGAATGAGCGTTACTATTGATGGATGCAGAGCCTCGGTTTGGGGGAAGAGGAGCTTGGGCGATAAATGGAGCTGTGTGAATGGGCTTCAAGTCACCCCTCCGTATTCACAAAAATGCTAAAATGGCCAATTTTGTGAAACATTTACTACAATATGTACAAATGTAAATAATTGTTTAAAGTATTTCAAAGGTAAGAATTTCAAGGAGTTGCTGGCATGGCTCAGCAAACTGCCACACAAGCAAAAGGACCAGAGTTCAGATCCCCAAATCCCACATAAAATGCTGGGCAGGATGACCCATCTGTAATTCCAACCCCATTTGGCCAGTTCTGGGTTTGGGACCCAGATTCAAAAGAACAAGGGAAAGAGTGATCAAGGATGATTCCTGATATCAACCTTGGGCTCCAAGAAGCACACATACGCATTCTCAAACACTGCACACACGTGTGGCTACCCACATGCAAACACATAAACACACTTCCATGCAACGTCACATACACACTTTTTAAAAAAAACACACAAAAACAAGAATGTAACTATACTGAGGAGGAGTAAGGGAAGGGAAGAGAGCAGATTCCCAAGCAAGCCTCTGAGCTGCAGACCCATCTGGAGGGCCCATGTGGACCAGGCTCAGGAGGCAGGACAAGGGGCCCCTCAGACTTACCAGCTGGCAGGAAGTGCTGCACACGCATTGCTGGCTTCCGGTCACACTCAGAACTGCCGCTGCTGCTCCAGCTGCCCCAGCTGCCCCGGCTGGCTCGGACACTGCTGGAGGAGCTGCTGCAGTCTGAGCTGGAGTCTGAGCAAAACTTGTCTGTGCACTTCTTCTCAGGCTTCTGGTAGTAACCCTCTGCAGAAGACAAGGGAGGCCATGTGTCACAGAGCAGTCTCATAGAGCCACTGATAACAAATGCAGGGGTGAGGTTAGGGAGAAGGGCAAGCTCAGGGTCACCCAAGAGTCTTGCTCGGTGAGCAAGAACTGACATGACCTGGGGCCTGAGGAGATGGCAGGGCACAGTCTACTGCTCCGCCTGCGGCTAGACATCACGAACATGTGGAACACTCATCTAAAAATGGTTCCAGGGGCTCGCAATATGGGTCAGTACATAATCATGCTTGTACACAAACCTGGTGATCTGAGTTCAATTCCTGAGTACCCACATGGAGGGCTTGCAAACATTGCAAACACTGTCCTTTGATCTCCACACAGACCAACACTTTATCTCACTCACAAAATAAACAAAACGTAAAAATAAAAGAAAACAGTTCCAACAAGGAGAGAGGGGACCATGTTACAGCAGAGAAAATAGGCCTCCATCAAGGTCTGCAAGTAAGTAATGAGAAACCTGGTTAAGTTCACAGACGTTCTTTCCTGATCTCACCAGAAGGGGAAGGCATATAGTCTAGCAGATAAAAAGTAATCATTTTGCAAATGGGTGATGGACCCCTCCCTCACTGAGGTTTCCTACTCTTATTACATCTACCCTTGAATGTGCTATAACAAGACTCCAGTTTAACAGCTTTTTGTCTCTGGCCAGGGGGTGACATATAGTGCCCAGCAGGATGGAGTGAAGGGCATTGCAGGAGCAGCAAAACTGCAAAAGAAAATCAACAAACCACAATCCAGAACTTCAGAGACTCTATATCAATCACCTAGAACTAGGCCAGCCTAATCTCTCCCCATCCTGGAGCTCAGGGACATTTGCGGAAGAGGGGGCGGTAAGATTGTAAGAGCAAAAAGGATGGGAGGAGCAACGAATTGCAAGATTCTCAACAATAGTTGGGGCCAAAGCAATCATAATGGGACTTTGCATGCCCTGCGCAATGTCCAGCGCACTGTTGCCCTCATAAAGTCTAGCATCTGTTAAGGGCACCGAGACCCCTGGAGGCAAGGGATTGACAGCCATAGTAGTAATCTTATGCTTAAGGGGAACAAGAGAAAGGGCTTATGGAAATGCCACTGGGTCCTTATATGTCATCGGAGAGGAGGACCCAGTGGAGAGTCAGGCGTACACAATAAAGGACTCTCTGGGAATTGGGGAGGAGGCACTGGGGGATGGGGTTCAGGGGGAGGAGGGGGGAGGGAGGGAACTGGTAAAAAAATTTTAAAATGTATAATTAAATTTTTAATAAAAAAAAAAAAAGAAAACAGTTCCAGGGGCTCACTATAGCTGAGTGGAAGAGTGTTTACCTAGTATGGACATGGGGTTTGGTTCTCAGCACTGTAAACTGAACCAAATGAAAATGGTTCTAGAAATAATGCTTCTATCAAAGAAACTGAATCTACTTTACTGAATTTATTGGAGGTAATCCCCCCCTCACCTATTAAAATGTCCACTAACTACCAAATATTGGGCCGGAATGATGGATGGCTCAGGGATTAAACCTCTGCCTCGAAGGCAGAAGGTCTTGAATTCAGATCCCAAATACCACATAAAAAACATTAGGCAGAAATGGTGGTGACCAGGCCCTGGAAGTCAGAGCCTGGGAAACTCTGGAGCAAAGCAAAGAGGAGATAGAACAATCCAGAGTAATTTCTGAAGTCATCCTAGGGCCTCTACAGGCACACACAGTGCCTGTGATACACAGACACATATACACACAGACACACATGCAAAAATAAAATAAAAATGAAAAAACAAATAACCAAATATTGCTATTTCTGGTGTGAATGGGAAGAAACTTCGATTAAGACCAAGAGCAACACATGGGAGTGAGAGAGGAAAGGAGACGAGACTGTAACCTTAGCGGCTGGTGTGCCCTCCTGCACGAGGACAGTGGGTGTGGGGTGATCAGGCCGCATCCCACTGCAAACTCAGTGGCCCCTGTGGCTTTCTTGCTCCCCATCCTGTGGAGCAGGAGTCAGGCTCTGCGGGTACATGCTCCAAGATGAGATGCACTGCCTCACCTGGCCTCTGCCCTCTTCCCCAAGGAGTCTTCCTCAGAGCGATCACCCTGCCCCTTTCCTCAGACTATCCACAAGGCTGGGAACGGCCAGACTTCAGAGGTTGGGAGGGCCGCACTAGAAACCTGACCAGGCTCAGAAGAATCTGTGCCTTCTGATGTCACCCTGACAGCTGTCTCTTGGGCTGTCAACCGCTAAGCTGCCTGTGAAGTGACAATAAGGACATTTCTCAAATGCTGGACACTCTCCCCAAGGAACACATCCCAAGGAACTTCCGTTCACAGCGCCACTGTTACATACCCGCTCCTCTCTGTGCGGGGGAGCTGGCCATCACCTCCAGTCCGGCTTTACAAATCTCACCAGAGGTTTCCTGCACGCACCAGCCTGGGACACGGACATCGGTGCTCAGCTCCGGCCTCTCAAAGTCACTGCACACGAGTTTTAGTTCACTCTGCTCCGAAGGCCTGGAGAGCCAAAGCAAACACCGCATCCATCACACAGATATACTTTGTCATGAGACTGCTCGGAGGAGGAAACACCAATGTGCCAGGGTCCTCTGAGTCTGGTGGGGGTCTATGGGGCGAAGAAGCCCTTGCTGACGGAGGTGGGACTGGGGTTAGTGCAGTAGTAGATCATGTATTGAGCATAGATGAGCCCCTAGATTTAACTCTTAGTAACCCTCCTTTCCCCAAAAGAGGCTCCCATCTGGGAACTAGGATTAATCCAGACCTCTATTCACCTGTTGCTTGTTTTTCAGTGAGAGGAGTAAGACTTTACATTGTTACTCGCAATCAACCAGCAGGTTCTGGGCGAAAGCCCAGAGTGTTTGTCTGGTTTCTCTTCATTTTCCACAGGTGAATCTTGCTTAGCATCGGCAGACGCTGGTGGAGAATCTTGCTTAGCATTGGTGGATGTTGGTGGAGATTGCGTTTTAAGCAAGCTCCCATTTACTCCTTCTCAGTGATGGCCACGTTCCACATAATGTGGAAAGTATAACAATTACAAGGAAGAATAAAGCTTTCTTCCAACGCTTCTAATGTTAAAGCACACCTCTGTTACCAGGCCACCGGGTCCTCAAGAGAATTATTAGAAGACAATTTTTCTAAAGAGAAACACAGAAATCCTGTAGTGGGGAAGAAGGTGCTGATGCTTGCTGTGTGAGTGTGAAGACCAGTACCATGGAAACACGCTCCAGGTTCACCAAGACCCCATCCCAATAAGGTGGAGAAGTGGCTGAGAAAGATGGCCAGTGTTAACCTCTGGCCTCCACAATCACACACAGATAAAAATCAATTTTTTAAAAAGAAAAGGAATTCTGAAATGCTTTGGGTATAACTAGATGATTTCTGGCACGGTTCGCTGCAGAACCCTATGTATGGCGAGTAGGATGGAGGGAAAGAGGGAAAGAAAGACATGGGAGAGGCGAGTGGTATTGCTGGCTTCTTGTAAAGGCAGAAAGTGTGCTGGCAGAAATCAGTACAGCAGCCTTGCACTCTCAGGAGCGGTTAGACTCTTTGCAAGTTACTTGTAGTTAATGATTGACACGTCTCCTCTGCACATCAGAATTGGCTTAGAAACGAGTATCTCACCTTGGAGCTGAGCAAGTGTGCTCTGACCGTGTTCCTTCTGCACATTTATATCTAGGGAAACACTTTAATGTGAGCCCAGAGCCAACTGTGTCTATGAAAATGTACATACGACAACGCAACAAGGTCTGACATTTCCTGTCCACTGAACACTGAACTGTAGCTTCAAAGAGTTCAGTCTAAATAACCGTACAGACTGTGGGGGATAATGTGTAGATCCTCATTTCTCCACTGTCCTGACCAAGGGGCGGAACAGAGCCTGGGCACTACCGTGGAGCAGTTACCCTATCACTGCACGGGTGCACAGGTGGGACCCACAGGGAACCTGGAAAGACTGAGCCATGGGCTCTGGGCTGATGGCAGCCTCCTCACAGACTCTCAGCTCCTACGGCAGCCTGCTTGAGAACTAGGGGCCTGATAAGGACTGTACCACATGTACTTCTGTCATTCTCCACAGTGTAGCTGCCAGGGTCTCCAACAGCGAGCCCAGCTGCAGCATGGTGGAACCTTATCCCACCATCTGGGCAAGTGTTAAAGTGACTGGACAGCAGCACAGCACAGTTAAGTACCTAGCTGAGTTCTAAGATGCCAGTTGGGAAGCAGAGGTAGCACACAGCTTTCATTCATGCCCCTCAAGGACAGCTGTGGAGGGGTGATGGGATGAAATGGGGTTTGTTGTATGGGGCCCTAGAGGCACAGGGGAACTGGAAAAGCCCTGTGTGTGTGTGCCCTGTGTGGGAGTCGAACATGAGAAACCTGAGAACTCAGGGGCCACACCAGGGGGTGCATGTGGAGCCTGAATGAGCTCCAGTGCAAGATGCTCAAGCTTATCCCTGGGGGTGCGCATGCGGCTGCTGCGCTGCAGGCGCGCCAGTAGGTGGCAGCAACGAGACGGATGAAGCTCAGTGTTCTGACCTGTGAACAACTTCGTGGTTAGTGGTGAGCAGCCTGACGCAGGCTGCGGACCCCATGATTTGCAAGCTTCCTGTGAGGAGTCCATGAACTTGACCATGGACGACCTCGCCTCCCTCGAATGGGGCTCTGAGAGCCGATAGTTTTGTATCATGAACACATGCTAATAATTTCAAAAAAGAGGCTAGTCACAAAAACATACTTTATGATTCCATATCCACAATCTATAAACCTATAGAGGCAGAAAGCAGGAGTCCTTTCAAGTGCCTGTGGCTGCAAAGAGAGTGAGTCTGAGGATAAGGGTGGAAAAGGAGCTTGTATCAAGTGCCAAGCTTCACTTTGTGTTGACATGTTCTAGAATTAGCCCAGGGACTACAGTAAAAACAATGATGTGTGCTCTAAAATGAGCAAATTTTATGACATGAGGCATGAATCAATAAAGCCATGAAAAAATTCTAATTTTAAAAAAATATGCTAAAGCTGAGGAACTATTATCATGCTAACTGTAGGGGTTATATCTGGGACCCCAGCAACACAAAGACTGTGCTGCTCTCTACTGGTCCTATTAGAGGAAGCAAAATCACGCAAGCAAAAGGCGGGCTCGTCCTGAGGGACAGTTTAAGTCTTGCTTTTCTGCTAGGACTTCACAAAGGACAATTCAATTAAGAAGTCACTTTTTCCAGTGCTTTTAAAAAATACAAATGCAATGAGAAAATGTTAGTTTCACAAACACTACTTTATACCTATGACCTACCCCACCTTGCAGAACTAAAAGACAGTGAGATGGAAAAGTGCAACAGAAACAGACTGGGGGTGGGGGTGGGGCTGCAGACACTGTACCTGGAGGCCTGAGCAACGCCCCTTTTCTTGTTTTTTCTACATGTTCGGTTTTTATTCCAATTTAGACTTTGTACACTTCCTTCTCTTTTCTCCTGGAGCTTCTTCTTCCTGTAAGGATCTTCCTGCTAAATGGAAAAAGAAAAGTGTTGGTGGTTTCAACAAACTCTGAAGATGGAAGAAAAACCTGTGCCTTTTTTAGCTCCTGAAGACCAACTGCCACGCGCATCCAGCCCAGGTCTCCAGTCTGCTCCACTTCCCTCCCATCTTCCTTCAAGAGAAGAGCTGCTGCTTATGTCCTAGGGGCCAAGGAAGAGCGTACCAGTGACTTACAGGTGGCCGGCTTCGGCAGCAGCGAATCCTCCAGCACCACCGTTAGTCTGCTACGTGCGTGGTAAACATGGATTACTGCTGCAGCAAAATCAGAATACCACTCAGCATGGTGCCAACCTGTGGTTTTGGTCTCCCTCGGCTGCCAATGAACCTGAGCTGAACAACCAGCCCTTCACAGAAAGTTCCAGCCCACGGCAAGTTTCTTGGGTAAATAAAGCCAGAATATGCTTTATGTTCCAAATGGCTTACGACAGAACAACCGTGCAGCCTTGCAGAGTTGTGTGTGCGGCATATGTGCACCTTTAAAATCTGGGCTTCCTTTAAACATCAGGCATGTCTGTTAATAGCATCTTGGTCATGGCGTGAGGCAGGATCTCCAGCTTTTCATACTTTGAAGTATCTCCACTCTCCCAGTACTCCTTCCTGACTTCTACATACATGCTCCCTTGCCCAGGGGCTCGCCAGCAGGCAGGAGGCTCAGACACGGAGTCTCAAGTATTAGAAGCACATCTTCAGTGTGTAAGGTCCTTTTAAGAGAGAACTACTGCTCAAGCTCTTCACTGGGACCCCGGGGGAAGAGAGACACATCCCCAGTCTACACAGTTTTTCCCCATTGATTCTTAGGATTCACATTTCATGACCAAGCAAAGATTTCCCTTCCTTTTCAGAAGGCCGGTCCAGAAATCAAGAATCAGAATTCATGCAGTTATAACAGACATTTAATACTTGGGACATGAAAAAAGAAAAAGAAATGGTTTAATATTTAAATTCCCTATATGTTATATGTCTGGGTTACCTGAACCTTCTCATAATATTCACACAGTAAAAACCAATCCTAAATAAATAGTATTAAAGAAAACTTCCACTGTACATGTAGGGACTGTGAGATTTTTGCTTTCTCTTTTTTTTACTTTTAATTCTCCCCAAATATTAAGTATAGTAATTTTTATTTTGATTCTGAAGGTGTTTCGAACACCTCAAAGTCCAACAAAGAAAATCAAAATCCCAAGCAACAGAACTTTGCAGGCCTGAAATACAACAGTGAACATCAGGCGCTAGTGCTTGTTCCTGGATGGTCGCTATGCTTGTATTCTGCGCTCCACTGTCTATGTGTTCCTTCCCTTCTGTGCCCGTCCATCCCCTCGTGTCCTTCAGGATCAGGCACAAATAAAGCAGCAGTGTCTAAGTGTGGCCAGAGAAGGCGGGGGCTGGCCTGTGGTCAATGCCGTCTGGCTACCTTTCTGTGGTCGGTCTGGTAGGAACTGCTACCCTGAGCAAGCTGGAGGGTGACTGAGAAGGAGAGATGTGGAAGGTCAAAGCATCGCAGTGTCTACGGAGATGAGAACGGGAAGGGGACAGCAGGCAGGCTGGACACAGAGGTCTGAGTGGGATGACTGCGAGCGGTCCATGAGCTACACAACAGAGGACAGGAAGAGGACACGGGTGACCAAAGCAATGACATGAGGAAAACAGGCAGCCGCGCCAGCCGCGGGGGAGAGGGGCTGCCCAGCAGAGAGCCCAGAGAGGTGTTTGCCCAGAGTGTAAGAGGAGGAAGCCAGGGTTATCCACTGCTAGGGTCGTCTCCTACTACAGAGGGCGGGGTGCCTAGAAGACCTTGCAGAGTTACAACACGTCCACTGTCTTTCAGGCCAAACTTCAACCGCTTACACTGGCTGTGGCATCTCAGGCAAGTCACTTGGCCTCTAACCCAGATTCCTTATTCTTTGAAGGGCAAACTCACCTGGCACCTGGTAAGTTTTTGAATTATGGTTATCTGCCCCATCATTACGGAACCATTCAAACTAGTTAAGTTCACTGATGTTGTGGCAGAGGTGACAATGAACAGGTTTGGGGGTGAAGAAAAGATTCCTTAAGCTTTAACAAAAGCAAGGAGGAACCGAACTCAGGTCCTCACACATGTGCCCTGTCTGTTGAAGTCGCCTGTCCAGCCCTTGATTCTACTTCTTGCCACCATTAACAAGGAATATAGTCAAGACTATGAACAAAGTTGTCCATTGAAGAAATGCTGATGAAAGTGAAAAATAGAAACAACTTTAATGTCCACCAGCAGGACAATGGCTTCAGCTATTGTGCTGCTAAATGATGGGAATGTTTTATAACCACTAAAAATGCAGGTCCAGTGGCTGGCAAGGTGGGTAAAGCACCAGCTGTCGACCCAGTGACCTGAGTTTGACTCCAAACCCACATGGTAAAACTGACTTCCAAAGGTGCTCTAACCTCCACCTATGTGTTACACACACATATGCCTGCCTTCTCTTCTTCCTTTCTCATAAATAAAAACACAAGCTCCCATTTAATTTTTAGCCACATGAAGAAATTAGAATAATAAAATTATATATCTATAGTGTTAATGGCTATTTTCTAAATAAAATTCTTGAAATTTGCATAGGAGAGGAAGAAAACTATTAATAAAGTAGCTCATTTTGGAGCTCCTCCCCCTTGCTTTCCTTTACTAAGTTTCTGTAGTAATCATGAATTGCTCAGTAAAACAAAAAGCTTCAAGGAAAACAAAAGGCCAGAGTTAGGGTTAGAATTCAGTTTAGGGCTTCTCAACCTGACAGCCTTCCTTGCCAACAAACCTGGAGGTACTGGAGATGGAGGTACATACTTCTCTAAGCTGCAGAGTTAGGCTTTCAGAACGTGCGTGAAAAATGAAGTCTAAGCGCACTGCACTTGGGGGTGTCGCTGAGCGTGACCCAAGCATGCAACAGAGTACACTGTGGGGACCTTGACGCCGGCGCTAGGAAGTGGGCAAGTCACAGAAACAGCAAAGAAGTGACCACAGAAAGTGGCATCTCACAGGAGTGTCTACCTTGCAACCAAGGAGACAACTATGGGCCACAAAGCCCACTCTGAGCGCCCTCAAACCCCTGGGGCTGATGGTCTTGCTCTTGAGCTCCCGCCCCCAAATCCACTCCTGGTGGGAGGAGCACACTGAGCCGCAGACATAACCAGGGGGAACAGAATCGCAGACTGTCTCAGCTACGGCAAGGCCGGGGACTGATGAAGATGCGTGTGAAGACAGCAAGCACAGCCTTTAAGGAAGGGCCCAAATATACAAGGGTCACCAGGCCCAGACAGCAGAAGACTTTGGACGGGGAGCAGAGCTGGAGGGGGTTTTAACACCACATGGGGGCGAGGGGTCAGGAGCAGCATCTGTTCCTCAGGGACATATCAGACCGAAGGCCCTTAGATTCCTTGGCTCCAGCGTCTCCCAGGACGGACTTTTATGTCGAGGCAGGAAATGACCAAGTATCTAAGACATCAAGTTCGACTCCTGATTTCACCTGTTCCACTCCTAATATTCTTAGCAGGGTGACTTTATCCAGGACCATGCAGTGCACCCTCCTCCTCCACCTTTGGGCCTACCTAGCTCTTTGTTCCTTTGCATACCTGCACCCCAATACTGCCTGGCACTCAGACTCAGGCCGGGGATTTTCCCTGCTCATCTTCAGAGAACGGCAAACTTCCTACCTCAATGACAGGGACAAGCACACGGGCTCTACCAAACACTGCAGTCTCCCCACAGCCCAGTCTGTCCCCTGCTGTCAGAGGCCTCCCTGTCACTCCTGGGGACTGCTTGTTGTTCTCAGTGAAGGCTACTGTCCAAGCGTTTGTCGGAGCAATCTGCTTAGCCTTCACAAGCCTGTGGATGGGAAAGCTGCTCTCCTCATAGCTGCAGGAGGAGGACGCTGCAGTTCGGTGACTTGAGCATCGGGGCAAGTGATGAGCTGGATCCATCCCAGATCTCTGACTGTACTGAGGATCCAGCCAGAGCCCAACACCTGTCTCTGGGAACGCTTGGTCTCCACCCTTCCTAACTCAATCACCTGGGCAGAACTCCCACCTATCTGGAGGCAGGACAGAGATGGGAAAGGTCTGCCCTCTCTTAAAAGCCATCTCAGCCTTCCCCTTCTCTCTCCTCTTCTTCCATTCAGAAGGACACAAGCAGAAAATGGATGAAACTTCCAAGAGGTAATTTTGAGCGTGTACCAGTTACTGTTGCTGTGAGACACACCGAGGTTCAAACAACTTAAGGGAAGAAAGGGAGAGTTATTCACTTATGGCTCCAGAGAGAAGATACAGTCCATTATAGCGGAAAAAGCATGTTGGTGGCAAAAGTTGTTTGCCGTATCCATCATGAAAGCTTCCAGCTGCTCCCGGCCAACTGCAAGAGCAGACCTCTCCAGGGAGCCTGTGAATCCCGGGGCAGAAGGAGGTGGACGTGTCCATGGTGGGGCTAATCAACTTTAAGGCCCACTGTGTGAATGCCTTCCTCCAGCAGGGCTCCACCTCCTAAAGGTGCCGTGATTTTCCCAAACAACTGAAGACTCAAACACAGAAGCCTGAGTGGGACAACTCACACTTGAAGCCATGACAGAAAGCAACATGCTCTTTGAGCTACCAAAGAGAAAAACTGTGTGCTCTTCTAAACTAAAATTCAAACATATTCTCCCTGATATTTAAGACTTTCTACTGCTCCCCTGAGGACTCTTAAATTCTAACCACATGGTCACTTGTCTCTTCCGGGAATTCCCAGCTTGGATCACAGCCTCAGGTTCTGCTGTTTTCTAGTTTAAAATAAATGTCAGTATTTTCAACTCTTTTCCTGTTTAATAATTCTATATTTCATGGAGAAAACAAACCCAAATAGCCTCAGACCTACATCTGCTGCAAAGTCCATGATGTAATCATGGTGCAACATTACTTCAGAAAACATGGAAAGCCATGGAAAGCGGCATTTCACACAAATCACAGTGTCCCGTCCCCCCCCCCCGCCTGCTTTCAGCGCCAGGCCCTGAAGTCATCCTATGAAAATGGCTATGAAGGGGGGCTGGAGAGGTGGCTCAGGGGTTAAGCCTCCGCCTTGCAGGCGGAAGGTCCTGAGTTCGGATCCCAGATCCCACGTATAGACACCAGGCGGAGGCGGGGGCGGCCTGCGCTTCTGGTCCTGGTAGGGCGGAGCCTGTGAATCCCAGGGCAGAAGGAGGTGGAGGCGTCATGGTGGTTTGAGAATTCGTCCGTGCACAGACACACACACACACACAGACGCATGCACGCACATGCGCACAGTTGAATAAATAATAATAATAAAAAGTAAATATAATTTAAAAAAAAAGAAAATGGCTATGAAGGAACTAAGAAAAAAAGATTCCTTTCCATGTAGTAATTACTGCTAAGTCTTGATACTTCTTCTAAGATGCCTCTCAATCCTTTACCCATCCTGCTGCTGCCCAAACACAGGTCTCCATGACATCAAGCTCCTCACGGTGACAGCGCCTGGGCTAGCGCTGGGGCTACAGAGTGTCTTCACGTTGCTCGTGGGACTACATGACCAAGAAACTTAAGAAAACAAGAGGTTTTATTCCAGCTTGTGCTTCTCATTACAGCTCATAGTCCAGGTCAGCAGGAGAGTTTATACCAACATCAAGGCGCTGAGGGAACTGTCCACGACATACCTGCAGGAATCACCGAGAGAGGGGCAAACCTCTTCAGCCACCAGACTGAGAGTCTGCCCAAGTGCCTCCAAAGTCCGCCAAACTGCAGAGCCAGCTTTCTCTATCCTACCCGACTGCCCGGCAACAATGGTCCTTCACACTGTGGGTCCTTCCCCATCAATTAGACAGTCTTCTGCAGGCTTGCTCAGGGCTTTCCTTAACTACCAATTCTTCCCAGATGTGCGTAGACATAGACTTCAGACTGCAATGGTCAAGCTGACACCTGTATCTAATTACATCCATTTCTTCCCTCAGGTGTTTGTCTTATAAAAATGTATTAATTAGTCACACATTCCTTTATTCACTAAACAATCATGCTGACTTTATATAAAGTGTTAGTCTTTCAAAAATTATTTATTAGTCACACATTCCTTTTATTCACTAAACAACCTTGCTGGTTTTATGTAAGAGGTAACCAGTCAGTCTTTTATGAAAGTTAATTGAAAGGTATCTGTTAAGTCCTCAAGCCCTTGACCTACCTCATCCCTCGACCTCACCCCCTGGTGGCTTCTTATAGTTCCCTTTTCTATTCTCCCCCTCTGCTGCCCAGGTCAGTACTCTCCTACCCCTTGGCAAAGTACACCAGGCCAATCTACGTCATGTGGTGTGAAACTTCTTGCCACCCTGGGAAACTGTACAAGTTAGAAGCCCCTCGTGTCCTGCGGGCTCTGCAGATCGTCTATCTACACTGTCCACAGCAGCCATCTCTCTGCAACTTTAAGCTATCATCCCTGGTCTAAAGCTCTACCACCATACAAGTCCTAGTAACCGTGGGCACGAGACCTCAGGGACTACCACATTCTTTCCTAACAACATTCAAGTCACACCTTCACAGATCATTAGCTGTTTCCCTGCAGTTAATCAACCACCAATTCTATCTATAACAGTTTCCAGAATTTCAAAGATGGTTCCCCTGATGGGTAAGTCTCAGGCTATACCCTACAAAATAGCTTTCTCTTCAAATGTGTTTTGAAAACAACCTTGATTCTGATGGGGAGGTAGCTCTGGGGCAGAGCACTTGCCTAGCAACCCTGAGTCCTGAGTTTGACCCCAGTAAAACAACACAAAACTAAAAAAAGGGCAAGACTCTGAAATTCGACAGCAGGCAACCAGTCTCCAGGCCTTTTCTTTTCCACGTTCACCAGAGAAGAATGTCTAAACAGTTCATTTGTTTCTGAGATAGAATCTTACTATGTAGCCCAGTATGGCCTTAAATTCACAATTCTCCTTGCCTTCATTTCCAGTGGTGGGACTATAGGTGTGTGCAGCACCATACCCAGCTCAATTCTAATTCTAATTAATTCTAATATTCAATGAATATGCAAGGGTCTCGAAATCTGGAGCAACCAAGAGCCTCGTCTCTTACCCCTGCCCTATAGGCACCTATCTCTCAAGCCACCTCTCCTACCTTCCACTCATGCTACCCTGGCGATGCTCCCTGTGGGGCTCTGCGACACCTGCCGCATGCACTGCCACCTCTGAGGGCCCTGTAGCCTAGAGTTAACCTGGTGTTTGCAGCCTAGAGTTCATCACACAGAATTGTCTTGTCTTTCTCAACCTACCACAAATTCCTACTTTGAATGTCTATGACATACTCTGTAGCCATCGAACCTAAATGAAAACTTATTCATTATCAGGTTTAAGAAAACAGGTCAATACAGAAAGGAAAGGAAACAGTAGGTGGGATCACTCCCTGAACACCCCAGAATATTCCTTTCTGAAAATTTCTCCGTGAACTCACAGGCACAGAGATGGCAGGAGAGAGGATGGGAGTGCTCATGACGTGAAGACCAAGTATTATTTTTTAAATAAAAATTTAAGGCTCAATTTTGTATGAATTTAATATTGTGGAGGAAAAAAGAAACCAAAATAAAACCAAAGGAACCACGTATTATGCAATTACTTTTTCCAATATACATAGCAGGTCATTTTATTCTATAAACTGTGATCGCGTCTTATTGTAGGAGATTTTTTCTTCTATTACGTGTATTATTGATATTTTTCGATCTTTTCAAGAAAAGGTAATGGACACAGGACAAGGAAGACAAGCAACTCAGCAAAATGGATGTATTGGACTAGACAGAAAGAACTCTGGTCTAGTTTACTCCACTTCTGTTACTAGAAATTAACTCATCTGCTTAAAAATAGTATTCCTTGAGGGTTACTTGGTTTCACTAAAAATCATCTTTAACATCACCTGTATAATGAAAAGTCAAAGCTTTCTGACCAAACATGCAATTTGTGATAAAACACACAGAGAAAACTGGGAGAACCACTTAACACACAATACTTGTACTCTACATCCCACATATGGAAATCAAAACACAGACCTCCAGGGAATGGGTGTCCTGCCTCTCAGAACATGTGTCTTCTTTAGACGTTTTGTGAATTTTCTTTTCTGAAGATGATTTGGAATCAACCCTTTTCAAGGTTTCACAACTGTCTGCTTCGTTCTTGATAGGCACTTGCTGGCTATTTCCTGGAATAAATAAAAACAGTTCTAGTCATTTTTTTCCATTCAGAGTTCTGATATGTGAACCTTTTTCCTATATCAAACCATCTTTATTTTACTTACTGAAATTTAAGCCCAAGGGTTATTTTTGACATTCATGGTGCTCCAGAAATTTCTTTTGTTTACAGTAAACATGCGCTTATTATGAGAGTTCTAGAATCCTTAAAAGACGTCAAAGGAAAAAAGGGGGTGGGGCATCAGCATTCACTGCAGCATCATTCATAGTATTACACAAAAGGTGTAAATAACCCAGATGTCCACTCATGGATGATGAATGGAAAACCAAACACAGGCAGAGAAATGCCACTCAGTCTGTCTCACTGCATAATGTGAAGATATTTGACATTATTGAGCTAGATTCTGAAAATGGTCAAGATGATTTAAAAATGAAATTCTGATACAAGACATACCTTCGGGAACCTTGAAGGCATCATGCTATGTGAAACAAGCCAGACCAAAAAAAAAAAAAAAAAAGAACCAATGTTTTATTATTAAGTTGGGTAAAAAGAAGTGTTTCTGGGGGGCAGGTGAAATGGCTCAGAAGGTAAGGTGTTTACTGCTCAAGTCTGATGACCTGAGTTTGATCCCAAAACTCATATAAAAGTGAAGACAATCAATTCTACAACGTTGCCCTCTGACCTTCATACTTATATTTGCTGCCCCCATCCGTCCTACACAAAAGCACACACACACACACTTTTTTTTTTAAAGGAGTGCTTAGTACTGAGTGGGAGGAAACTTGCTGTCTGGGATGATGATGAAAACCTCAAAAAGACCAGTGGCCACAGCTGGTCAGCAATGTGAATGCACGCAGGGCCACAGAAGTCAGTAGAGTAGAAATACCGTGCATAATCTGTCACATTTTTTTTATTGTGGGAGGAGAGAGAAGTAAACTTAAACATTAACCATGAAATGTTTCTAATGACTTTGCTCATCCATGTGTCTCTTACAGTGCCAGAGCCTCTGAGCTTCCTATTGCTAACAGAGAAGTGGAGAAGGAAAGGGAGACAAATGTGAATTGTCTGGAGACAAATGTCATCACACACTGAGTACAGTGGCTTTGACCCGGTTCTTAAAGACTCTCAACCCAGGGCAACTAGGGAACGGCCCAGGAATCTCTTGCCCAAACTGTCAAGGAATAGCATACCTGCCTGCAATCCCACTGCCTAGAAGGTAAAGAGACCAGAGGAGAAAGCTTAAAAGCAGCTTCAACCACTTAGCATGCCTGAGCCACGTGAGAGTCAACCAAACAACCACAACCGTGAAGGCCTTTTTTAGTTAAACAGAGATCACCCTTGAAGTTTAACTCCTACAAGACAAAGGAACAAACAGGAAAGAAGCAAGGAGACAGCACGCAGAAGACAAAGCAGTCACAAACAAGGACAGCAGGAATCTGAGAGCTGGATGTAACAGGAAGATGCTCTGAAAGCCTGGCTGTGCCTCCACTTTCCTAGCACCTATTCAGAGTAATCGGAGCTTCTTTAGGTCTGTTCAGATCAAGAATGTGGAGCCAACAGCATCATCCCAAATTTAATACCCAATAATAAACCCTCCCAGGATCGGCAAGATGCGTCAGTGCATACAGGTGCCTGGGCACAAACCTGAGCTGGATACTCAGAGCCAACAAGTGAAGGAGAGAATCTGTTGTTTTTGAACTCCAAAACACGTGCCACATTCGACGCAGGAGCCTGCGCATGTCCACTTTCTTTCCCATACCGATATTTAAAATAAGTAAATACATCATCCTGAAGAATTAGTAAAGCAGGTTGTTAGTAATTCCCTGTTGTATGGAGCCAAGAGTCAGGAAGAAGAAAATGAAAATGGAGGTTATAAGCCAGGTGTGGTGGCACCTGCTTCTCATCCCAGCACTTGGGAGACTGAGGCAAAATCAACACAAACTTGAGGCCACTTTGGGCCACACGGTGAGACCCTAGTCTCAACCCTGAAACATACAACTAAATAAAGACCAAAAAAAAAAAAAAAGCATATTACTAACAAGTCCTTCGGTGATTCTTTAGAAATTCTACCATGAAGGTGTCTGAGATTAAGGAAATACTGAGTATAAGCCTAATTTTAAAAAGAAGTCAGTCTGCCATGTCCTAAGCTGTCAGCATCTTGCCTGAGTTCTACTGTCTAAAATCCAGTCGTAGGATGTAATTTGAATAAACTATGAGATCTTCACTTTAAGTTATTAGTATCTGCAAGTAAGAAAGAACATTTTTTTACTTCTGTAATATAAGTAGTATTTCAGAAATTTAGGAGATATATAATTCAACAAGAACTTCAGGTACTATTAACTTCAAGGTTTAAGATACTACTAAATTAAAAAATGGAATAGCCAATGAGACAACTATTTCTCTTTGGTAGTGCTGGGGCCAGTAACAGTCTGTATTTGGTCATAAAATATGTGCTGTTGAGATCATAAAGCTAAAAATAATAGCTCTAGGGACTAGAGAGATGGCTCAGGTTAAGCCTTTACCTCACAAGCAGAAGAACCTGAATTCGGATCTCAGATCTCACGTAAAAGTTCTGGGCAGAAATAGTGGCAGCCTGTAATTCCAGCACTGGAAGGCAGAGTCTGGAAAACCCCGGAGCAAAGCAATAAGGAGGTACAGCAATCCAGAATGATTCCTGGTTACCCTTGGGCCTCCACAGGCATACACAGTGCCCTTTTTTACATGGAACCACACACCCATATAGACTCACACCTACACATACAAAATAAATGGTAGTATTAATGATAGTTAAAAATACTTGAAAATGATGCAATTCAAAAAAACCCAATGTTACATACAAAAAAATCCTATATGCCCCTGTGAAATGATCGAGAGTCCTAACTTAAAACAGATGTGGAAAAACTCTACTGCTTATAGTAGCTGATGGTTGATGTTAAGAAACAAAGGCGGGAAAGCAAAGCCTTGATGAATCTGCCTATATGTGCCGTTCTACCGGAAATTCTCATTTATGAAGTGTTGGACCCTTCGGAAGCAGACAAGGGAAAGGCCAGGGAAGCATCGCTCTTCTGTTACTCAGTTATGTCTGGTGTTCTTCAATGACCAGAAGTACAAAGTCAGAGCTAGAAGCAGCCCTGGAACATTTCTCACCCTGCTGAATGACTCCCAGGGGGAAACGGCCTCAGATTACAAGCATATTCCCTGAGGGTGGGGGCTGGGGGTTGACAGTTCTCATGGATTAAGAAAAGGACTCTCTCTCCAAAGGTAGTCTTGCCACTAGCACTACTTCTGTGAAGTCTTCCCATACTCTGGGAGAGGTGGCTTAAATGGTGCAGAAACGTAACAGTTCCAACCCAGAAGTGACATTCCTGACCCAACTGAGCCACACAGAGTACCTCGGGGCTAGAACAGAGTCCTCCATAAGAAGACAGCACCTTTTACACAGTGCTTTTCAAGATAACACTTATCTATGCTGGAAGTGACACTCAGAAGTTCTGAGGGTTCTATGCATGTGTGAAGATTTCCCTCTGGTTATTATGCCTGATGACCACCGGCCAAATGACTACATGCTCCCCTCCAGGGGTTCACAGAAGGACCCTTTTCAAGAATCCTGCCCCAGAGTTCAATCCTTTCTTCTTTTAGCAACAAGTGGTAGACTATTTGTTCACTTTTATACCTCTTTGATATTTTTCTGGAAGAGGGCTAGGAATCTAAAGTCATGAAGTGTTCTGTACACGCATGACTTCTTGTTTGGAGGTATTATCTACCTCTAGCTGGTTAAACTCACAGTGCAGATGTTTTTAAACATGGTAAATGGCACTGAACGTCAAATCAGACAGAAGGACTTCGAATTGCAACACTCTGACTGGCCATCAGTACATTCTGGGCATCCCTTCTATAGTTCAGCTGGTAGAATGGAGAACGCTTGCTGATTGCTCAGTGCACTTCTAGTCTACACTCTGACCTACACATGCCATGGGACACTCACCCAGAATCGGATGGGCCCAATGAACCCCAGAAAAGGCATTTGTGCAAGGGGAGAGAGGTGTTCCCTCACATGTCTATCATCTCGAATGCACAAATCGGGTCAAGGCTATATAGATTCTGCTCAGAAGTAAATGGCTCTCAAAATGAAGTCCACAGAACTCCCTGCATAAGTACACACTCACAAACGTTTTTACAGTCTGGGCCCAAGACAGGGCGGGTTTAGAAGCAAAACAAGAGCCGACCAAACACTCGCTATAAAGTTCTACAGTCCAGTACCTGGTTGATTTAAAGACCTTATTAAACACACTATCTGAAAAACACAGCAGGCAAAGGAACACACACAGAGTACCGCACGCAGCATACATACTTTACTTCAGCTGCTCAATGTTGTCATGGCAAAATGGCTACATTAGGTCCACCAAGGTGTGCAGCACCTATAGTGTGTGATAATTTTGTTATTTGAAGCAATAATTATGATTAAAGTAATTACGCTGGTAAAGAATGCGTATTTGATTGAAGAGATTATATAGTGTGGGAAGTTAATATTTTTGAAGAAGTTTGTTGAGGTTATGGTAATGGGTAACTAATATACCTCAACTCTCTTACATTAAGAATAAATGTCTTTTATGGGATATTCAAAATTCAGTTTGAGCTTTGTGTCAAATGCATCAACCTCTTTAAGAGATTGATATCTTTCTGTGCCTTTTCTTCAATATCAAGGATGAAAAACAAAGTGCTTGTTATGGTTTGAACATGACTCTGGCTGCCAGACTGACATTATCTGGAGATGCAGTAGATCTTCTGCAGGCAAATGGCATGGGAGGTCATGGAAGTGCGCCTGTGAAGGGGTTCTGGGACCTCACCATCTTCCCCACTCTTTCCCTACTCTCTGTTTCCTGGACTGCAATTTTTTTTCGGATGCATGCTCTTTACCACTGGCAGCTAGTACCCCAACCAGAAGCTCATGACAACAGGTCACCTAATTCTACACCCCAGAATCTCCAAAACTTCTCTTTGTAAGCCATTTTTCTCAGATACTTCATTACAGTAACACAGTCGGACACTAGTAACTTGTAGTCAGATGCTTTGACCAAGTTTAAAGTTTTTCCAACAGATACAGGGATGTACAAATATATTAAAATGGCAAGATGGAGAAAAGAGGAAAGGAAGCAAGCACAGGCCCCTCTGTCAGTCTACGAGCTTCAGCTAAAGCATTCGACTGGCTTGTTCTGTATGTTTCCTAGGTTAGCTTTCCTTGTATTTCTATTAACTGTATTGGTGGCCTGTGAAGATGTGTCATCTATTAAAGAAGCAGTCCAGGGAATGTGAGGAGCTGCAGCTGTTAAAGAAGTCAGTGAAGTTCTGTTCAGTCAGAAATGCTGAATGGGGTGACTAACTTTTATACATAGTCTGAAGACAAGAACACTTATTAAAGGGGTCTAAAAAAAAACCCAGAGTACAATGTTCACATCCCCCAAGCTCACGGTATGTGTCCCCAACAATGGAGCATGACATTCACACCCTATGAGTTCATCATCTGTGTTCCCAACAGTGGAGCATGACATTCACACCTGTGAGTTTACAGTCTGCACCCCCAACAGTGGAGCATGACATTCACACCCTGTGAGCTTACAGTCTGCACCCCCAACAGTAGAGCATGACATTCACAGTCTCCGAACTTCTTCTCTAGAACCTGAACTTTTTTCCTTCATGTCACTCTGAAAACTTGGTGACTCGTCTTAAAACTCGTCACACTGACTTGGACATTTATACCGTTTGCTAAAACCGCATGAACTTGAGCACTCAGCAAATACAATTAAAACTGAAGATCACGGCCGGGTGTAGCAGTTTACCCTGGTAATCCTGGCATGTACACAGGGGGCCAAGGAAAGGAAGACTGCTGTCGAGTGCAAGACCAGCCTGGCTAAAGCATGAGGCTCTGTCTCAAACCTCAACAGAAAATCCAGCACAGCTGGGAAGGCTACAGGGGAGAGCAGACGCCGCTCGAGGCAGGTAGGGACACACAGGAGAGAAGACTCGTCAAGGAAGGGACAAGGTTACCATTTTGTTTTCTGGAAACTTCCGGCCAGTCTGGCGGGTGGTAATGAGGTGAGTTTCTGGGCAGGTGGTTTTCAAGCAGCTTCTTAGAAGTCTTCTGGGGACACAACTCTTGTTCCTTGAGTTCAGCCCCGTGTTCTGGAGTTTTAATATCTGTTTCCTTAGGAAACATACATGTCTGCATCACCTCCTTCATACTGCATTCTGAAGAAGTATTACTGACGACTGGGTTTTTCAGCGTGTGCTCCTCTTTGTTCAGTAGGTTTCTGGGGAGGGTTAAATTCTTCTGCAGGTGGACATTCACGCCACTGACGTACTTGAGGCTGACCCAGCTCTCCCCCGAGACAGCAGTGCAAGCATCCTCTTGAGCAGCAGGCAGGGAGCTGCCCACGTGCAAGGGCAGCTTCTCCTCGGCGGTGGGGCTGGCCGCGCCCGCGCTGGCTTTCTGCTTGCTGTAGTAGACAGAGCACTTGTGCCTCTTCTGAGAATGACCATAGGTGGCAGGGCTCCTCTTGGCAGCATTCTGCATCCTGCTTGGGGGCGCGCCCACTGGAAGGACAGCTCTTCCCTCTGCCTTTGTCAGATGAGCTATATGCAGTGTCCAGGAAGTTCTTGCAGCTACTTCTGAATTTAAGAAGAAAGAGATTTAACATCACCGCAAACAAAACCAAAACTCGCTTCTCTATTTCCTCATCCACAGCCATCGGTCTCATGAGCTATGGTGCTATGAGTTCTAGCTCCCCCTTCCTCCAAAGTCCAACCTTCCCACACAGACAAAGAAGTACTGCAGCTGCTCTCAGGGGACAGAATGTTATAAAAACAAATCTGAAATGTGACACGAGCGTCGGGACCAGGAAGGAGGGGACCTTACTTGTGAGGATGGGAGCTGCTAATATCCACAGGGCTGCCACTGTGCTGTGAAGAAAGGCCAGCGCTCTGCCTCTGTCGTGTTTTCATGAATTCCATCAGAATGTACTGCGCTTGCTGGAAGGCGATCAGAATCACGCCCAACAGGGACAAACTAAGGAAGAAAACAATAGCATCCATCACCGCGTGGTTTGGAAGGTCTAGCTTATAAGTCAGGTGTGGTGACACACGCATAGAGTCCCAGCTACTCAGAGGTGGTGAGATGGTGGGAAGAAGTTTTCCTCGATAGTACACCCACTAATATATGACTCGTGACCCAGCAAGTACTCAGGCACATATCAAAGGCAACCCAGACGAAACTCAGTGGGCTACTCATGTGAAAAGACTTGAAAACAGGAGAGACTAGTAGGGAAGAAGGTTGTAATGGGAAAATAAAGGGGGGAAGGGATTGGGGATTAAGGTATGAAAATAACACAAATTCACTATATTAATATATGAAACACTAACAAAAAAGTTAACAAGAAAGTCTGGTTTTATTACAGAAGAGTGGTGATCAACAGGAAACAGATGTGGTATTAAGATGAATGACATAATTTTTGATGTTTCTTAATGGACACTTCTTTGTCTTTTTAAAAAAACTGTGTATATTTATAAAGCTGACATTACAATTCAATTTTGAAACACACTTTTAAAGGACCGCTGTGGTCTTACAATTGTAAAGCATCATTGCAATGAGTTGGTAAGAGTAATTAGCATTCAGCTCCTTCACTGTGACTAACGATAAATAACATGGACATGTCCCGGGGTCCCACACTCTCATAGTAAGCTTCCTGGGGTCGTACCATGTTAACCTCATACAGGCAAGAGTCCTCAAAGCACTACGAATGCCACTCAGTTCCCACATGCTGACTGTATATTGTCTGGTAACTCCAGCATGACGTCATTATCTCGTATGAGTAGGCGGAGGGAGGCGGTCTGGCTCACCTCACGAAGAAGACTGTGAGCCTCCAAAAGGACTCCTCCCAGCTGGGTCCTGGAACCACGTCCGCACACAGGGGCAGCAGGTGATGAGGGAGGGTCACGTTGAGCGTGAAGTGGAATTCCAGGTCTGCTGCAGTGACCAGCGTCAGCTCACGGATGACCCAGGAAGAGGTGAAGTCTGGAGTAAACCTGGGAACAAAGATCTGTCTTTATTTGCTGCTTTACCGTTCATCATACAGCAAGATAACCATAGCAGAAGCAAAACTTAACATTACAGAACAAGTAATTTCTATGAAAACAACTTATGGTATCTCACCAACAGAATGTCTTCCTCTACAATATAACAAAACTGAAATGAAGTTAACCCAGCACTTACACAATACTGATGTCCCGGGATGTGTTTGGGTTCAGGGAAAATGGCCGACAGTCAAGCACCTCAAATCCATAACCCTGACAGTTATACCCACTGATTTTTAGAGATGACACAGTTATAGGAAGAGGCCCAATATTCTCAACTTTGAAGCTCTTTGTAATGGATAAAATGTGCTTGCGGTCTTTCAGTTCTAGGGAGGAAAAGAAGTTTTATTTAGCATATAGAAACTAACAATTTAACAACTTACTGACCCAATCAAATCATGATCTACATTATCAAAATGTGGGGAAAAAAACCATGTGATCCCAATGCATGGTTTCTATCTTGCTTTTGTAATAAAAATTTCTGATTCTATCATCTCTAAACTCTATTATATAACCAGAAAAATAAAAGACATACTCAAACAGTAGAGAGTCCTCTCAATAAATATTCTGACTGTCAAAGCAGTCAAAATCTCTTCTTTGGTCTTCTGCCCGTAAGAGGCAAATATTGGTCTCACCACAAGATGCCATGTAAACCAAGGTCTGTGACCTCCACTGACACTGACCCAAGTATCCGAGGGCTGGCCTTGAACTTGTTACGCAGCCAATGAATGTGATCCGCCTGCCTCCATTTCAAGGGCTGGGATTACACGCGCACATCAACATAGTGCATGATTCTGTTTAAATTTATCAGAACTACTAGAAACAGGTTCAGTATTTACAATATTAACAATTAGTAATTAACCCTTGGAAATAAATGAAAACCTATTTTTTATTGGGAATTTAAGAGTTAGGACCACTTTAAATACACCTATAAACTTAGAACTCACTGTTAAGGTTTGTTGCTGTCACCCACAGGCTCATGTGCTTGAATCTTTAGTTGTTTGGGAAGGTCATAGCACCTTTAAGCAGCAGAGCCTTGCTGGAGGAAGGCGGTCACATGGGGTGGGCCTTGAGAATGATTAGCCCCTCCTACTTCCAGGAGAGGTGTGCTCTTGCAGTTGACAATTTTGCAATTCTCTGATTTCCTTGATAAGTGATTTAGACCACCCACTCCCAGCTTTTGCCAGCCAGTCATGCCAAATGGACTGTCTCTCCCCTCTGGAATCGTAAGCTGAATAAATCTGTTTTCTCCCTTAAGCTGTTTGAGCCTCAGTGTTGTCTCAAAGCAGTACAAAGAGTTACTGATACACTCACAGTCCAATCTGCATAAGGAGTAATATTTAGGTGTTTGAGAGCCAATTTAGAGAAAGACTTTTAGTATGTGAACTCACGTCGGCGGCAGTCCATCAGTGTGGACTCGGGCACCTTGAATCGGAGTGAACCTCCAGCACCAGGCAGTCTCCCACCCACTTTCAGTAGTTCTCTCGCTCCAAACCCTTCCACACCAACCATGTCGATGATGGTCAAGTTATTCCTATAGCAAAAGGAGAAACAAAAAACAAAAAGCACATTACCACTGTTGCAAGAAACACAATATGCAAACAGGACTACTTTCAGAGTTAAAATCGCAATGACTGTTTAAGGACTGTGGCTCACCCTGAACCTCACATACTAGGGAATGTCCACAGGTGCACACACTTAAGAGGCATCGCTCCTCCTGTGCCTCACATACTAGGATTCGTCCACAGGCAGTGGAAGAGCGAGTCTAGCAGGTCCAAGCCAGCCAACTATGGCAAGAGTGACGAGCACCACCATCCAACCACCGGCTACACATGGAGACTAGGGCTTTCTAAAATCTAAAGCATCAGAATGGTGACCACACACACAAGAAATAAAAAATGATGACACACAAACGCCAATAAATTCAGGCACAATCACACAGTGCAGATTAAGAGGTTTTCATAGTAATTGTGATGAGAAGAAATCCTTCTTAGGGATGGGATGGTCCTAGAAATAAAATATTGGCTTGTTTTGAATACAATATGTAAAATGTTGCCCCGGAAGTGACATCTAGTTAATCACATGCTAACTGGTCTGCAGTAATTCAGGCCACCATCACGACATAAACACTATAGAAACAGTTTATCTTACTTTGCTAATGACACAAAACACACTGAAATATGTTTACATCTTTGGTTAAACTTTCAATAGTCAGAGCGCCTTTAAAGGGTAAGATTACCTTACCCTTTAAAGAGGTATGATTACCACAAATGAATGCATGAATAAATAATAAATAAATAATAAAGCACTGTGACTCTCAATACAAAAACCATCAAAAGGAGCGGACCACTATGAAAAATATAGACTATTTTTCAGTCTGAGAAATCACAGCTTTTCTGTGACTTTAGTTCTTCAATGAAGACCAGATCTTAAATGGATCACCTTACTCGACTACAAGTCAAGGAGTCTTGGATAATACTTAGGAGAACACATGCTCTGAATTTTATTTTTAGCACTTTTTACCAGTGGAAGCATTCAATTGCAGAACAAACTTACATATTAAAAAGTGTCCAATAAACTTTTTGCAGATTGATCTGTTATCATCAAAATTTTTTAAAAGTAACAGAATCTGTACTGCAAGTTTTTGAAATAAGACTCCCACCAAAACTACCTGAGATGAAAAAGACAGAGAATGAAGCACACGTAGCTCCTTAGATCAGCAACAACTGACATCTAAAGGAAAGACCGATCCAACGGGTGTGTGTATGTGCATCCATGTGCTGCCTTTCTGTGACCACACGGGTCACAAACAGTGATCAGCACATAGGTGCTGAGACAAAGGGGTTGACCCTCCTGGGGAGAAGGCTTCACTTTCCAGCATAACGTGTGAGCCTCCGCAGCTCCACTCTCCAGCCCTGGGCACAGCATGACCGCACCCTGAGCCCTGCCAGCTCCCAGCTAAGAGGATTACTCTTGAGAGAGCGTAAGAGTCAGACGGATAAGTCAGAAAGAAACAAACCCAGTGACACCTACCGGATAAGTATGAGTGAGGAAATCTTGCCATAGTCAGCCGGCGTGAAAACTACACCAATCCTTTTTGTTTCCAAAGGCTGCAGGTGCAGGTGGAGGGCACCAAACCTAGATTCATCGGAGTGTGCATCCTGCAAATTATTGACGGTACCATTAAGCGCCTTCTGCTCTCTGGTAGTAACAATTTCCACCATCACTGAGCACTCTGAATTATAACATAATTGCATCCACCCTCACCAACCTATTTCATTCTTTTATTTCCACTCACTCACTCACTCACTCACTCATCTCGGGGCGCCAGGAACAGAGCTCAGGGCCTTGCCCATGCTTGGCAATGATCTACCATTGGCCTTCACTCCAGTCTCAAGCTCAAGCAGTCTATCTGACCTGTCTGCCTGGAGCGTGCATGCGCGTGGAGACGCTGCCTGTACCTTCAGTGGGGAGCAAAGGTGGCAGCCACAGGGCAATGTGAGCAGGGGTATGGGGACTTACTCCCTGGGGGGCGGGGGGGCTGGGTTTAGAAGTCTTCTACCACAGAAATGCTTTGAATATAAACACACCCAGAAAACAGGCCTTCTCTGCTCAACTGCTCCATAACAACTGGATAAGACCGACTGTCAGACAAGCAAAATGTCTTCAACAGTGATTTGGAGTTTTCTGGAAACTATCTTTTTACACTGAGTATCTTCAGTGAGGAGATACTTATTCACGTACACTTTTATTCTCACCAGTACTTCATTCTCTGAATGAATCTGTGTTCTAGCACTTAAAAGTCAAGATTAAGGTTTCTTTTTTTTTTAATCTTTCTATTTTTTTCTAACTTATACTTACAAAAAGTAATTGACATCAGAGTTGTATTGGTACATACTCGGCATGGTAATGTTTCTCTTCAGTTTTTAAATGTTTCATCTTTTAAGCATCGCTACCATTTCCCATGCTAACTCAGAGAATAGATTCTGGTGATGCAACTTAATGGGTTCATTAAAGTTATAAATTCTATAAAGGAGAAAATCCTCCTTTTAAAATACAATATAAATGCTGAAGAAAAAAAGTTAGGTTCTGGTATTAACTCTAAGAATAGCAGCAGCATTCTATTACCTAGCTTTCATATGCCTGACAGCGATTATTTAAATCTTGTAAAATTGAAAGTGGTCTCTTTGATAAAGCTTTCAGATTCTTCAAATAACATTTGAAGATCAAACGAGGCTCGATAATGACCTCAAGTCACACAGATAGAGGGACTCACAATCTTCACTGCCCCATTTCATATACTCTTTTTTTCCCCCTGCATTTTTTCAAGTGTATGTGTGTTGTGGGAGGGTGTTACGTGTGAGCATATCTACGTGTGTACAGAGGGGCACAAATGTGTGTGTGAGAAGGACCAGAAGCCTGACGTGGTATCGAGAATCATCCTCGACTGCTCTTCCACCACACTCTTTCAAGACTAGGTCTCTAATCAAACCCAGAGCTCACTGATAGGGCTGTGTGTGCACCAGCTTGCTCTAGGGATTCTTAGTCTTTGCCTTTCAAGGATAGAATTACAGGCAGGCTGCCACACCCACCCAGCACTTATATAGGATCCAGAGAGCTGAACTCAGGTTATCTTGCTTACATGGCAAACACTTTAACCACTGAGACACCGTCCCGGTACCAGTTCCACATATTCTTAAACAAAGGAACTGCATTTAAAAGAAAGTCAACAAAATTACAAAGTGAAAGTTTTTTCTTCAAATGAGTTTTAATAACAATCTTCCTTTAAACTTTGAATGTCTTGAAGACAATGATACTATTCATTTTGTCAATGTAAAAAGTTAACGAAGATAGTAATTTCCCTTATCACAAAGATGCAATAGTCACAGGGAAAGGAAATCTGCAATCATAGTTACAAACCTCTAAGTGATTTTCCCTATTTGGTCTAATCTGAATAGTCAGGCATAACATAAACTGCACTGTACCTCCCACCTCGCAACACTTAATTTAAGACCAGGAGGGCAGATCATTTCTTGATATTTTGAAACTAATTCTCTCCACTAGCCTGGACAGAGGAATAAAGGGCAACAGAGTCCCTAAGTAGAACAAGCACACACCACAGTACAGGCTTGGTCCATCATGGCTGCCCAGGGACTTCAGAGAAGAGAAGATGTGTTGGCCTAGTGTGTAACATTTAAGTGAGTCTGTATTGAAAATGTACTTTAAGCCTGCTTGAATTCACTCTATCTGAACTCAAAGAGGTTACTGGTGGTCTCTCCTGGTATTGCAGTTAAGGCTACATCAATCAGAAGTGCAAGTGGCTGCTCTACACTATTTGTGCAGCTAATACTCCACCTACCAAATGGAAACTACGAACACAAGCTGTCGAGTACCCTAGTGAATAACAGCCATCACTGCACAGCACTTTTCCTCCTTCTAAGTATTTAGGCAAGACCTCATGGTTGCCTAGAGGCTTAAGAATTAAAAAAAAATGAAATCCATCAATTAAAAAGAATGAACTAAGTATCGCGGGAATTGGATGACCTACTAAAATTACTAAGACTCATACAAGATTTTATTTTTAATGTATTTACTTTTACCTTATGTTGCACTAAAGAATACTTTGAAAGAGCCCAGGAATTCTGAGAGAATCCTAAATTCAGGGGTCTTGGGTTGTATGGTTTTCTACATAGCTCTGAACCAGCCGTTGGGTCCTCATTTGCATGCATTAACCCACCATGTTAAAATGATTCACAGGCTAACCTGGGCCCTGCTGCACTGATTAACTAGAGGACTCTGCTCCAAGAGCTTTGTGCTTAGAGAAGGAACATGAGGCAAACACAGCACAGACAATGAACATGAGGCAGAAAGGCACAATGCTTGTGGCTGGCCAGTCGGCATGCTTTAACATTTGAAGATGACATCCTACCTGGTAAGTGCAGGCTTTGGTGAGCTGGAACTCAGTAGTTGTGAGGTTAATCATCTGCATATCTGTGCCAAACCTGCAAAAGAAAACAAATGTTGAAAACAAATGTTGAAAATTGCAGTAAAATAAAGTTACACAGTGTGTACACGCATATATACTTGCATTCAGAGAGTACACCTCGATGCGTGCACGCTTCCCCTCACCTTACAGCTATTCCTTCGGAGCCTCACTCAATACCATACTAGCCATATTGTAAGTGCTTGATACATATGACTCAATGAATGACTTGGACAATGCAGAATGTAAAGAAACGTGGTGGCAAAAGCTCTAACAAGAAGTAATAGAATACTGTTTTCTCCAAATGGTTCATAACTGAACTTGAAAGGAAGGGACTCTCAATCAAAGGCAACTTTATGCCGCAGAAACATCTGGCAGCGTCTGGAGACACTTTTGGGTATCAGGGATGAAGTCTTACGACTCAGTAGGCAGAAACGAGGATGTTGCCAAACATCCTGTAATACACTCTCATAGTCACTCCTCCACGTCAATCACACTCAAATTGAGAGATCCTGAGATTAGGTGATGTGATCACACGACGGTAGGAATGTAAGAGATATGAGAAATGCCATTATCTCCTCTCATTTAAGTGTATATTGGAATACAAAAAACACTAAACTTATTTCTTGATTTCCAAAATGGGGTCTCAAGACATTGACCATTGAACTCATGATCTTTCTGCTTCAGCTTCCCAAATATTAACACTATAGGCATGTGCTGTGATACTTGGCTTTGAAGTCATTTCATAAGCTGCCCAAAGATCATCACAGCTTAGATTCTCTATTTTAGAAGTGTATGTGAAAATGACTGAGAATCCCTAACTCAAGAAAAATGTACCACTTAATGGTGGTCCTGAGAGTAACAATAAAGGTACTAGCCCGGCACAAAGCAGAACCTTCCACCAGCCACCCAGCAGAACACAGAACATCCATCAGCACAGAGTGCAGGGCCGTCATCAGCCACTAAGCACACAGCGCTGAATCTTCCATCAAACCACATGCACCAGGAGGTGGGTACATGAGCACGTGGCCCAAGGGCTCACAGTGTCCTATCACCCACAACCTAGAGGAAGAACTGTAGTGAACTTCCCGTAACCAGCCCAACCACGTTTCTGCAAAGCCTGCCCAAGCACCTTCCTACCATTTGTGCAGCAGACGCACAGCAGCTGCGGGTTTCGGGTACAGGGAGAGAGGCAGAAGCTGCAAGGAGACTGGTCGAGAAGACGGGTTCCTCACCACAAAGTACTTCACCTAGATTTGGAGAGAAGAACATCAATAGAGTTCTTAAGTATTCCTGTCAAAAGGAATCTCATCATGAGGAGTAATAATCACTAGAAAGTAAACTGCCGGCCAGCAAGATAGCTGAGTGGATAAGGATTGCAAACCTGGTGACTTGAGTTTGATCCCTGGGAATATGATGGTAGAAGGAGAAAACCATCTAAAAGCTGTCCTCTGACCTCCATCTGTGAGCCATGGTATGCATGCACGCCTTCTCTTCACCACCCCCTCATATAACTAAAATGTTTCTTAAAATAAATTTAAAAAGAAGAAAGTAAACAGCTGGAAGATTTCCAAGAGTATTTACAAAGGCTGGGAATATAGCTCAGGGATAGAAAACATATGCTTAGCACGGATTCCATGCTAAAACAAAATGAAAGCAGAAAATAAAAGGCAGCTATGCCATGAAAAGCAAAGACAGGCCAGACCAGGTAAGACCATGTAGACAAAGCACACAGCAGGAGAACATGTAACAACAGTATGATACAAGAATGCCCTTTCCTCCTGAAATAGAGGTAAAGCAGCCTGTCATAATTAGATACAGGTGTCACCTTGATAGCTGAGGGTTCGAACTCTGGACATACTTTTAAACAATTAGTGGTTACGACTCGAGCAAGCCTGCAGAACACTGTTGGCTTCATGGGAAAGGCCCAGCCATGGCGGTGAATAAGATAAGTAAGATTGAGGAAGCTGGTAGAGAAAATTGGCATTCTTGGCCAGACACACTGATCTGGAAAGTAGGATTATCCCTCTTCTCAGCAGTCCTGTGGCCGTTAGGGGTATGCTGTGACCAGTTCCCTCCACCTCTGGTGCTAGTGGGAACTCCCTTGCTAAACCAGACAAGTAATTATAACCGGACTATTATAAGATAAAAGAAAACCGCTTGTTCCTTTAAGCCATTTAGCTGTGATTTTTATCAACAATACAGGCAAACTGCAACATGGTCCAATGTCTAATCTAATGCTTGAGTTCATAAAACATTGTGTACATGAACAGAGGGGAGGAATCTGGAAAGTGTGACACATTACATCAAGTAGTGATGACTCTTGGTGAAAGGCAACTGGGAGCTCCTGGTACTGTTCTGAGTAGAAAGGGTTTCAAAGAGTTAAGTTAAGACCAGCTTCTTTGGGAACCCAAAGAACATGAGGCATGGTAAACCACATGTCAGTTACTTGTGGATCAAAACCTGATGGGGGCACCTGGTTCCTCTCTTTTTCATGCCATCACCCTGGATGGGAGAAGCAGATGAAGCCACCGTACTAGGCACAGGAAGTCAATGGGCAGGTGGCCTAGGCCCCTGGTGCATCACACACAGAGGCTGCTCTGGTTTCTTCTACAAGGGTCCTGGGAGTGACACTTGGTCCTATTCTAGTCGCTGCAGCTACACTCACTGAGGAAGTTCATACTCCACTCAACATTTTTGCTGCATTTTCAGACGATACAGTTTCTCTTCTTGACCTGTTCTTTGACACCTCCCTAACTCTATGTCTCCCAATGGCACTTGCCTATGAGCTTGAATAAATTGGCTTCTAAAACAAACCTCCAGGTAGAAATACCCTGGTACTCTGAAAACGCAAGACTTGTGCATCAGTAACAAATGGACAAGACACGCTCTCCTCACCGCATTGTTCCGCAGGGCAGTGGCACTGAAGTTTAACACCAGGCCAGGCTCTGTGACCAAACGAGGCAGGAAGGAAACAAAAAATTCCGACTCCTTGGACTTCTTTGCATGGACAAACTGAGTCACTCCCAACACATTCTTCCTGAATTATTGATAAAAGAAAAGAAATGATTATGAAAGATAAGCCTGGCATCAAACAGAGGGTATACAACATATTACTCCCATTATAAGGTACAAGAGCTCTTGAGGAAAAGGACTTTTGTTAGGTTTGGGAGACCATGTGTAGACCATGTGTAAAGCAGGCCTTCAAGATCTGGGTCGTACATCTCACACACAAATAAGCATTATGGAAACACAAACTGGAAACTACAGTGATACACAGAGGCTTAAAGACACACGGCATCTGCTAATAAATGAAGAATGAACAAAATAATCAGAAAGGTAACCATTTTGTAGCCACCAATCAAATGGCTGATTCAGACAAGAGTTATCCATGAATTCTAAAACCATAGTAAGAAAGATTCTTAGGGATCTGTAAATATGTGACATAAAACATCAGCAGGCTACTTATTAATCACAGAAGAATGAAGTTTTGCTTCAAAAGGAACGATCAATCACACATCACCTAAACCAAATGTTTCAACCTAATGCCAGTCATAGCACAAGGGGACATTCACATGTATGCTGATATGGTGAAAATATTAAAAGCAAGATCAGGGAATTAATATTCTTGCCTAAAATATTTAGTCTGAATTTGAGTAACAAAGAAAATCCAGTGTGAAATGTTTAAAAAGACAAATGCTCTGACTCACGAAAACACGTTAGCATGTAGAAAACAGAAAACAAGGGGGTGGGGAATCCATTCTAAAGTTAACAAGAGAAGCAACAGCAAGGCCCAGACTAGGACTGCTAGGGAAGATTCTACACAACCTGCACATTCAACAATATGTCACTGTTCAATTCATAGTCAGCACACTAGTCATGTTGTTATAGATGAGCATTTTGCCCTAGGAAATCAATTTCCTAATAGAGTAACTGAGGGTGAAGTGTGATGATGGACCAAGACTTTGCTAATAAGGTATGGAAGGCTGAAGTAGGACAATACTTATAGCCCCTTCTCAAATGATTCAGCAAAAAATGTCAATGAACATGTATGTATGTATAAAGACAAACAAACAAAAACAGTAATATGTGAACACCCAGAAATACAATCTAGTTGAGAAGGCGCTCAATATTCACTGTCGTATTCTTTTGGCTTTTCTAAGGTTTGAAATATGTCTAAATCAACTGGTAGAGAAAAATATCACCAATCACTTGGACAATTTCAAATATTATTATGTAATAGTTTCTTCTCACTGCTGGACCCAGAGGGGAGAACCTTAAAGACACACCTGCAGACATCACCATTTTTATATTTCTTCCATCTTTCATACAATGCATTTGCAAGTTCAGAATCCATATTCCAGGTGGACTGATCCAGAGCAAGGCTTCCAACCCAATTAGGATTTTCTAAAAGTAAAGCAAAAAATTTAGAATGTATAGAAAGTAAGATGCAATTAGTAACTAATGCCACGGTCTGTCACAGCTTGCAAATGAGAGGCCTATGCAGTATTCTTTCCTTTGTTGCCTTACTAAGACTCTCTAAGTCAATGGCACATAATACATCAACTTAAATAAACATGTAAAAAACAAAAGTAAATTGAATCATGTGAAGCAGTAACAGAAAAGACACATGGCTCATGAACACAGCCTGGAACAAGTTAAAATTGTGCTTGCAACATTTTTAACAGCTTTGAATCTAAAATTCCATGAAAATGTTTATCATCACCCGCATCTATTGGGGGTTCATCGAGTGTGTGGAGGGGCAAATACATTCTCCAAGAGGGCTCAGGCCAGGGTTGATCTGACATAGAGCAGGATTCTGCTTCTATAGTCTTGGTCTGTAGTTTCCCTCATTTCTACACATCTGCTCTGTCTTGTCTCCACTAAAGAGGGTACCCAAAGAAAAGGTGGGAATCTCCTAAAGACACATCTGTAATTTAAAACTCTCCTTAGATCAGATATCCTAGCAAATCAAAATGCAAAAACAAAATCGAGAATAAACCAAAAAGCTAGATGCGGCTTCTGAATCAATGACGACCTCCAATCTCACACCACGATTAGCACCCGGAACAAAGTGGTCATGCCCATTTGTAAGCCTGCAAGTACAATTCTAAGTCATTCTAACTTTCATCAGCACTTTCACACAAGAATAGGAATTTTCAAATTTTCCTGGTATTAGGCTATGGTCAAATAATATATATTTTTAAATCCCTTGCTAAAGTGTAAGCTCTGTAAGAAAAAGGGACATTGCTATTTACACAATACCCCGGTTGTAGCTGGAAGAACTACTAAGGTTATTCTGTCAATGATCATGGTCTCTAACAACAAAATATGATATAATTACTGTAATAGAATTAATGATTCCATCTACAAATTCGAATTTCCCTCACTGCTTCCCACTCCCCCCCAAACTGGAGTGCTATGGAAAGCCTCAGGCAAAATACTTACCTGCTTTTGATTTTCCCATGAAATAATGCATGCCACAATGTGCTAGCACTTCAAAACCCAGACTCCCTTCCTAGATTGAAAAGTAATACATGAATAACTTAAGACACAATACTCAGCATAAAAATCCTAACACACTAAAATACAAAGCAGGCATTGGCCTCCACTTCAGTGAGCTCCCCTCTAACCAGAAGCCAAACAACTAAGAAGCACTTTCTTGATTCCTTCATCTGTGGACCAGTTTAAAGTTTCTGAGCTGTCGCTAAAGAATACTCACTACAGTGGACTCGGAACAATCATCAATGCCCAGAGTGAAACCCCTTGGGCCCATATGACGCCAAGTCACCATGTGAATTCAACTCAGGACATTCCTGGTGGTTTTGTTTCCTTGCTTGTCTTTCAAATGCACTCTAGTTCTCTAACATGCAGTATGCCAATCTGCTAACCCTTGCTACTTAGGGAACTGAACATCCCTTTTCATTTTCCTGAAACTTGCTCCCTCCATAGTCAGTCTTCTCATCTGTATCTCTTGGTTGGAAAAGGATGTCTCTAAGAGATCTCCCCAGCACACAATATGACTGAATGAATGAACCTCATTCTTGCTGAGTCTGATGTGCAAACTCCTTCCTTCACATTCTTGGGTGAATGTGAAGCATTTCTAACTGTGAAACATCAACACTGGTGAGAAAAATCATAAAGATGGTTGCATGGATGTTTCTCATAGTGAAAAACCAGAACCTAGTGTCTACAAAATAGCTTGGGTCAAAAAGAAGCAATAATAACTAAATGAAAAGAAATAAACATTAAGGAAAAGATGAGACATGTTTAGAATAAACCAAATCACAGATTTTTTTGAAAGCATTCTCTTTGGAACCTTCCAAGCTCTAGGCTTGATGTGCTAAGAAAACAGAAGGATTAGAAATAACTAAGAGTCTCTGCAAAGAAGTTCATCTATTGAAATATCAAATATTTCAAATTCAAAAATTTCAAATATCAAAAATTCAAATCAAATATTTGAAGTCATTGCAAATATGTACTGAAAGTTCAACCATGTTTCCTACACACAGGTCTTGCTTTAAAGCTTCTGGACATAAAATCTAGGGAAACAGCTCAGTGGTTGAACATTTGCCTAGCCTGGGAGACCTTCGGTTTCATCCTCAGCACCAAAGGGGGAAAATAGTTTGGAAACAAATGAAAATAAATTATGACTAATCTACTGGTAATGCTTTCAAGAAAAATAATCCTCTCTAAACAAATTTTCTACCTTTGAACAAACAAATAAGATTGGTCTGGTGCTATCTTTGAATTTCTGAACCTTAAATAATATGAACTTAATTGAGTCAACAAAACCCAAGCACTACCATTAATAAAGGCAACTGTGAACACTAAGAAAACCATAATACACACAGTGTTGCAAATAATACCTTGATTGGGGCCGAGAAAATCTGCAGAGGTATTGCAAAAATGGCACCTGTGTTTGTAGTCAAAAATACACTGGTGAACAGATTTATGGCAATGGCTTTAACAGCAAGTTTCAAAGAAAATATATTCCAACAGCCTGGAGGTAGAAATAAAGGGCCAGTGAAATTCAGAATCTAAAAAGAAAAGAAGCAAGAAAGATTACTTTTCCTAACACTAATTATGACTAAAGTCATTACAAAATGTGATGATAGTATTCTTCTAAACTTTGGAAAGTAGTTTCTTACTCAGTTCATTTCAGACCAAAGCTGAAATGCTCCTTATGGGAATGGTAGGCTTTAAATAGTTTAATGCACAACTACTTTAAATGTCACAAAAGAAATCTGCAAGCTCTTGTAAATGGTTGTCTCTGAAAACCTGGTATTTTAATGATAAACGTAGCTTATTTTGAAGGGGAAGAAAGAAAGAGAATAGGGAGAAGGAAAAGAACAGATGGGAGAGATGAAGAAAGGGGAGGGAAAGTGAAAAAATATACATACATATATACACATACACAAACTATGTTTGCCTTAAAATGGTAAATTAAAATTAAATGTTACATATATTAATTTTATAGTATCTGACTCTAAACAAAACTTACAATAGACAAAAAACATGGAGGAAAAGACTATATATACCTGTAAAACATGCTTGATCTCCTTGGAAACAAACACATCCTTCACTACCACACTATGGTCAAAATGATTGTGGTACCATATCGACCACTCTCCCAATGTGTTCTCGTGAGGCTCCATGTGAAACTGGGCTCTGGAGGTATCTACTCGGAAATACCTGTGAGCAGAGGACACGCCGACTGTCAGTCCCACATGCACATGCAGAACAGCTGCGATCAGCCCCATATGCACGTGCAGGAGAGCTTCTGTCACCCCCGTGGGTTGGACAACTGTTGTCAACTCTGCGTGCACGAGAGCTGCGATCAGTGCATCTAAGCAGCCTGCAACTGACCTGGTCATCACTAGGACAGGTCAGAGACGGTCAGGGCAAAACCAGGACCCAAATGCAGCTCAGAAAATGTCATCCAAACAGTTCCTTCTGCATCCTTAGTCCAACACTACCTCATGGACTGAATTATTTGGCTTGCATTTCCCAGTTCTACTAATAAGCCTGTCTGTTGGTTCTTTGGGAGGGAAAGCAAGTCCAGGAAGACTAGCACCTGTGTACATTTTTTAAAGTTTTGAATTTATTTATCATTATTTGGGTAGAAGGGCACGTGCACCACATGAGTTTCGATAGTTGAAGTCAGGTCATCAGGCTTGTTTGACAAGTGTTTTACCCCCAGAGTTATCTCACTAGCCCATTCGGCCACACTTTAAAAGCATTTCTAGTGGATGAAAAAGCGAAGATTTCAGGAAGGAGGCATGCACGCACCCCTGAACCACGGGAGAGGAGAGGCAGGCTTGTCGGGCCACGTGGGTAGTTCTCCTTTTCCTCCCATCTTCCAGAATTCCACCACCACAGGAGGCACCTGCTTTTCATACAAAGAAACAGACCTAAGTATCTTTTCTTTCACTAAACTAGAACAAAAACAAGACTTTTCTACCTCCATCCAAACAGCATATAAGGAACCTATTGTGTGCAGTGTTCCTGTCTTTCTTGACTGGCTTGTTACTAGTCATTTACAATACAGCACCTACACCTTCCCTGCCATTTTAACCCTCTTGTGTCTTCTCTTAGGGGGAAAGAGCCTGAGTCCATACTTTGAAACTACTTCTGTCTTCACCAAAAATAAGAGGACTGGACTTCAGCCTACCTGAGGTGACAGAGTGAGAAGGGACTCGCAGGGTGGAAGGAAGAGCACATGGCGGCCAGGAGAGGGGTGTGGACACGAGCAGTAGGCAGCGGACGCCCAGCCACACTGCTGTGTTAGCCAAGCTCTCTAAATATACAGGCTGGCCATGTTTCAGATCCACAGGACTTTTTTGTAACTGTAAATAAGACACTGAGTATAGCACTGGGTTTCTGCTCACTAGACCTTTCGTCACATTCCATCAGGCAAACAGGTGGGACTCCGCAATTATGCCCCCCATGAAAGTGGTGCCTTAAACAGACATGAAGGTCCTCGAGATTCAAGTCACCAAGCCAATCTTACCCAGCATCCATGGCACGCATGCGCGTGAGTGTATATAGAAGAGGGCACTAGTGTGTGCGTGCCTGTGGAGGCCCAAGGGTGACTTCAGGAATCATATTGCATTGCTCTATCTCCTGTTGCTTTGATCTGGAATTTCCCAGGCTCCATCTGCTAGAGCCAGAAGTCCAGGCCACTGCCACTTCTACTTAGTGCTTCTACATGGGATTTGGGATTCAAACTCGGGTCCTTTTGCTTGTGAGGAAAAGGTCTTAACCACTGAGCCATCTACTAAAGTCCCCAAAATTTTTATATACTACTATCTTTGAAAAACACTGACACCTGTACTTCATGGAAGCCAAACATACATACGCTCTTTAAACTGTATGTGTAGCTGTTGGTTACAGCATAGAGAGAATCTGCCAACTAAACAACTAAATAAATAACAGAAGGAAATCTCCCATAGTTTTTAAATGAGTACCTTTGCAAGTGAAAGAGGCAATTTTTGTAAAGTTTGTTGAAGAAGTAGGTAGTAGTACTGGCTCAAACTGCAGAGACAGAGCATTTCTCTGTGAGAAATGATGCACATCCTGTAACAAAAACAAAAAAGTACAACCAAATTACACCTCAGTCAGAAGAATATCATCCAGTTTCAACCCACTCTGCTAAAATAAGTAAACATGGATGGAGCAAGACACCTAGTTACTGCTCAGCCGGTGTGTCCGCAACAGCAGACGGGGGTGCTGACAGCTTCTATAGCAACAGGGTGTTCAAGCAAGGGAGGCTGATGAAAGCAAGAGATACAAGCCAGGGCCTCCACAGCTCTTCCAGAAGGTCCACGAGTCCTGTGGTGAAACCCACACTTGCAACTTCAAATTACTTCATGCGAGCATTGGCAATTACCTGGATCCAAATAAGGCTGTTTCCTGAATGCAACACGTACATATTCACTGCTGAATCATCTGTCCAGACAGAATCAGAGTAGTGAGGTTAAAACCAATGAGCCATAATTTCTACAACTTGATACTGTAACTGGTTACATTTTTGTATTTCTAAAGGAAAAAGATTTTTTTTTGACAACACAGAAATCAAAACAAACACTATGTTCTTTGAGCTAGTCTGTGATGTGTAAGTGTATGTGGTACTGGGGACTGAACCCAGGAAAAGACTGGCCTAGACGGGAGGCTCTCCATATGACGAAAAACTCTCAGAGTAGAAACTACATACTGTGCTCTGTGTGAATGAAACTGACCAACTAGAAAATTTCAAGTAAAGCTATATGCTCCTCTCGACTGGACAGACTTGCATCTTATTTAAACAAACATGTAAGGAAGGAATTAAGCTCTGGCATCTCAGAACACAGGCTTCCTTTCAGCCATCACTAACAGAAGCAGTCCCCCACAGGATAGAGGTCTTCTCTACAGTGGTGCCCACCTGGCGATTTATGAAAGTCACGGAACCAAACTAAAAACTAATGCCCATTACTGCAGCCAATTCTGAGAACTGGAAGTTAAGTGATGATTGAGCATCAAGCCTGAGCTACTGCCAGGGTTAGGGCAGTAGCTCAGCAGTACAGTTTGTGCTCAGCATGAGTGAAGTTCGGTTCCAAACATGAGAGGGCTGCTGACTGCCAATAACTAAGTACGCTTTTTTAAACTATTCATAGCATTTCCTTCTTTGAACACAACTACAAATATACCCTCATATGCCAGAACAGTTGTCACCAAAGGATAAGAGCAAATCTTACATTGGGAATTTCATGCATCTTTCAGAATTTCTGCAAAAGTTCTTCGAAAGTTGAACAGATGAAATGGGCTGTTTCTGGTAAATAGGACATGTTTCCAAAGAGAATGAGATTCATGGAGCTGAACACTATAATTCTCTTCCGACTTGTCAAGCATCCAGAAACAGCTGTCTAGCAACTGATCTGAGATGAAACAGCATGACTCGGTCAACGGAGCTTCCTGCAACTCAAGCGAGCTGGAGCAAGACCCATAACTCAAAGACTCTGAATGTTTACTTTAGACAGGCATGTCCATCTCATCAACTTTCTATCTACGAAATGCCAAGAAAAATGATTCCCAAGGAGCAGACAGAACCATTTTCATGGCCTTATAAATAGTGTGGAATGAGAACCAGTTTTACTGTTGCAATCTCCAAAGTACAGCCATGGCTCTTTGCTCGCTGTGATACAACAAGGAAATGCTTCAGAATAAGCATGCAGGCTAATTCAGGCACAAATGAGAAAACCCAAGGCAGCCCACCTGATAGGAACACAGCGCTTTCTTTGCAAGAGTTTCTAGGTTTTACTTTTTGTCAGTGCTGAATGGAGACTAAACCCAGGACCTGGCACATGCTCCAAACCACATCTCCAGCCCCACAGGAAGAATTTCAAAAGATCTACCTTAGGGGTCTGGGAAGATGGTTCAGTGGTCTAAGTCTTTGCCTCAAAGGCAAAGGGAACTGAGTTTGAATCTCCACATCCTTCATAAAAATGCCAGATAGATAAGGCAGTGGTCTATAATTCTGATTCTGGAAGGTGGAGCCTGGGAACCCCAGAGTAAAGAATAAGGAGGTAGAGAGATCCAGGATGATGGCCAATGACACTCTTGGGACTCCACAGGCAAACACACACACACACACACACACACACACACACACACACACACACACACACACATCCATCTTACCTGAAGTCTCAGATTTATCTGTAGCTACATAAACAATAGAGAGGTGATCTAACAAATCTTGTGTATTTCCTTCAAATTCTTTTGAGGAATTTTCCATGGCTACAATTATGCTCATTTCTAAGTGCAAACCATCATCAGATTCCAGATAGCAACTCTGAGATAGGAGGGAGAGAAGAAAAAGAAAAACTTGTAAAAAAAAACCAAAAAACAAAAAACCTTTGAACTTTGTGATTTCAAAATTTTTAAAAAGAAAAGGACTTAAAGCAACAGCATGCTTATTCTGAAAACATGACTACTGTTTGAATCTTTATTTTCAGGCAAAGAAGCAGGGAGGGAGACCAGACTTGCTAAATGTTTCACTTTACCTTTAACTGCTGACATACTTTATTGTGTAAACTGCATTCCAGCTGTACCTGCAGGAGGCTGGTGTTAGTGGTTTCTGCCTGAAAGAAGAAAAGAGAGAAAAGAACTTAAGCAGCAGCAAAAGACATAATCAGCATTAATAGTTAACAATCCATGATTTACCCAGAAGCCATTCATTCATTCATTCATTCATTCAACAAATGTCTGAGTCTCTGCTAAATGCTGAGCATCATTCTATCAACAAACAGTGAGCGAAACAGAAAATTCTGTGCCGCTGCTAAAATCACACTCCAAGAAAACTAAAACTCTCCCCTCGGGCAACATGAAAATTCCCAATAACCAATGAACAGGTATATATGCTCTAAATATACACAGGAACATGGCACTTTGGATCTACGTTCAGCATTTTGTTTAAATACATTGGTAAACTTTTAAGGTAGGTTTTCCACAAAATAAACAACTTCTGTTGGTTTTTGCTTGAGATAACAGGCACTACATAGTCCAGTTTGGGTTTGAATTTGTGATCTTCCTGCCTCAGTTCCTGAATGCTGGGATTACAGGTATGCGGCATTATATCCAGACAAGGTACTGTTTTTATGTGTCTTTTATCAGTAAAACGAAGCACATAAAATTTACCCTCTACCCACAAGTCCAAATGGCAAGTGGGTAAAATTTCTAACATGTAGAAGAAGAGCTTTGCCTGGAGGACAAAAATATAAGGAAGAATATAACTCTATCAAGTGCAGAGATCTTAGCCATGTAGGATGGTCCCATTGTAACTTCAAGAAAACAAAGTAAATAATGTAACCTAGGAGATCCCAGCTATCTGATGGGATGGGGGCTTGCTGATATATGAACACAGAAAAGTAAGCTCAGCTTGCAATCTAAAACCCAGGCTGCAGGACTTCCTCTTTCATGACGTGTCTGGCATAGTGACTATAAAAAAGGAACATACTTGGCCTGGGAGCCGAAGTTAGCACATTGGGACATCTCAGCCAGGTAAGGAGGCAGCCTGAGGGGACTTAGTCATATGTGAACATCTGCTAATTCCAGGAAGATGCATTATCACAGAGAAACACAAGCCTAATTTACTAGATTTACAAAACTAATTCAAGTACATCATACAAAAATGCAGGGGTTGAGGGGGGATCAATGGTAAAGTGCATGAGGGCCTGGGTTCAATCCTTATTTAACACCAAAAACTATTACTTTAGATCGCATTCAGAAAAGGGAGGAGGGAGGAAAGACAGAGGAGGGGGATGAGAGAGAAAAAACAACAACAACACAAGCACGTGTGCTGGGGCACATGGACATCAGAGAACTCATCACTCCTCTCACCTTACGGGTTCCAGAGACCAAGGACCTTTACCTGCTGAGCCACACTGCCTGAGTGCGTGTGTGTGTATAGAAGGTTACACTAAAAGTATATATTCTAAGTTCAGTAAAATTAAGAATTTTTAACATATAAATGGAATGAAACCAAGACTTTTAAAAGATTACTGCAAGAAGCTAATATTCTAAAACAGAACAATAATGTGAGTCAATAAGGGTAGTTAAGGTGAACCCCGGGGTTGTTTCTGAGGTGCCTGGCTAGAGAGATGGCACCTTCATCCTCACCCACCCACACATTTCCTTCCCAAAGCTACCAGCTGTGTATCAAGCGGGACTGCACAGGACGATTCTGTAGTCAAGAGGACACAAATAGCACACTTCCAAATGAGCTCTCAGAATTCCTCCATTAAAGCTACGAACAATGAAGCCCCCAATGAGTGGAAACTACATCATCACACAGTCTAGTCCAACTTCTAACAGTCGTTTCTTCCCAGTCTAATAGAACTGACTATTGGTCCTCGCTGGGCGTGTCTTCCTCCTCCTGACCATCACATTTGGCTGATCGAGGTGCTGTCGAGCAGAGCTGTCTGTCAAGCTGAGGAGAAGGGATGCATTTCTCTAGCTCACATCCTCCTGAACACGATGGTCCAGTGGGGTGAGGCATCCATCTGAACATTCACATGTCCCAAGAGTCACACTGCCACCTCCGTCACCTTAGCACCATTCGCCTGCTGTGCCTTTCTTCAGTTGATCAAGCCAGACTCTAAAAGCCTCTCTTAAGCAAATCCATCATCGTATGACACTGCTTGTACCTCTCAATTCCTCATAAACCTATGCATGCACCTTTGATCCTAACACAATGATGACCAGGGGTTGGCAAATGATGCCCACATTCTAACTCCAGTCTGCCCTTTATCCTGTAAACCAAGCTATGCTGGAAACAGTTGGGCACGTTCCTTTCTGCACTACTGTCAGCTTCGGCACCACAACAACACTGAGCGCTCGCAATGCAGAGTACAAAGCCCAAGGGACTGCTCTATACTAGCTACGCTAACCTAGAGAGACACTCAGGGTGCAGTACTTTCCTTGGGTTTCCCTATATCCACCATGGCCCGCTCACCTTCGTTTTCCACAATGCACCAAAAGTGAGTTCGAAAACCAAATGTGGTGGCCAATGCTTATTGTCCCAGAGCATGGGAAGTGGAGGAAGGAAGACTTCGAGGTCAGTCTAGAATACACAGTGACACCCTGTCTCAAAAAAAAAAAAAGTTGAGTTTGCAAATTTTGGGGGGATAAAAGAGAGGGGTGGGTTACATCTGCAAACCTAGTTATGTCAAGACTTGCTTACAGCCCTCTAAAGACTTCCTACTTCCTAAAGTACCAAGTACTCTATTGAAGTCCCAAAACTTGCCCATGTGCCTGTCATTCCCCACCCCCCTTACCCACACTCCAGGTTCACTGTTCTGCTCCACTGACATCTCTGAAGTTGCTATTCCATGATGGACACATGATGAGCCACTTTCCCACCCTGCCTGTCTCCACCTATGATCTGCTCCATCTTTCATAGCCGGGTGACTTCCTACCTCACACCTGGAGGAGTCAGTCAACTGTCACACTTTGCTCGAAGTCCACTCTCATCAGGAGAAGCCACGCTTTGCTAGCATGTAACAGTCCACACTCACTACACAGCTGGTAAATGAACTTGCCCAGTCCCAGGGGCTATGGATGTAAGAGACCTTGAAATGAGCAGGAACCTAAAAGTAATAAACACCTAAAGACAAAGGGATCCATCAAAACCTAGCACTTTGATCTGAACATTTCAAACCATTTTAGTGGATGAAAACTTCCATGCTTTCAAAGTGCACATTTACAATACTTTTTACATTACAAGTTCTCTTCCCTAACACCTCTCTGAATAGAGGGAAAAAAAGTTAAGATTCAAAATTATGACTATGAACATAATTTAAAACATTATTTTCACAGTGAATTGATGTGATTTAGAAGCTAGCGTTCTGCGATTCTGGTAAATTCTGCATAAATGACTACTGTACTTGCCAGTTGAAGCCAAGAGTCCTCTGCTAGTTAGGTACACAATGAAAAGAACCTGTTGTGGACGGAGTATTGTTAATTCAAAGGTTTTGATAGCACACCACTTTACATGTTTGAAATTTTGGAATATTTTCATATGTAGAATCGAGTCCTCTTAAGGACAGGACTCAAGTGTAAGCATGAAATTCATTTATGTTTTATACACCTCATACACAGATTGGAGATAATTTTATTACAGAAACAAAACTTATTTTATAATAAATTCTTAATTTTTCCAAAGAAGCCCAGTTTGTGTGCACTGAGCCATCAGATTGATGATGTCACACTGAAGCTCAGAAGGCTTTGGGTTTTAGAACTCTGGATTTCAGATACTCAGATTTAAGGAAGCTCAACTCACACTTTGCCTCATTCACTAGAGAACATATTTCTGGATGCCACAAGGGGGAGCGCTAACACCTCTAAACTGTCATCTAAGCGGGCTGACTTTTCCAAAAGGGAAATTTTAAAAATCATGGCTGTTTCTTGAAAGAACAAAACTGTTACAATCTTGATTTTCACACAGAAAGTGCAGGCAAAACATGAACCAGTTAGAGCAAACACAGACCAGCACTACAATTCCTCTGAAAGTACCCAGGAGGGACTATGACAGTAAGGTGTCCCCATAGCAGTGCGGGTGTCCCAGATCCAGAATGAGTTTGGAAAGAGGAAAAGACAAAGAAAAATCCTATTCTCTATTTTTTAAACTTCCCACATTACTATAATGCATTAGCTACTAATTAATTTTTTAAGTCTTTATAAAAGCATATGCTAGAATTTTCTTCTGTACAGGATAGGGGACATGTAACTCAGGAGTTAAATGACTTATCAAAGGTCCTGGCCCAGTTAAAGGAAACAAAAATTATTTTGCTTTTCTTCAAGGAAATCAAGACTAAACCAAGGTGTATTATTCATAGGTACATAAAGGCCTAAAAATTAGCCCAGAGACAGCTACCTAAAAATCATTACAAGATATATAGTTCACTAAAGAAAAGAGAAATGCTGAGACCTCTTTCGTGATATGGACTCGCAAAGTCTTGTGTAATTGGAGCTTGAGGACCTGGATACTGACAGGAAAAAAAGCCATGGGGTTGTTTTATACAGTAAAATCAGAAGAAAATGGTAGAGCTACAAATCCTAAATCACCTAAGGTGACTTCCACCACCCACAGTACACCACATGCTGACCAAAGTATGAGAAGAATTGCATTAATTAGTCTGTTAAATCAATCCAGACAGAATAAACTAGGTGCTTGAAATTAAAATGTTTGAAACAAAAATTTACGAAGTTAAATTCCAACCTTATAATCTGTAAATTTCACTTGTGCAACTTTGAATCTTTGCAAATCTTTACGCCAACATATGTGTCAACAGAAACATGTATGAGCCCTGGGACATTCCAGCCAGCATTCCAGCCACATATTTTATTTGTTCATTCACAATTAATGTACTTCCTAAGTAAAATTCCATGACAAATATCTTAGATGCTTGTGGCAAGTGGTTTTCCCCACATTAAAGTTTGTGAGGAGGAAACTCCTCTTCCTCACTCCTTTAGTTTCTAAGAAGAGGGTTATTTTGTTCATAAAATACTTCAGTTCTCTTCCTCTTATTTAGGTAGGGTATGCATGCCGCAGGACAGACAGAAGCAGAGAACAAGCCAATCCCTCAGATAATGAGAGTCTGGGATCAGACCCAATGGAGGTAGTGTCAAAAGAGCCAACACTATGGTTTTCACATTTACATAAATGATTAGTTTTTCACTGTGATAAGCCTGCTGACTTCAGGCCAGCCAGCCGTGCGGGATTTTCACCTTGGTAGGTCATTAAGCACATGGTGGTTCAGTCCAAAGACAAGTAACTCTGCTCAGATGACTGGTCAGTGCTGAAGATCTAGCTTGGGTCTGAACCCAGGGCCTGGGCCCTGCAAAGCCTGTGCCTTCTGATCTAGGCTTGAAGTGAGCAGGTTTCTTCTCACCCACTGTGGTACAACCTGCGTCACTGCCAGCCCAACATCGGTGGTGGGATGACTCTGGGCGGGAACCGTGGACGCAATAGGCCTTTCCTCCTTAGCTGTGCCTCGGTATTTGTCACAGGGGAGGAAGGTGGCTAGCGTGCAGTGACTGGGGAGCTACCCTTCACTGGCGCGGTCAAGTTAATGGAGTCAAAATTCAGCAAAGAAGAAATCCACTACAGAACTGGGAAGGGGCGAGAGAGCAGACCCAGGCTCGGCTCTGGGTTGAGATGCATGTCTGACAGCAGAGCCGTCTCCTATGTAAGACTAACTATGCAAGTGTAGCCAACAGACAGATTTGCTTAAGCAAATATTTTTAGTAGGGACAGAACTCTCTGATTTTATCTTTCTCATTGTGGAAGAAGTCACCAAAAAGGGGGAAGGGAATACAGAGAAATATGTACATGAAAAAAAAAAAATTACACTAAAATGTTAAAAAAAAAAAAAAAGGTAAAGGAAGGAAGGCACTAATAGCTCAGAAGGAAAGAGACCCACATGAAAAGCTGGGTAAACTGACAGACTGTGCCATCCTCACAGAAAGGGGGCAGAGAACAGGGCAGGTGGGGGCAAAGGGAGATGCCAGTGGAACCCACATGGGGGCAGACCCAGGCCAAGGCCAAGGCGCCTCACAACTGGGCCCTCAAGGAGCCCGGGTTCCAGAGAGTCCATGGCCCCTCGGGCATGTGCTGAGCGACGATGGAGTTGCAAGGGGTACAGAAAGGCCAGAGCTCTCCCAGGGAAGAGGGACTGAGCCTCCCTCCACAAGTCCAGAAAGGAGTGATGGGACCACTTCCACATCTGTCCCAGAACAGCGTCTCAGAGTTGAAGGAAGAAACAAACCCATAATAAAACAATCCTAGTGACTGAGCTGCAGTCCCTCGACATTGCTGCGCTTCAAGGTCCACCTCCTAGAGTGGCTCCTCCCAACCCCACCGTACCTCCCCAAATTAGCCTCCTAACCAAAATGATACCTGCTCACAGGTACTGTTGTGTGCAAAGAAGGTCTGGGATGTTGAACAACCGGCTGAATTCAAGATGCTACTCTCCTTGTCCCCATCCTCCTTCCCTCTTTGACATTGAAAACAAGGGAACTGAGCTGGAAAGATGGTTCAAGGATTAAAACCTTTGCCTCATCAGCAAAAAGACCTGAATTCAAACCTTCAGATCACACATAGAAACACTGGGTGGGTATCGTGGCAGCCTGCAAGCCTGGCTTTAAAGAGCAGAATCTGGAAAACTCTGCTAAGGAGGTACAGCAATCCAGGTTGACTCTCAATGTCACCGCTGGGCACATACACTGCAGAGCACACACATACACTGAAAAGCATGTGCATGTGCATGTACACACACACACACACACACACACACACAAATGATGATGATGATGATGATGATGATGAAAAAAACATGGGAACAATTCCACCTGAAACAAGTCCTTGGAAAGCTGAAAGAAACATGTTTTCCAAATTTGGTGGATGCTAGGTTGGTGCATTGATATTCTAGGGGGAGGGATCATTAAGGTTCTTTAACATTACGCTGAACGGTGTCCAGGCTAATTCTGGGACCAAAAACTATCGACTCTGAAATTCTAGGGGAAACCATACATGGGCTGGGGGGGAGGGAGAGGGTCCTTGTCTGTAGCTGCTGAAGGCTCCCCAGCTGCATACAGTCATGCACAAGTGCTCTGGCCAAGACAAAGAAAATGAGGAAGGACTTCAAATTCTTTGAAAGTTAACTCATGGACTAAAATAATCTGATATGGGTCTGCAGCCCTCAACTTTCAAGTCTTGCCAGGTGACTGAATCTGAATTGGAAATTTTATCCTTGATGAGAGTATTATGATAGGTTTATAATAAAATTTTTTTAAAGTTTTGATAAACACATTTTAGTTATGTACTAGGTCCTAGTTTTGTGGGTTTCTTTTTTCCTTTATTTTTGGTGTGTGCGTTCCCATGTGTAGGCACACATGTATGTATTGAAGGCCTGAACTTGACACTGGGTATGTTCAATTGTTCTTCACTTTATTTGCTGAGACAGGATTTCTCAGGTGAACCCACAGTTCACCAATGAGCTAGAATAGCTAGCCAGATTGCAGCAGGGGGTGAGGAGGAAGACCCCCATCTGTACCTCTCTAGTTCAGGGATTACAGAGTGCCACCAACATCTATCCAGCTTTACATGGTTCTGGGTGATCTGAACTCGGGTTCTCATGCCTGCACACTAAGTGCTTTATCCACTGAGCCATCCCCCAAACCCCTAGTTCTAAGCTCTTTACAGGACTTGATCTATTAATAGCTATGGCTATTACATCAGGAAGGGCTATTGTTATTCTGTAGATAAACAGACATGAAGAGGTTTGTTAGGTGAATGTCAAGGTCACCGAGAACCAGCATTACTATGCAGGTGTTTTGTGTTGGGGGTCTCCTCGCTCACTAGTAGTACACAGCACTAGGATGGAGCAGGGACATCCTTCCAGAGGAATCTTATCACTGTGGTCGGATACCACTGATAAGTTGTCCTGGAAATTATGGCCAAAAAGAATCTGAGATGAGTAGAGAGATGAGCAAGAGAAAGTGCAGCCCCTGGCACAACTTTGTCTTGAGCACACACTAGTAGATCTGCCTCATCCAAACACTCGAGGGAGGAGTTGCTCCTGAGTGGGAGGACAGGCTTGGGAAGGAGGCCTGTGTCCACACACCCACGTCCACTCCTCGAGCTTTATACCTAAGTAACTCAGCCAAAAGCACAAAGCCCCAGAAGCGTGGCAAGGATCCTCTCCCAGCAATCCCGCCCTCTCAGTCTCCGGGTGTGAAAATCCCCGGAGAGTAACCCCCAGAGTCCACAAGGTGGAAGGAGAGAAATACCTTCTAATCTCATGTGTGTCATGGTATGTGTGCACCTATTCCCTTCTCTCTCTCCTTCTGCCTCCTCTAATAAATAAAATATTTTAAAAGAAAAAAGAACTAGGAAGCTGGGTATGTGCTAAAGCACACTCTTGGGAGGCGGAGGCTGGAGTTTAAGATCATTTTTGGCTACATCAGAAGTCTGAGACTAGCCTGGGCTATGCTGAATTCTATGGAAAAAAGAGAGAGAACAAAACAGTTAAGAAGCCAAAGATTTTACACAAGCAAAGAGAAAAACAGAGACGATGCGCACACCAGCAACGCTAGCACTGTGGAGGCGGAGGCAGGAGGATCCCATGTCTGAGGCCACACAGATGATCAAAAGCAAAGGGGAAGCTGAGCTGGGCTACATGTCCCACACCCCTCCACCCTCGCAGTCTACCTTGTTGCCTTCCTTCCTGTTCTCCAGCTTCCCTCGTCACCCCCACAACAGCTCATTCCACACAATCGTTCTCACTTCAGGCTTGATAATGAAAAGAAGGAAAGGCTGCACTACAGAGACATCTGAGCCATGGTATAGACGCCCCTAACGCAGCACTGCACAAGCCCAACAGTCCCTCATTCTCACGTAAGAGAGACCCAGTGGCTTCTTTAACTGCGTGGAGGAGTCATGAGCTCCACTGGATGCTACACGCTGGTATTGCACTTAGAAAACGGCTCACTCCACCTCACTATGCCGACACTGGACATCGCCGCCCGTGCAGGTTCTTAATCTTCTGTTTTCTGCTTTCATCTCCAAGGTCTGTGCCTCCTTCCCATTTCTCCTCTGTCAAACTGTTGAGTGGAAGAAAGCCCCCGTCCTCCTGGCCTATGCCAGGGACAGGCAGGCAGTCCCCGCCGCAAAGAGACAGCATCAAGTCTGGCATTTCCCCGCACCGCAGGCTCCAGGCAGGCCCCGCGCAGCACCTGTTCCTGGCATGCACAAGGGCCTGACATTGTGCACCACCAGCAAAGGCCGTGCCAATTATAGAAGGGTAAGAACTCCTGCTCTGAATTAGATATCCCACAGAACATCCAGAGCTAATCTCTCCTTTACCCAGGCCAGCGATGGGATCCATGCTGAGAGGAGAATCCCTCCTCCACATGCACATCACTGGAGACAGCCTCTGTCAAGCATGGCTGCAGCTTCCATTTCTTCTTTGTTTACTCACACACATTAACAGTATCTGTCAATGAGGTTTCCCATGCAATCTTAAGAACACGTCATAATGTCTTATAACCAAAGATTATCTTCAGGGCTGGAGGGATGGCTTAGGGATCTAAGACTCTGCCTTGCATGCAGAAGGACCCGAGATTAGATCCCAGATCTCATATAAAAATGCCAAGCGGAAACAGTGTCAGCCTATATTTCCAGTCTTGGAAGACAGAGCCTGGGAAATCCCAGAACGAAACAAAAAGGAGGTAGAGCAATCCAGCATAATTCCCAAATCACTCCTGGGCTTCCACAGGCACACAAAGTGCCCTCTGATTCACAAAAACAGATAGATTAGCAACTACCTATAACACATGCTGTCATGGTTTGTTTGAAATGTGCCCCCACAGTCTCAGTGTTTGGGAAAATCATGGCACCTTTGAGAGGTGGAGCCTTGCTGGAGGAAGGCAGTCACAAGGGGTGGGCCTTGAGGTGGGTTAGTCCCACCCTACCTCCAGGAGGAGTCTGCCTTTGCAGCAAGCAGTCTGGCAGCTCTCAACCTCTCCAACAGGTGTGACATAGCCTGTCACCAGTTACGACCAGCCAGCCAAGCCGCCTCCACCATGAAGACTGTATCTCCCCTCTGGAACTGTAAGCTGAATAAATCTCCCTTTCTCCCTTAAGTTGCTTGACTTGGATGCTCTCTCACAGCAACAGATAAGAGTAACTGTTACACATGCCAAAGAAGTTGAAAAAAATTCTTTAAAAAAAGGTTATCTTAAAAACAATCTTTAAACAGTAACATGATACATACATGTGCATATCCTTTACTTGGTAGAAAAATGTGCTATAAATTTCTCTAACTTAAAACTTCTCTAGTTTCCTATATTGTCTTATAATTACATGTAAAGCAATAAAAGATTGTTAAATGATTCCAATACTAACAATTTAAGTTCTTTTAGCCTTTTGGACAAACTACAGGCAGGAACCCTATTAAGGGAAGATTCTGGAACAAGGCATCCTCCAAATATTCTGTTTTCCCAACGCATCACTGCAACAGTCTCCATGTTGGCAGTCTGGATCCACTGAAGAAAATAAATTAAAAACTATAATAATAAAATCTAAAATAAAATGCTAAAATGTGGAATCAGCAAAGGTGGCTCAGTGGGTAAAGGCACTTACTGCACAAGCCTAGAGATCTGAAGTAGAGTGCTGAAGTCGCATGATGGAAAGAGAGAACCAACTCCTGAGAACATGGCTTTCAATATGTCCTGACTGTTTATATGCCATGGTGTGGTGCGAGCGTGCACGTGCACGCGCACACACACACACACACACACATACACACACTTAAAACTATGCTGCCTTTTCCTAAGCATAACCGAGCACATATTCACCATCACCATATCACCACCACAGAGCACAGTCTAGCTCAGGCACTGCTTGCGTGCCAGACATTCCCACATGAGCATCATAGAACAGCTACTTAATATACCACTAAGGCAATCATTCAGATTTATCACATCCTTTTTCTACTGCTGGTCTTCCAGCTGTCTCCAGTTTTTTGTGATAATAATAAAAAAATGCTGTGAGGAACACTGTATTGGCATTCATCCTTCCTAGACTAAGCGAGCCAGGACACAGGAAAATCATTACATCATCCATTACACTTGGGAAAGCTTTAAAGCACTCCAAGGCGGTGCACTGCAATCCCAGCTCTGTTCTTGACTTCTAACCAAGTGACTTCAACTCCAAGTCCATTCTCCAACTTCTAAAATAAGAAAACTGCCACCTGTCATCATGATAAACCTCCAGAAGGTCAAGTGGTTGACGTGGAAAGGTGGCATTCTACAAACCATAGATGCAGCGACTGGCAGATGTGCTATGTGGGAATCTCAACTCCAATTCCCTTGACTCGCCTTGTTTAAAACTCTAGGGCCTTCAGTGTGTTACAGTGAACAACATGGAGGTTCTCAAGATGACAGAGCGGGCCCTATCCTGGAGATGCCCCTGGCAGAGAAGGCGAGGGTGAGGATCCAGTGCCACAGGCTTGCCTGAAGTCTAGGGGAGACTAGATTTGAAATATGTCTTAAAGGATGGAATAAGGGCCATGAAATGGGATAAAACTTGGGGGGGGGTGACATGTTGCAAGGACAGGAAGACACATGGTGACAAGGTCCACAAGAAAAGGGCAGGAAGCTGAAGCTGGAGAGAGCAGCGGGGCCCTGGATGGGGACTGTCTTGCAAGCTAAGCTGAGAAGCTTGCAGTTCACCTTGCATACAGAGGAGGCCATGTCAACATGGTAACCAGAGAGGAGACAGCAGAGTGGGAAAATGGTGACACCACAAACAAAGAGGAACCTGTGACGGCAGCCATCCCCTCAGGAACAGTGACTTCTTGTCTGCTAGTAACTGGCTAACAATGAAGACTAAAACAACAAGCACACCGAGGGCAAAAGGTTTAAGAAGTAACAATCTTACTCCCTTCCTATGCCTCCCAGCTTGGTCCTTTTCATCTGTATCACAAGACACCCAGCCAAGGAGGTGTGTGAACAAGACTTGTTACTCGTAGTTCTGGAGGCAGGAGACTCAGTGGCTGGTGAGGGACTGAGGCTCCCGATGACTCCCTCCAGAAGTCCATGACAGAAGGGAAGCACGGGCTCTCTGAAGTCTTTCGTTATGAACCCCATTCTTAAGGGCTCACGAGACAAACACCTCCCAGAGGTCCCACTTCTCAATACTACTGCACTAGAGACACGAAACCATCAGCCCACGGCACTTGCCTCCTCAGTATCAGATACCTCTGCACTAAAAGAAGGTAACATACATGTCTTCCTCACCAATGAACTCAATGACTTCTTATAATAGATGGAGGTGAGAATCTACAGCAAAAAAATCAATCACTTGTATACTTCCTTTCAGTCACAGAGAGTAAGCCGTTTAATTTACTTCATCTAACCAAAAGTGATTAGAATTACAAAGGTAATCAGTCACTAGACACCTGCTGAATGTTACTTCCTAGGTAGGTGCAGGGCATGTAGGAGGCCCTGCATTCAAATTCCAGCACTGCATAACCTGGCATGGTGGTTCGTGTTTGACTTCCCAGCACTTGGTTGATAAAGGCAGGAGGATCAAGAGTTCAAGACCAGCCTGTGCTATATGACAAAAGTTTTTAAAGACAAAGGATATGACTAGACACAAAATGATATGCAAATTTCCAGTGAGCATGTGAAAGATGTTCTTCATTTGTCATTATGGAAAAGCAAAAATCAAACCATTGCAGGCCTACTAGTTCAGCCATTCTTAAAAGAAACCAGAAGACAAGGAGTTGACAAGTTGTGGGGGGAACTGGAAACCTTACACACTGCTCGGTGCAGCACTGTTCTACGATGTCAGCTTTAACTGTTCCTAAAAATGTATTTATCAATGAAATTCCACTTCTAGGTACACATCAAAGAGAAAGGGTATGTCCACACAGTGCTACTTAAAACAGACAAACACAGAAATAACTCAAATGTCCCAAAAATGATGAAAATAAATGAAAATGTGGTATATGTCCATCACGGTATGAATGTAAACTACCCCTCATGGGTTCATGAGTTTGCATCCTCACCCGGTACTAATGCTTGGGAAGGTTGTTGCCCTGATGGAGGAAGAGCCTGGCCCTGCTTTCTCTCAGTTTGCTTCTTGCCTTCATGAAGATTGCAGTGGCCTGACCTGAACCAGCTTTCTGCTTATGCCCCAAGCCATGCAGAATTTCTGCTAGGTGAGTTCCTCCAACAGTGGGTTGTATCTCCTCTCTGGAGCCATAAGCCAAATAAATCTCCCTTTCTCTTCCTAAATTGTGTCTGCATATTGTCTGACAGCAGCAGAAAGAGTAAATGCAACAGTAAATCCACATACATAGCATTCAGCAATGAAAAGGAACGTAAGACACAAAAGCATGTCAGGAAGCCAATCATGAAAGACCACATGGTTTCTTTTATGTAAGATGTACAGAAAAACACAGATCCACAGACACGAAAGGACCAATGGCTGCCAATGCCTGAGGCAGTGAAAATGTTACAAAATTAGCCAGTGCCTGCAATCGAAAAACCTGTAAATATACTAAAACCCCAGAACTCTAGTTTTCAATAGAATAATTTCATGGTGTGACTTGTATTTTGGGAGGATTACTAAAAAACTTACAAAAGAAAGGAAAGAAACAGTCTAGCACAGATTTGGATTTTCCTGAATGCTGAGGACCAGAAGTGGTTCAGCTTTGGGCTGATTTTGAAGTCTGGGATATTTGTATATACATAATGAGATGCCTGAGTGTGAGGCCTAAGTTTAAACAGGAAATGTGTGTTTCACATATAGTTCTCATTCACAGCCTGACACAGTGCACTCAGCCTGCCCATGTACTTCAGCAATCTGCTGTATGAAAGCACAGGGGAAATGGTCCACTTGATACTTGGGGACTAGGGATGACCAACCCTTATCTAGAGATACCTCAGGTCCACAAATCTCTGGACCACCTTTGAGAAAACTGGATCCAAACTGCCTACTTTCATGGAGCAAGCCAAGAGGTAGTTGCATGACATGCATGTGAGTTCAAGAGAAGGAACAGTACTATTACATCCTAACAAGAGTCCTGGGTCCAGGATGGGGAGAGAAGGTAAGAATCTTGACAAAAAGGCGTGGCTCATTACCTGCAGGTACGAAGGACCTGCGGTGAGAGGATAAATGCTTAGCAAGTAGAGGAAGGCTAGGAGGACAGGGTAGAGAGACAGGGTGGCAGGCAAAAGGGCTGCCAAGCCAGCAGCAGGGCCTACCTCAGCGGCATGGCACTTGCCCAGTGTTCACAAGGCCCTGGGCCCTGTGCTCGGCACAGGAGGTTTCACAGTGTAAAGACTGTGCTTAAAACAGTGTAATACCTAAGAAAACACACTGCAAATTTTTAAGCAGGTGCCATGATGGACACACAAAAAAATCTAAAAGGCATGAGGCCTTAGCTCTTGTTCTCGGCTTCCTGCATACCCTTAATTAACCCCCATTATCTGAGGTATCTGAACACCTGTCTCTGCTTCAACACTGAGGTTACAGTATGGAACTCACACAGAGACACTCAGCCCCTGACAGCATAAAACCAGCTCTGGAACCAGGCAAAAACATCATTTGCTGAAGCCCATGCAGCCAGCATAAGGAAATCAAACTTACTCTATCCTTGTTCAACCATAGATATACCAATGTCCAACTTCAAACTCTCCAATGCAATCCCGTAGTTTTTAGGACTTAAGCCAAATGCAGATCGGTAAATTAAAAAAAAAAAAAGCCCTTAGCTAAGCACAGCGATGAACACTTGCACTTCCAACTACTGAGGATTCTAGGAAGAGACCACTGGCTTGAGGGCCAGTCTCATGACCACAGAAAGGGTGGATATGATGATGAAGATGCAGGGGAGGCAGGAGGAGGAAGGAAAAAACAATCTAAAAACCATCTCAAAAATTACATCATGGATAAATTAATCTTATTCCCCTCCCTCATTGGAATCTAAACTCCAAAACCTGGCACGCAGTTGAGACTCAACTACTGAGCACAGACTCTAAAACAAAGTGATGCACCAATCTGCAGGAAAGAGTAGGTAGGTAAAGTCATCCTTGGGTACAGGAAGCATGAATAATCAAAGTGGCCAACACCACAAGCTGCTCGTGGAATGCACACTGAAAGCATTGTCGCTAAGTATCTACTGCAACACTGAGAAGGCTTCTCCCTCTGAGCCACACTGAGGCAGGACTAGAAGCAGGAGGAGGGAAAAGATGGTAAGACATGCCTGGAGGCATGGCAATACTGGTGGCCCTGGCGATGCCATCTTCCTGAAAAGGAAGATTTAACAAGCTTTATAAAACAGTTCATAGTCTATAATCACCACCTGGCTCATTATGAAATTCTGCCTAAGGAACTGATGACAAAAAGAGACACACACTTATAGGTACAGAACCTAATGGCGATAATAACAGAAAACCAGACTCACTTCAAATGACAAGAAGATGAGACAAACTACAGCATCTCAACTCTGAACTCTTCAGCAAATTAAATACAAGTATTTAGAAATGGGTGTAGCACAGAGGTAAGGTGCTAGCCTAGCATGTATGAGGCCATCCCCAGCTCCAAGAAGGGGAGAAAAAAGGAAACGAAAAATAGAAAAGGAAGAAAGAGAGGGAGGGAGAAAAGGAGAGAGAGTTTAGGTTCCATTGACATTTTAGCCTGTGTATATGATTTCCACATTCTCAAAAGAGAAAAGTCGAACCCAATTTTGACAGTGTAAAGACATACATATAGAGGACTGCAGAGTGTATTCAAAGTAAATCATTAAAATGACCTGTGTCTGTGAAAGTCGAATGCTCTGGACCTGGGGAAGCAGAAAGTAAGCATTGGGCAGCTGCTCTGCAGAGCCCTCTGGAGAGCTTCTGTGCGTGCCAATTCCAGATACCTGCAGGGAAGAGGAGCACTCCTTGGTTAAAAGTGAAAAAATCATTTGCCATGAATGCAAAATACATCCCCAAAGGAAATCTACATCCACTCAGGAATCCAATTATTATGTTTATCTTTGTCTACTAAAAAAGCCATGATGAACTTTGTGAATAAGTTGAACCTTGTCATAAAAATACTTTTCACAAGGACCCACGTGATGTGGGACCACTGTGCTTAATGGAATCTTGTAAGAAATTAAGCACAAAAACTTCACTGTCTCGGCACCTAAATTACTTGGTGCACCACATCCTATGCAAGATGCCCAAAGTACCACACTTAGGCTGAAATTCCTATTTTTACGAACAACATGACTTTTCATGTTGTTCTTAGTACCTGGATCTGAATGGTTTTATGAATAGTGAGCTCCCTGGGGATAGACGCCCCCCCCCCAAAACACATCCCATTCCTGAGCAGGAAGATGAAGGCAATATCTTCATCAGAGCAGTTCTCAGGGCTCCTTCCCTGTGACCTGTCTGTCAGGTGAGGGCCTGTTTCATTCTAATATCCTTCAAAAACTAGAGGATTATAGCCATGCAGTCTCAAGTAAGGACAGTCAACTGCACTGCACCAAGTAGAAGAAAGGTGAAGATTGATGGATTTATTAGCACTAATGGGTTATTTCAGTAACACAGAACAGGTGGATAATCTAGAAGTCTTTTAAAAGATGTATATAAAAAAAAAAAAAAAAACACCTCTAAGTGAATGGCCAAGTTATGTGGCAAAAGGAGTTTACGTACATGATAGGACAGGACTCCGTATGTAGAGGTATTAATAAATAAAGAACTTTCAATGCTTCCTTCTTCAGTAGGGAGGAAAATAATTCTGAAGGAGGTTTTCCCCATCGCTGGAATTACCTGAAAGAGAAGTGTCTGGTCAGCGATGGGGAATAGTTTTCTGTTTGACCATTTTCCTTGACATTTGTGTATGTTGCACCTGGTATGGTAAAGCCCTGAGCTTCCCCAAACTGACCAACATCCTAGGCATGGTGTCGTACTTCCACTCCCTCCTCTTGTTCGTATTGAACACAGTTCTGTGTCTGTGTAAATACAGAGGACAATCAACACAGAAAATGTAGTAAAAATCAGGACAGTGTTTATCTGCACAGACGGTCATAAACCAAATCAAGGTGTGAATCATAACGTAATCAGAGAGTGAAACAGGAAAAGGACACTTCACAACGCCTCCCAGGAGACTCAGCCCCGAGAACAGCAGAACCAGACAACAGTGAGCGCAGTCACTGAGCTCTTGCCCCTATAAGATCACATCAAGACCCTGAAGATTGGCTCTTGACATTGGAAACTCTCTCCCTAATATGATCGGATTGAATAAAATTTCTTTTTCTGCTTTTTTACCAATGAGTGAAATTCTTAATTTAATATAAGTGAACTAGAGGCCCACAGACCCAGCTAGGTCCAATAACAACACATCTTCCTTTTCAGCTTCACTTTAGTCCCAGTGTTTTATGAAATAACAGAAAGCAAAGTAAGTAAAAGCTTAAGCAATGGCTATTTTCAGTAGCTAAAGGTTACTGAGAAACTATTAAAAGAATAATTGGGACTTCCAATTGCTGAGATGCAAGTTACCTTTACGTGAAGCAGTCATTCAGTGTTGCATATGGAAAGGAATCTAAGTTCTCTCAGTAGTTCAAATAGCTCCGAACTGTGAGCTTGTGTCTGCTACTGAATAACTCACCGTCTGTGGCAATCGCAAGACCAATAATATCCATTATCCCTAACCATAAAGCCGGATTAACTGTAACTAGCATTACTATCGTGTGTGTGTGTGTGTGTGTGTGTGTGTGTGTCCTAAGGGCGACACTGGGAATCATCCTAGATTGCTCTACCTCCTTACTGCTTTTGTTCTAGCATTTCCAGGCTAGAATTGCAGGACACTACCTCTCCAGTCCCACTATTCAATTTCTTCAAACATTTTCTTTTCCTGTGGGTATCCAGAGCAGAGCCACTAATGTATGAAAGTGAACAAATGAAAAAATGTACGCTAAAGTAAGTACAGAGAAGGGAAAACGTGGGTAGCAGGAGAAGCAGAAGCAAAGAAGAAAACTGCAACCTGAGGCCAAAGAAAGCAGGAAGAGGAGTCTGGCGGCCTGCCCAGCTCATCAACACTCACCCGGCAATGGACAGGAGGCACGTGAAAATGCCGAGCAGCTGTAAACACCGAGTGCACCACAACCTCGCTCTCTCTGCTGGGGTTGTAGGCATAGAGAAGCTTCGCTGCAGGCTGTCCCAGGAACCTAAGCGGGCGGAGAAGAAGAGACGGCGCACTTCGTGGTTATCAGTATCACCACACGTGCATTTGCTCACACACACACATGTTTTTGATGCAGAGGATGGAATCCACAGTGTCAAATATATGAAATACTCTATCACTCAGCCCATACACTTTAAACCAAGAAAACTGCAATGGTCATCATAAAGTTAAAAAGAATGGTATTCACCAATTCTCAGTAGCTCTGGACCTGTGTAGGAAGCATTCTGAGCAAAAACGGACCCTCCCAAGAGCAAGAAAGAAAAAGTTATCCTTGAAATTAAATGTGGCCAGCACATCCAGGGAACACCGTACCAGGGAACAGCATAGGTTTGATCTTTTTATGGCTCTAGAACTTAATATGTTGGGGGGAGAAATACTGGCCACTAAATATTGAAATGATCATCATTTAACTGTACAGTCACGTTAGAAGCTGCTCACTGGAAGCCCAGATCCCTCTCCAAAGGGGTCTCCCAATTGGTACCATCTGTTTCCATATTAACCTATATACTGAGTAAACATTTGTAATGGTTGAAAAAAGGGAAGATAGGAGAGAAGTTTTTATAGGACTGAGTGATATGGTATAACACTCAGGAGGCTGAAGCAAAAGGATCGTAAGTTCTAGGCCAGTTGAACAACTAAGTGCGCGCATGTGCGCACATACACAGCACACATACATACAATACATATACACAAAGCATACAGAAACACACACACACATACATGAAAAAACACATATACATAACACAGAAGCACCCTAACTCCCTACTTTCCTTGGGTTTGTTTTCTGAGCAGTAAACTACAAATGTTTTTGTGGAGACTGAATTTTCCACTCACAGAGAATCTTTTATTAGTTCCTAGAAAAAGAAAACTTAGTTATTGCTTAAAGCCATTCTCAGAAAAGTGAACAGCCAGCCGTGTTCTTACCTGCTGACATTACATTATGAGCCTCTTGGGGAAAATGAGCTTTCTTCATAGGAAAGCTGTGGCTCCTCCCTCCACACACGTGTGCAGGTTTTGCAAAAAATTTCAGACTTTCAGCTAACCTCCATGTTGCAGTTCGCCTGCATGGTCGCTGATAAATGAACATCAAAGGGCTTAAGGGAACAAGAGGTTTATTTTCTCTTATGATTACTGGTTTACAGTTCTTAGTCCATGACAGGAGAGCATGCACCAACAACAGGGCTGAGGGAACTGGCCACACACCATCACCACATAACGGCTGAGAGAGGGACAATCCTTACTTACCAGACCAGCATATCTGGCCAAGTGTATATACACAAGGATGCCAACTTTCTCAACCAGTTCTCTTCTCTGTGTTTCATTCCAGGGCCTAATCCCACCCACCATGGGCTGGGCCTTGCCCATCAGCTAGACAATCTCCTGCAGGTTTCCTCTAGACTTGACTTAACCATTAATTCTATACAAATGTGCCCAGAGCTCAAACCCTCAACAATCAAGCTGACACCTGTGCCTAACTATGACCCTCCAGTAATAATCCCTACTCGACAGCAAATACATTGAGCTGTGGAGGCCATTATATCATGACTTTGGCTTGGGGTTCCAGGAAGGACACTCCCAAGAGGACTACAACTGATCCCCAGTCCACCTACTTAAAAGGTTCTGATCACCTGATCCCCACCACCACACCAACTTTGCTCTAGCTTCACTGGGGTACAAGAGATCCTGTGAAAGTCTCCTGCTGACATTTCTCCAGTTCTAAAGCACGTAAGGCAGGGACCCAAATGCACAATTCCAAAATAAACCCACACAAGTGAAGCAAAAGCCTCAGCTCTGCTACACTGATAATTCTCTAATTTATTCCAATTGTTCTGATAATAAAAATGTGTTGTTTTGTTTATCAGAGCAGGACTATGAGTTTGAGGCCTGGTCTATATGCATCTATATATTCTGGGTTGCAGGGTGAAACTGCCGCAAAGCGTGCGCCTCAGGACAAGTGAAATGTATGATTTCTCTCACACACGATGAAATTTCCAAAAACTTTTACTACTACCCTGAAATATTTGGAGATTTGTTCTAGCTGATATTACTTCGACTTTTAGGCACTCATCTTAATGAAAGATCCAATGTGTATTTTCACATCATAAGTCTTCTAAAACCTCTACTTACAAATAAAAAGAACTCATCAGTGTGATTAAATAAACCTTTTAGTGTTTTAAACAGTGTAATTTGATGGTTTTTCCTGGGCACCACCGTGAGCACTTTTCTGCCTTAGAAGACAGGACTCAGTCCTTACACCTCACCAGAGAGGAGGATGCAGAGGGAAGTTTGACATCCACACTAAAGGATGCTCCAGGAGTGGGGGGAGGGGACACTAGGACATAGAAAGGAAGGGGGAGAAAGGAAGGGGAAAAGGGGGGAGGGAGCAAGGTGATCCAGGGAGGGGTAAAGGGAGGGAGGGGAATGGGGTACCTATCAAGTTTGTATGAGTGGGGGAAAAAAAAAAGACAGGACTCAGGTTCCCTGCTCTTCCCAGTTAAAGGAAGGGCTGTCGTGGCTCCAACCAGCAGCAAAGCCATCTCCCCGTATCCCCCACGCTTTGTGGACTTTTCACACGACTGAAATGTAAGCGTTCCAGTTTCAGAGCGCAAATGTCCATCGGAGCAATGCAGTAGAGAGTTCCGTGACCAGGTGGAGCCATCGCCAACCCCAGCAGACAGAGAAATCTCCTCACAGCTGGCTATTTTCATTCTATTTTTAAATGTGTTAAAAGCATATGCCTTTCCCTCACTAGAGACAACTGGGAGCTACTCTATTAATTTACAACGACACAAGAATGATTAAAATTTCTTATGAATGATTACTGCGTTTAATCTTGGAACCAGAAGAATGTTAACCCATAAAATAAGCCTCAAGAAGCAGACAGGGAAAAAAGAAGAAGTAACAGCAGCAGCAGCAGCAGACAGGAGACAAAGGAGTAACATGATCTTGATTAGGTAGGGAAATCAAAGTCGGGAGAATGGATACACAGCTGAATCAGGTCTAAAAATCAGTAATCTTTTCAAACCAAAGCCTTTAAATAGTTCTTCAATATGCTAATTTTAGCTAGCAGAACCAATGATTAGATTAATGTATATATAATGTATATGACTAATAAAAATAAATGTAGCCTGTCTATCCTCACACATATACACACTATAGAATTTTATCTCCTGGAAGATTATGAACTGGAATTATTCTTCTAATGGAGCTACACTAGCCACCATTTTATCTATTATATACATCAATTTATAATGTACTTTCTAAAGTAGTCCTGTGCCAAAAAAAAAAAAAAAAAGGCACAAAAGCAAAATATTTTCTTGAATTTGAGATCGGTAAACCTCAAATCAGCTAAATGGTTATAAGTTCAGTTCTTTAAAAAATCTCTTTACCTAAGAATAAAAATGTAGTTAAAAAAAAAAAAAAGGGCTGGAGAGGTGGCTCAGGAGTTAAGCCTCCGCCTTGCAGGCGGAAGGTCCTGAGTTTGGTTCCCAGATCCCACGTATAGACGCCAGGCGGAAGCGGGGGCGGCCTGCGCTTCTGGTCCTGGTAGGGCGGAGCCTGTGAATCCCAGGGCAGAAGGAGGTGGAGGCGTCCATGGTGGTTCACGAATTCGTCCGTGGTTCTACACACACACAGACACACACACACACACACACACACAGAGACACGCGCGCGCACATACACACGCACGTGCGCACAGTTGAATAAATAATAATAATAATAAAAAAAATTAAAAAAAAAAAAAGCAAGTCGCTAAAATGCGGTGAAGTCAGCCTTTACCATCCAACTTTCTTCCTTCCTCTTTCTTAGAGAGCCCTACTTTAAGAGGCTCCGCAGGGCTGTTCCAGCTGCAGGTCTCCTCTCCAGGTGCTCAGAAGCAGAGGAAAAGCAAGACTTTAGGGACCTTGAAGGCCCCGCCCAGGAGCTATTCAAACATGGGGTGACTCCTAACTGCGCTGAGAACTAAACCAGAAGGGATGGGCCCAGCCAGAGTGCCCACACTTCACACTGTCACTCCTAGCTTTAAGGCATCTTTTCAACACTTCATATTCTGCACCCAGGGAGCTTCCAGCAGAGGCTTTGAGTTCATCAGAGGCAAGAGTGCGAAGCTGTCTCCTCCACACACCTTCCCTTCCTCTCCTGCAGTTTCTCCTGGTTCCCAGCTGTGGACGCTCCTTCACGGCACGGTTCTGAACGCTGAGTCATTGCTCGCCGCATTCCCTCGCCACCTAGGTGCCCGCAGTCAACCCTAGCAACTGTCGATACACTGCAACATTGAGGTCTGAAGGTACAACTTGTGGGACTGAGTACTGAATCTAGCAGGAAAGAATTCAAAGCCCACCAATACTCAGTTTTTCCATCATAAAATAATCCAACTCGATTCATAAAAACCAAGACTTGGCCCTGACTTACCAAATTACAATGACTGTAAAAGAACACAAGGTGTGAAAGGGCTTTATGTCTAACAGCTCAATACTGAGCAAATGCCTACCATGAACAAAGGCCTAAATTAAATCCTTAGCACTAAAAGAAAAAAACTAAGGGCATAAAACAATGCTTGTACTCTCCCCTTTGCATGAAAATGCTCTTAAGTCCCAGGATCAATATCCTTTCCTAGTATTAAATCATAACACTGTATATGTGTATATATCATATAAAAATATAATAAGCTGTAAGTACAGTTTAATTATGAAGATAAGATACTTACTGCACTCCAAAGTCTAGAACTGACGGCTGAAAGAGTAATCCTCTTCCACTAAACAGTTTCTCTGAGAAGCTAAAAACAAAAAGAAAGAAACGAGACATTATCTTTGCTGTAGTTTCAGAGTTTGGATATTAAGACCATGTTCTCATACCAATGACTTTCATGCATGATGGATCTGAACTAGATTTTAAATGAAACTGAGTTAATCAGATGTCTAATATAATTCTTAAGTTCAAAAAAAGTACACCGTTAGTTTATAATTAGTATAACTTAAACCAAATGTATATGTCTTACCAGTATTCAGACAGAAGAAATGGAGATAGACTTAACTAACAGAATTTCTTTCTGTATGGATTCAGATAACAGCTATCTTCATATATCCCAAATCAAGAAAAGCCATACATGGAGGGCTGGAGAGCTGACTCAAGGATTAAGAATCTGCCTCGAAAGCAGAAGGTCCTGAGTTTGATTTCAGGTCCCACATAAAAATGCCAAGAAGAAATAGCCTGCAGTCAGCACTTCTGGTCCTGGTGGTCAGAGCCTGGGAAATCCCAGAGCCAAGCAAAAAGGAGAGGTAGAAGCAAGCCACGATGATTTCCGAAGTTACTCTTGGACTTCCACAGGGATACCCAGTGCCCTCTGACACTGACTCTCACACACACACACACACACACACACACACACACACACACCACAAATATATAGATTAATTAAAAATTAATTAATTAATCTTTTAAAGAGGAAGCAGAAAAGTCATACATGAAAGGCAGGTCTGAGGAGCTTTTGGCCTCTAAACTTATTGAACTGGTGATTAACAGAAGGCCAGTGTAGTGTCAGTGACTCCTGAAGGCGGGCATTATCACCAACTAGGTCTAGAACTTAGTCGTTTCGTTTCATGCAGTTACTTGGTATCTGACAAAGGCTTGCTATATAACGCAGCAGGCCTCAAACTCATGGCAATCCTCCTGCCTCTGGCTCCTGAGTACTAGGACTATAGGTATAAGCTGCCATGCCCAGCTAGGTTTTTAAGACTTCTATAAAACCTCATGTGACAAGTCATATTTTAGCACTTGTTGACCCCTACTGTGATCTCGTTTTCTTTCAAAATCAGAGACTATAAATCAGGATAGCAGAAAAAAAAAAAAAAAAACACACCAAAAGTCAACAAAGAAAACACGTCAATGAAAACATAACAAAATGTATAAGGATATTTAAAGCATTTTAGACAGATGATGGATGAATTACACACGGCATTTTAAATTACATAATCTGAAAATGTTTGAATGGAGAAGCTCCTTAAAGTTAAGAGTATGCAGTATTTTCAAAGACTCAGAGTTGGGCCAAAGGAATGGCTTGGGGAAAAGGGGCAGAAGAGGTGGCACTGTGGGGAGGGTAAAGTTATCTGTTCACAAACCTGGTAACCTGAGTTCAATATCCAGAAGCCTATATGGTAGACAGAGAAAACTGACTCCGGAAAGTTGTCCTCTGACCTCCACGCACTTGCAATGGTGCAATCTTGTTCGCCCTGACTTCCAGTCTCTTTCTCTCTCAAATAAATAAATTTTTAAAAAGACTCAGTGTAGCTTTCCAAAGAGGAATCCTTCCATTTTCTCTCTTCCCACCAAGAGAACCAACCAAGCTGATCAGTTGTGAACATGAGAATTTCTGAAGCCCATCAGCTAACCAGAAGCTTTGTGGTCTTTTCCTAGTTTCTCTCTCTGAGGTTCCATTTTGTTTGAAATCACACACAGTGGAGAGACAAGAGGAGCTCCACAATCCTCATCCAGGAGGAACTCCAGCTGCCTTTCCTTCTTCCTTTCACTTTCTCCACCCTTAACCTAATCCCTTCTCCTAAACAGTTCTTTCTTGGTGGGATTCTTCAGCCTACCTCTAGTATCGGCTGTGCTTAATAATAAACATGACACTTTGGGCTCACCTACCTAAACTATTGTCAAGTTTTCCACCCACTTAAGAATGGACGCACATAACCAAGGCCCTGCTAAAGGGCTCCCTCAAACTCCCAAAGGACAGATGCCTTGGACTTGCTTGCAAAAAAAGCCATTAAGGCACCTGCCCTCTCGTGGAACGCCACATCTGGAGTCCGTGAGTTCTTTTCCAGCTTCATGCCCTTCATGGATTACATGCCTGGAGTCCATGAGTTTTCTAAGGCGCCTCATGGTACTCTGTGAGTTCGGTTCTGTCTTACCTCTAATAAACACCTTAATCCTCTACTCATGTTCTGGTTTCAATCTTCGATTCCAAACATAAGAACCTGGATACTTACAGATTTCTAGAGACTGACTCTGCAACATTTGGTGACCACAGCCAGGAAGTATACAGACAGGAGAGATTAATATACATAAAGCTTCAAATGTGCATCTCATAGATGAAGACCATTGACTGTTCACACTTTCATCAACCCAACTCAGCAGGAAGTAGCCAGAGCAGTCAAGTCCTCATAAAAATTAAGGGGAACCCTCACCACAGTCTCCTACTCTTATTCCATCTACCTTTAAATCTACTCTTATAATAAGACTTTAACAGCCTTTTATCTCTGGCTAGGAGGTGACATCCAACACCCATCAGGATGGAGCCACGGGCTGTGGGGAAGGGGAAGGGGGAGGAGGCAGGAGGGTAGGAGGAGGATGGGAGCTGATGAGGGGGGAGGGGGAGGAGGAGAAGGGGAATGGGAAGGAGTAGGGGGAGGAGGAGAGGGGGGATGGGAGGAAGAGACGGGGGAAAGGAGGAGGAGGGGAGGAGGGGATGAGGAGGGAGAGGACGAGGAGGAGAAGGGAATTAGGAGGGAGGAGGCGGTAGGAGGAAGGAAGGCGGAGAGAGTCGGGGGAGGAGGAAGAGGAGAGGAGGAGGAGGGAGGAGGAGAGAAGGAGGAGGAGGAGAGGAGGAGGAGAGAGGAGAGGTAGGAGGAGGAAGACGGAGAGAGGGAGGAGGGTAGAAGGAGAGGAGGGAGGGGGGAGAGGAGGGGGGGAAGGAGGAAGGGGGAGGAGGAGGGGGGGGAGGAGGAGAAGAAGAAGAAGACAAACTATAATTCAGAACATCAGAGATCCTACATTAATCACCAGGAACCAGGTCAGCCTAATCTCTCCCCATCCCAAAGCTCAGGGAAATTTGTGGAAGAGGGGGCGGTAAGATTGTAAAAGCCTAAAGATGGGGAGGAGCAACGCTATGCAAGATACTCCACACAAGTTAGGGCCAAAGTAATCATAATAGGACTTTGCATGACCTGCATAATAACCAACATGTCATTGACCCCCCCCCCAAAGTCTAACATGGATCACAGGCTCTAAGATCCTTAGAGGCAAGGATTAATAGCCACAATAGTGTTCCTATACTAAAGGGGAACACAAAGAAGAGCTCTAGACAATGCTACTGAGTCCTTACACCTCATCAGAAGTGGAGGACCCAGAGGGAAGATTGACATGCACAGTAAAGGATACTGCAGGAAGGGGGAGCACACTGGGAGAAAGGGAGGGAGGGGGGAAAGGAGAGAGAAAATGGGGGAGAGAACAAGGGGATCTAGGGAGGGGTGAAGGGAGGGGAATGGGGTACCTATCAAGTTTGTATGAGTGGAAAAAATAAATTTAAAAAAAGTAAGGGGGGAATTAGGCAGTTTTAGAGCAGCCATACTGGACTGGTCACTAAAGGTCGTGGAATGCCATCCCCCACTGCTGGGATTACTCTGCAGGAGCCCCTCGGGTGGCTAGGGAGGAACTGGCTCCAATCCTCCACCGAGATAAGGTGGTCAACTTCCCCCAACCCTTTGCTTAAGAAAAGATATGGAGATGAATTCTCCATTACAGATAAGCCCTACCAAGCCCTACCAAGCCCTACCTTGAGGTGGACACAAGATCAACTAGGTTGGGTCCCAATGTGAGCTAACCAATGAGGAAAAGCCATTTTTCTTAGTCAACCAAAAGCTTGACTAAGGGTATAAATATACCTGACCCTGGCAGCCATCTTTGGTGCCTGCTCCTCATGGCACTCCACATCTGGAGTCCATGAGTTCGTTCTTTCTCTACTCTAATAAACTCTACTTTAATCCCCCTCTCCCCCAAAAAAAGAAGGCCACTAACATACCCAGCTACCCACATAGCTACAGAGTCTACTACTATGCTTATCAGGGGTCAGCGTACCAAAATTAGAAACACAGCTAGCTTTAGAAAGGCCAGGGTGCTGTATAAATAGTGAGCGTAGTGTCCTGTGCATGGAGACATGAACTCACCCTCGGGTTTCACACTCGGCTTCCAAGAGGACAGATGAAGCCAGGAGAATGTAGGCTGTTTGCCCAAGGTCACAGCACACTGACAGGGCTGGCCAAAATGCCACCTTAGATCTGTGGCAGCTGGAAGCACAGACACTGGATGGCGTTCAGCTCTCACATGTTCTATCTCGCCCGCTGGGTGGCAGCTGGGGCGGCCAAGCCCCGACAGTCCTGTTCCAGGAGCATGCCCACCACTTTCCTGACTTGAGTGGGTGAGCCCCTTGGCTTCTCTGCGTCCTAGCTCATCATCTGTGAGCTAACCCAGGGCGAGTAGCAGTGAGCCGGCATTGTCAAGAGGGGTAAAATGAAGTAATGAGGCCTTTACTTCAAGCCTGGTATGTGCTTAAACGCAGTCACTACAGGATCATGTTACACAGAGCATGACAATCATCTAACAAGAAAAGCAACAGGACAGATGGAGAGACTGCTAGGGCTCAACGTCCCAGCTGACCTCTGGACTGAGACGTCTCGTTGGGGTGGCCATGACTAGTTCTGAACAGAACAAACCCAGCACAGACCTGGATCACCTCCTGTCATAACAGTGTGTGTGCCTGTGGAAACCCAAAAGTAACATCAAGAATCATCAGCCCAGACCGTCCTACAGTCCTTACTGCTTTGCTGCAGGGTTTTCCAGGCATTACGTTCTAGGGTCAAAAAATACAGGCTGCTGCCATATCCGCTCAGTGGCATTTTTACATGGGATTTGGGGATCCAAAGTGAGGTCCTATGCTTGTGAGGCAAAGGCTTTGACTCCTGAGCCATTTTCCCAGCTCCATAACAGATTTTCAAACACACCCCCCTCTCCCCATCGGGATGTTTCATGAACCCAACAAAAATCAGACAACTGAAGCCCAACATAATGTAATGGAGTAGAAATAACCTGAATTTTCCAATTTTAAACAGAAAAACAAAGATGTCAGCAGTTTTTCCTGACAGTCAAAATAGATTCTTCTCATTAGACGTCATCTCTCCTTTTTTTTTTTTTTTTTTTATGTGCATCTGTCTGGTGTATCAGAAGGTACTGTATGTGCCTGTGGAGGTCCAAACGTGACTTAGAGAAAGAAGTACCCTGGCTTGCTTCTACTTCTTCTTTGCTTTGCTGTGGAATTTCATAGGCTCTGCCTTCCAGGGCCAGAAGTATATTCACCATTTCCACCTGGTGTTTCATGTGGGATCTGGGATCTGAACTCTGGACCTTCTGCTTGTGAGGCCAAGGTTTAACCCCTAAGCCATCTCTCCAGCCCATCTTTCTTGAGTTTTATAATTGGGAAAATATATCAAGTTACAAATATATCAAGACTTAATATCACTAAATTAAATTAGGTCTTACGGATTATCCACATTAGTTGCAATATTGACCTAGTGAGTTCTCACAAGGCCTCAAACACCTGGGGGGGAGGGGAGGCCAGGAGGAGAGGTCATTACTACACTCTCTCTCCAAAGCAGACCCCACAAACCAGAACTCCTCTCTAAACGAGACTTTGAGACTAATCATCTTCTACTCTGTGTGTCTTCACAGCAGGCTCCTGAGGGCCCTGCAGGTGTTCTGGGCTGACTGAGGCCCAGGAAGCTGACCGGTGGGGCTTGCTGGGCTGCCCACCTACCTGCCCCATCCCCAATTCGATCACATTTCCCTCAAGACCCAAAGGGCAGAATCCCAGAGGCTGACCGCTGAGCTCACAGACCTGACAGAGCTCTTCTCACGTCCTCACCTGACACATCACTTCACCTGGGTCCTTTGGTTGTATCCACCATAATGAAACCATAAGCCTGAATCCTGTGAGCTGCTCTAGCCAATCTGCCAAACCCCAAGATTGGAAGATCCCCAATTTGTAAGCCAGTACAGCAGCAGCAGAACAGTGAAGCAAGTGGAGTTTGTAGCTTGTGGTGTGGACAGCAAGGAGTCCCAGGACCATTGCCCTCGGTCTGCGACCTAATGCTTCCTTCAGACAGACACTGTCAGAGGTGTCAAGAACTCCGGCCAGCATCTGCTGCAGACCTGACTGATTTGCTGGCGAGGGTCACAGCCCTCTGTGTTGACTGCTGTGTTGTGAAGACTGGAGGATAAGCTTTTCTAAAGGTGGCACGTAGTTAATGCCTTCAGATATGGACAACAGAACTCTCAGTGCTGAGAAGGGACACTTTGAAATGTTCAAGTCTAAACTTCTAAAAGAATGCTTTTAAACACCTTAAACCTCAAAGGCTGTCACCTCAGCAATGAGTCATCCTCTCTTCCTCAAAGCCAAAATTAGCCTTTTCACATTTCACCCTTACTAATAATACCCAAGACTCATGTGTGTCAAAGTTCTCCTGGCTTCTTTCACTCTTAGGAATCCTCCCACCTCCAAACTGGCATAAACTAAATTACACACAGCTTCTAAAAGCCAATTAAAAATGCATGCCACGTATTTCAATTTTTTATCTTTTCCCTATTTGTAAGGTAATCATAAGGAAAAGTTCATTATTAAAACAGAAAAATGGAGGAGAATCTACTTTGCTTCCTGACAAGAGAATTGGATTTAAAAATGCAAGAAATAGTAGAGTAAAGGGTACTAGCTCTTGCCTGTGCACACCCCTCTTCAGTCCTTATTTGGGGACTGAATCCAGGACAGCCAGGACCTCATGAATGCTAAGCACATGCAGAAACCAGGCCCTCTCAGCTGCTGGAGAGGCCTGCTCAGGTGCAAGGCCTTCCACAAACACCTCCGTGCCAGGTGTTGGTGTCAGGTGCACCCCGAGAACACATCATCCCTGCATCTTAGATACAGAACTGTTCTAGATACCACATGACCCATCAAAAGCAAAGTTTCACCTCTCTGGAGCAAACAGCAGGACCAGTTGAGTCTGGCCCCAGCCCTGGCCTTTGCAAAGGGACAATTGGTCAATCCAAAGAAACACTGCCTTTGAGTTATAAACCAAGATGTGCAGGTATGCAGACAAGAAAAACTCAAAGCTCTCCCCAGAGGGGAACATCCCTTTAAAATATAAAACAACAAACAAAGCCACACAAAGATGTCTTTTCTCTTTGTGCCACATGCATGCTAGGTCAATGTGCCCTGTCACTGAGCTTTAGCCCCAGCTCCAGCAGGGGCTTCAAACAGCTACCACAGACGGACACTGGATGGGGGCCACATTCAGCAGAGATGACCCCATGAGCAAAGATGCAAAGGTTGTGAGAAGCAAGGACAGGTGTGAGGGAGGAGGGAGGGAGCAGCAGGCAGAGGCAGCTGCGGCCTGGAGCTGCTGGGAACTGGACCATCACAGGGTGCGGGCCAGGGCACAACCGCTCAGCAGTGCTCCAGCAGCGAGTTGCCACGCCTGGCTCTGTGCAGGCTTTTCTCCTAAAGGTTTAGCTGCTGTCCTCAGGACGCTGTTTCAGAAGATAGCTTGTTCTTTCCAAACGAGTGAAAAACAGCTTGAATCCTAGTGGAAATGTGAAACTCAACAGCCACCCCCATGACTGACAGGGGTAGGGCACTGAGGGGGCAGGGCTGTCAATAACTGTCCTCAATAAACTGCTTCCATTAGCGGCTCTGGAGTCCGGAGGTTCAAGCAATCCAGGATGATTCCTGGTGTCATCCTTCGGCCTCCACAGGCACACTCCTTTCAGTTGCTTGGGTTGGAATATTTATTGAAGCCACAGATTTAACTCTCTCTACTTTATATTACGAGGGATGATTGGAGGGTCTAAATACCTTGCCAAAGCCCTCTTGGCTGCAAATAGGTAAATGAGATGATAATATACACAGGGAACTCCCCCTCGGTCCCCCTCTTCCCCATGTTACCCACCTCTCCTTCACAGCACTCAGCTCTCTCACTCTTGCTGGAGTCATCTATGACCACAAGCTATAGAATCAAAGACTGAGCTTGCTTAATCTCTCTTCCCTAGGTTTCCAGGAAACCGTTCCCATATTTCCTCCTTCTCTGGTGGCTGTTCTTTCTGTTCTTTTTGTCCAGCTCTTCCACATGACTGTTTTCTAGATTCTTCCTTAGGTTCTCTTACTCTGGCCAGGTGGGCCCATGGACTCACACACCCGCTAGCTCCGAGAGCTCCAACAGTTGAATCGTAAAATAGAATTTCCATGGCTGTTTGGCATCTTCCTGACTACACTTGTAGGTTTTCCACTTAACCCCTTCTGAACTTGCAAACGGTCATTCATAGGTTTTATTAGGTCTCCCTGTAGATAGGGTGCTGGCAAATGACAGGAAGTGCCAGGATATAAGGCATTAAGCCACATGAAGGAAGGCAGGAAGGAAAGGGAAAAGGCAGGCAGAGAAGACAGAGGAAGGGAAGGAGAAGAGGGAGGTAGGGAAAAGGTAAAGCTCATCAGGGGCAACCATGGCAACAAGATGGCCACATAGTAGCCTAGGTGGAGTGTCCCCAGCAGCTCATTTTGCAAGTACTCTAGCTGTTAAGACTCCTACAGTTCGCTTGTGTCCCAAAGCTGAATCTTAAATTCTTGTTAGAGATCCTGTCAACTGCAAACAACTTCAATAAATTTCTTTCCTGCTTGAATCAGCCAGTGTTAGTTTCTGTGACTAATTTGTTTTCCAAGCCTGTGATTCTGAGGCCTGGACTCCTTTGGAAGCTCTCGAACCCTGTGCTGGAAGAACATCTGCAAGCTAGTCTAGATGGACTCCAAGACAGTGTTCAACATCCTAAGCAACTCCTGTGGGTTATCCTGAGGGATCCCACCTTGGTGAGTGACTTCCTGTGTGCCTGGAGGAAGGTCTTCCACACACAGCTAGGGCTGCCCGAAGGCTTCTGAAGAATTCATACCTTCGCAGCACTTAAGTCTGCCTCTTCCTCTCCATTACCACATCAGGACTTTATATTCAAAAGACATTGCATTTGCAATTTACGGACCTTTGAAACATCTCGTTACATTTACACATTTCCTCACAACATATTCCACATGCTATAAAGAACCACTTCAGTCCAGTGGTTAGATGACTTTGTAAAAACCCATAAAGAAAAGGCCAGCAATAAAGTTCATGTTTCCCCAACTCCTGTTCCAACTATTTCCTCACTTCAACTTACTTCTCCTTTGTGGTTTAAAGATTTGTCATCTTTCCTACAGACTTCAGAGAAAGTCATTCTATTATATTAATAGAATCTGACTTTAAAATGTACAAAATACAAAATCCATTTTGTCTTTCCTTTAGATCTAGGACAGCATGACTATAATTCAGTTAGATGTCACAGCAATAAGCATTTATGGAAGATACATATGAGTATATAAAGAGTAGACCATGTGGAAATTCACATGGACAATGGTAACAGCATAGAGACTAGAATAGACATTTTCCTCCTTGATCACGGAACAATGCACTCATGCAATACTGTGCTATGTTTAGAAAATTTGAGTTTAATCCTAATTTCCTAAAGATGAGTATCATGATTTGGATAAACATCTCTCAAAGACTCAAGTGTTAAATGCTTGGCCTCCAGCATTTACTACAATACTTATATTGGGCTCAGAACCTTTAAGGGCAGAGCCTAAAGGTAGGGAAGCTGGGTCGAGCTGGTAGGGGCCTATGGAAAGTACTTTTCCTTTGCAGGGGCAACATTGGGACTGAGGCAGAAAGGGAGAAATGGCTATTTGTTCTATTTACAGTTTCGGAGGGGATACAGTCCACTTATGGCAGAAATCGCACAGCAGAAAGCAGGGCTGCAGGCAGAACAGGAGGCCGGTTCAGGTCGCAGCAGCCATCTGGAAACCCCAAAATGTGCCTTTCCTCTAGCTCTACCTCTTAAAGGTGACACAACCTCCTCAAACATTAACAGCAACCAACTAAGGATTCAAACACAAAAGTACACAGGAATAACTCCTCATCAGACCATGACAAGGCCCAGCTCCTCCTCTTCCTCTCCGAGTTCTACCCATGGAGTGAAAGCTTTGCCGAGCCCTGTCGTCACCTTGTGCTTCCTTCCCACAGACCAGACCAGACGGGCCAACCTACTATGGACTGAAACCTCCAGAACTATGAGCTCAAATGAGCCTTTTCTCTGGATAAGCTGACGTTTGTCACAGAAACCTCCAGAACTATGAGCTCAAATGAGCCTTTTCTCTGGATAAGCTGACGTTTGTCACAGAAATGACGGCTGACTACCAGAGCCTGCCACTGTCTTCAAGGCTATCTTAAAAAACCGCTTCTGTCAATTCAATGGCTCAATTATTCCTGTTACAAAAGCAGAGACTAACACTTCTTCCTGTGCTGCATTTAGATACCAGCAGAGCAAAGGTAGGAAGCTCAACCCCAAGACAAGAGGCTTCACTTCCACAGTGTCGGCAGCACTCTGTGCACACCCCGTGTGCCTTGACCAGAGTCGCCCCAGCTCCAAGGTGGAGAGAGCACTGTTTTGTGGTGTCACAGAAGGAAAAGACCCACTTGCTGATCCCAGATAATTCTGAAAAAGCCCTGTAGGAAAGGTGGTATGTGAATAGCTTCTTGAAAGCTTGACAGGACTGTCTCCAGGTAAAGTTGGAAGAGGTTTCAAATGAAGGAGAAAAATTCAAACGAGATAAATTACAAAAAAAAAAAAAAAGGCGATATAATAACTGAAGAAGATGAAATTTCTCAGTTCCAAGCTTTTTTATGATTTTTTAAACAGTCAGTCTCAAGACCTGCTTCATTGTGGTAAACTAAGTAGCCCAGGTCTTCACAGAGACTAGAACAGCCTCATACAATACTGCCACATGGATCAGGGATGCACCCTTCCAGGACCTAGTGCTATTGTTCAAATACCCGGCCAACATGGTGTTACTCAAGAGGTTCAACTTCCCTCCCTTAAAAACAAAACAAAAAAAAACCTACCCTCTGGAAGTAATGTTTTCACAGGGAAGGCTTGTAGCTCAGAGTGTGTGTTTAGTTGGCGCTGGCCTCATGATCATCCCAGGACTAGAAAATATATGAACAAACAGGACTGCAGAAGCCTTTAGAGCTGTCCACTGCACACACTGGCATACATCACGTACTTGGCCAGAGCATGACTGACTGCCAAACGCGTCTCTCTGCTCTAACCTCACTTCAGAACGGCTCGGAACTGATTCTTCTCGTATTAAACCCAAGGAATACTGAAACCACAGAAAGTGTCTAGAATGGCCCAGAGGAGTAAAACTCCCCTTTATAGCAAACAGAGGAATGAGGGACCACTTAGAAACATGTTGTATCAAAAGCAAATTCTCTTGGCAGCTGGAATATAATGCTGAAGGTTTCCATTTCTAGCCCAAACATTCTTGCCCTTCTTCCAAGCAGGGGGGGTCTTGGCTGGACATGCGCTCAAGACTCCTCCACTGCATATGGGCATAGCCAGTAGTCTTAGGTTGCAGCAAACAGGATAGAAGCTGAAGCTTCCAGGAACCGTGGAGTGTCTTCCCCATCACCTCCTCCGCCTCGCCAGGAACACGTGGTGAGCGCCAGGGAAGGCGGCTCGCTGGTCTGCAAGAGGCCTTCTGAAGATTCCCTAGAGCTCTAGGTCTCGAGACAAATGTGACAATCACGTTTCATTCTACCTAAAGCGGCTTTCTGCCCATTTCCAATGTCAGAAGCTGCCAGTGGTCAGCTGGTGGTTCTGGTCCCATGCAAATGTCCCTGTCACAGCCTCTGCCTGGTACTTAGTTTTACAGCAGCCATGCTGGGACGGTCTCTGAAGGTCTTAGAAGGTCATCCCCCACTTCTGGGAGTACCCTGAAGGACACGCCCTTCACCAACTTCCCCCAATCCTCTGTTCATGAAAGGATAGGGAGATTAGTTCTTCATTGCAGATAAGCCCTTTTTTGAGGTGGGTACAAGACCACCTGGGTTGGCCCCAATATGAACAGACCAAGGAGATGTAGAGGATCAAAAGCTCAATGAGGTTTACAGAAACTGGAGCTAACCAATGAGGAAAAGCCATTTTTCCCAGGGTTGCCTAAGTATATAAATATACCTGACCCTGGCAGCCGTCTTGGGTGCCTGTCCCTCATGGCACTCCATGTCTGGAGGCTGTGAGTTCTTTTCCAGATCCTTGCCCCTCATGGAGTCCATGTCTGCAGTCCTTGAATTCTCCAGGACTTTCTTGCTCCTCGTGAATAAATGTCCTTGAGTTTTTCGTTCTTTTTTTTTTATTCTGGTTTCAATCTTTGACTCCCACATACATGAACCTGGATTCATACAAAACCAAGGAGAGTGACCCCATAACAGCACTAAGGAGGCAGCTCAGCCACCCTCCTAGCATCCTGAGCTTCCCATAAAGCAGAAAGCTGAAGGGTAAAGCAGAAGTCTGAGGGAAATGGGAGAAGTCACTGACTAAGGCCGAGGCCTTGTGGCTTTAGTCACAACACTGACACAAATGCCTGCACAAGGTGGCGGAGAAGGTAGTGTTCTACCTCTTTACTTGCCATTCAGTCACTGCAGAGACCTTTAGAGAACTGAAAGTAGGAGGCCATTCCTAACACCAGCAACACAAGAGGAGCAGAGAGGATGTGCCCACCTGGCACAAACGAAGTCCTAGGAAGAGCCTCAAGCAGAAAGTACCCACATGACTAGGGGAATAAATTTGGTTGGTAGGGTGATTGCCCAGGGTTTGGTTCCGAACACCATATAAACCGAGCGTGATGGTGCACCCCTTGTAATCTCAGTACACCCAAAATTTCAGTACGAGGAAGTGAGATCAGGAGTTCAAGTTTGCTACATATTGAGTTGGAAGCCAGTCTGGGAAGGAAGGGAGGAAGGGAAGGAAGGAGGAAGGGAGGGAGGGAAAGAGGGAAGGAGGGAGGGAAGGAGGAAGGAAGTTGTATGCACATATATGCAATTTAGAACCTCCTCAGTAATGAGCATACACCACCTCCCCTGGATGGCTGCAGGAAACCCACAGAAACAGTGGCACTCTGCTCGACTTGAACTGTCCCATACCAAGTCCCACTACAAGCTCTTATAAAACCAGAAGAGGAACAATCTAGAAAACTGTGTCTTACTTCCTCGGCAGTCGTGAGAGAAAGGTACCCACAGAGCAGAGAAGGACAGAAAAAGCAAGGACTGCCTAAATTCCCAGAACTTACAGAGTTAGAGTGTTTCAGCTGGGGATGAATGCAAGCAAAGGAACCAAGGGGACAGACAGATCCAGAGGGTGTGGCCAACTGGAAAAATGAGCACAGAGATCCCCAACGGCTCTTAGGACCTGAATTTCAGTCTCCACTGCTATAAACTTAAGGGAAGAGCCTGGACGGAATGCTCAGGTAAAGCATCCAGCAGAACGCGGGCCCTTGCCTGGATGAGGGGAGGGTGGAGAGGACTGTCCTCTCCAAAGTCAGCAGAAAAGCAAGACAGAGGGATTAGTCTTCTGGTTTCCATGAACTCCACAGAGACGAATGGGGGCAGGCTGAAGGGGTCTGTTCTAGAATTCCATTTATCACAAGTGGAATCAGGGGAGGTGCCGATATTCTGCCAACTGAATTCCAGCGAGCTGACAGCCACAGGCTGCACTCCACAGACACCCAGCAACAGTAGCGGGGCCTCCCTTTCAATTCTGCCGGGGGATTTAATTGTTCTTAATTATACAGACGCCACTCATATGCAAATTGTGCACTAAGAGTTTTCCTTTTAAATTGTAATTTTTCTTTCAAACCCTTGAGGGCTGAAGTGTAATTGCCGAAGACCTTGTAAAAGGAAGAATGGCCCTGCCTTCCAAAAGCCCAGGGCCCCTCAGCTGAGGAGAAGGGAGGACACTCTGCTCCCCTCCCACTGCGGTCGGCCCCCACTATGCTCCAGGGTCTCTTTTTGAGCCTACCTCCCCTGTAACAATTCTCCCACCCAGCATACCCTGTCCCTAGACAATGCCCACCTCACATCCCGACATCCTGTGTAGGCAGCAAAGGCAACTAGGCAGCAGCTGGTGCTGTGAAATCGGATCCTTTGAAGGCTCATAGGTTCTTGTTCTAGTTTGCAGTAACAGGAATGTGTTCCATTCTGACATTCTGAGTCTTAAATCCGATCAGAAAGTTATTAACTTCAACTCCAGAACGCAGCTTGCCTTCGAGCTGAACAGTCCAACAATAACTTAGAGAATAATAATAAAGTTGCTGGAACAAATATAAATGCGGAAGCAAAAAACTGCTGTACTCAACTTGATTACAACTTTTAAAAAGTTCAAGAGGAAAAACAAGACAGCTACCAGAATATTCTCTGCAACGCTGAGGTGAGGGAGCAATATTTCCCTTCTCTAGGATTTTCCAAAAACTGCCAGCTTGCTTCAGTCTCTGACAACATTAAAAGCTTCGGACTGGCAAGTTTTTCAAAAGTAGACCAATCTAGGAAAGCACAAGCCTCGTAAATACAGCAGCAAATCTTGGGCTTGCGAACTCCAGCAGTCTATCTCCACGTTCCAATTCTCTAAAAGTGGCGTGCGCTCTCTTCCAAAGGCACTCTGCTTAACTCCTGCCTCCTCTCAGAAGCTGCTTCTCTGACTTCTGTCCATTCTCCTGCCATGAGAATACATTGCCCAAGATTTCCATTTCTGTTCCAGGCCCAGCCCTCCTGACCTCACCGTCTAAAGCATCTCACATGTTGACTGATCTCCAGAACCCTGCTCTTGGCCGCCATCCTGGTCCCAAACAGGTAGAAAACTAAGACCCCACTGTCCCAGCGCCCTGGTTAAGATGGTCCTGCGCTGCGGTCAGCTCCATCTCTCTCAGATTCCACATCCCATCCATCAGAAACACAGGGCTCTGCTTTCAAATCCCAGGCCCAAGTCATTACCCAGCACAAACCCGACAGCTTTCCTGACCCCTCATTGCTGCGGCCAAGCTGGTCTCTTTGTGGGCCGGGTTCCACGCTGAAGGTAGGACTTTCTAAAACCAAGTCCTGAGCTGGTCATAGTTTGGTTTATCATCCCGAGGATGACTTCTGCCTTCAAAGGCCCACGTGAAGTCCATGCCACACTCATCCCAGCTCAGCTTCCTACTCAACTTGGTGGTCCACATTCTGCCCCAGCCACAAGGGTCTGCAGGTTGTTCTGAAGACACGCCAGGACTTACAGTCTTACTCTAGAACACCTTCCACACGAATATGTCATAGCAGTCACCCTTCTTACGACCACAGATTTGGCTTCAGACCCTCAATCTTCCTTGCCCTGAGCTTTTCAACTCTCTCTGGCCCCTACTGTACTTTCCAACATCCATGAAGTCTAGTCCGTGGGCTCAGGGGCTGCTGCTCTGCTCCCCAGGGACTCAAAGTGCAAGGTCCGCCCAGGAATGGGGAGGGGTTTAGTTAGCCAATGTGTACCCAAACTTCAAGAATAGACGCTCAATAACTTGGTTGAACGAAAGCAAACTTTTCCAACTGTGTCCTAAGTGCATAAAATCACATTTCAAGCCTCAGAATATTTCTTTTTCATTACCCAGTTGGCCTTGTCCTAGCATGCCAGAAACTGCAGATCATTAAAAAAAAAACACCCTTTCCCAAATTTTAACTTCAACATTTACCAAATCTAATTTACAAAAATAATAAAAAGTGCTCTCAGAATACTTTTTAAAGCCAAAGACCATGAGTGATACTTCTTATTCAGCTCTCTAAAAAAGAATGTCAAGACTAGACTTGGGATGTAGCTCGGCGGAGAGAACTTGCATGTAGTATATGCTAGACCCTAAGTTCTACTCACACCATCTCTCTCTCTCTGAATCATGATGAGATTATACATAATCAGAGTGGATTATTAAATTGCAGGTGCTGTCACTATTTATAAGACAACTAAGGAAGCTAAAACTACAGTTGCCAAGACTTCTGCTGAAACTGAGACCGTGGACCAGACAGGGAGAAGGCAGGGAACATAAGCTGGAAAGTGTGTGACAGGCAAGGTGAGGCCAGGGCAGCTCGTCCTTCCTCGGGCTTGGGCGAAGCAGCGCCCTGCCGCAGACCTGGCTCAAATCCTGTAACCACAAAACCGGCCCAGCAACCCAGGTTACTGCAGAAGGTTGGAGAAAGTTCTTTTGATCCCACTGTTTGAATGAATAATTTGTAATCACAGAATGCGGAGAGGGAGGAAATCAAAAGTATTTTAAGCCAGTTATCCCAAACATGGGCAAGTTAAGGGGAGCACGCAGTGCACAGCCCTACTGTGCTAATACTGGCCCGGCTCTTACACCTAGCTCACCCAGACTAAAGCAGGACTGACTGTAGCCAATGTGGCAAGAAAAGATCTGGAGACAGTCCTGAACCTACTTATGCCCCCAAGCCTGGCATGGCTTCTCACAAGGTACCAGCAAGTGTGCTGCTGGACTTGAGCCTTCTGGGACTGAAAAGGCTGAGAGTGACTAGAATTAGGCAGACCACTTCAGAAAATACACTGTAATTCACGACAAGGGGGCTAGGTCCAGAATGGGCCTTTGTAATACCAAGATACATCAAATGACTTCTTGGAAACAAATGCTTTCTGAGATAATCTGCATTTCCAGGAAAAGAAGTGGACCTTAAAAGTATACATGAGGCTGGGGAGGGGGGGTGGGGAGAAATACACATTGACAGCCTCCTAATTTAATCAGTCTGTCTCCAATGAGGGAATAGAGAGAAGGCTCATTTCTGCAGATACATCCTCATTCATGCACCCATCTTTGCCCTGCACACTGTGGTGTGATATGTGTATATGTGTGTCTCTGTGTGTGTGTGTGTGTCTCACACCCATGTGTCTTCTACACAATGAAAATGCCAGATGCAGCCACACTTGATTAGCACCCTTCACATTTCTCATGATTATGCAGCATTCTGTAAGCTGCAGTTAATTCTTGCCTATTATCCCAGTGCAAAACCACCCTGCTTAATCTCGCACGCCTGGCAGCTGCAGAGAACAGCCTTGCCCTTCATGGAGGACCCATTTGACACACAACCCCCGCTGCTACAAAGCCCGCCGTCAGGAGGGCTCATTCTCATCCGCTTTAGGCAGGCGACACTAGCAACAGAGAACCTCCGTTAGCACGTACCTTTAAAAGCCAGCAGAGAACACAGAGGGGCAGAATCTAGCAGGACTGGGGTGAGGGGAGGCAGGCAGGGAAGTCCGAGGAAAGCAAGGGCCTGTGACCCACCCACCCGACTCAAGAGCTCATGGAACTCCACTGCGGCTCCATCTGGCCTCTTAGGAAGCATATCTGTGTCTTATAACTTCCCTTGTGATTCTCCTTTAAGTATAAACAGACATAATAAAATACACTAATGACATTACATACAACAAAATAATGCAATCATGCGATAAAATGCCATACTTCAGTTAGATTAACTCTCACTACAAACTATTTTTATTCTGTGTTCAGTAACAACGGATGTTCTTCCTCTGGCAATAAAGGGCAGAAATCCTGCACACATGTTGACAGAGGTGGCAGAATTAATCCCTTTAAATCCAAGAAAAGATAAATTATCTGGAGTAGAATCTTGAAAAACATGTAGCTTCTAAAAAAAAGAATCCTCGTGAGCCACAGCTTACAGAGTCAAGAGATAACTTAGCCCACTGAAATCTAACGTGGCCATCTCTCACAGACAACCAGGAAAAGCTGACAAGTTTTGAGTACACGCCTCCCTCAACACTCATGTGTTAAAACCCTTGATGATGGCTAAAGGACTTCTGGGAAATGATTGGGTCATGACAGGATTATGAGGGTGCTAAATTCGCCAAGGGATTCACTAGTGTCTTGATGAGTTTATGGATAGAGGGGCTACTAGAAGTGCTTTTCAGGGCTCTCTTGTCTGTGTCTGCTCGCTGGCTGCTGTAGGGTGGGCAGCTGTGTCCTGCTATATCCTTTCTTCACCATGTTTCCACCTTGCTAGAGGTCTCGATCAACAGAGCTAGCTGAGTGCAGACTGAAAATTCATACCATGAGTCAAAAGAGGTCTTTTCTCTCTTTAGCTGACTTTCTCAGACACTTTGCCATTGAGTCAGAAAGGTGACTAACACAATAAACTTCACTGTTTCTCCTGAAACAGAGAAGTCCATTGCATCTACTAAGTGAGCTGGAGTCAAAGTGTGTGAATTTGGAACCCACCTATGCATCAACCACTCATCATGCATCCATCCATGAATCCCATCCATCCATCCATGCACCCATCCACCCATCCATCCATGCACCCATTCAACCATCCAAAGCTCCCATCCACCTATCTAAAGCTCATTTTGGCAACTTCATGACCCTCTGCTTCTAAGGAAACTCTTTCTCATTTCCATATTCTGTAGTCTCAGGAAAAAGTTGCATGAATCACACTAGCTACTTGGGCAGAGAGAAATCCAATACAGGGAACTAGGTACTTATGAGGTAACTAAGAAGTTCATGGAAACAGACTGGTTGGGCTTCCAGAAAGACACCCAGAACCATGAGGAACTGGTCCATGAAAGGTGTCGGTGCCTCCGTCTGTCACATCGGGAAGGTGGGGCACCGCAGGACACCTTGGAAACTACCAAGAGAGCTGTGATTCTAAGACCTGAGAGCCGCCCCTACCACCACACAAGTCATATGCCAGATGGCCAAAGTCAGCTGAGCGGAAGTTCACTGGCGGTCCATCATTCCCAGAAGTTGAGCATGCATAAGTTAGCTCTACCTAAGGTACTGCCAGAACCCAGGTTTCAAGCTGGCACAGCCTCAAATGGAATACAAACCCTGAGGTATTTCTTTCCAAGCCAATCTCCTCCCTCCCTGACTTCCACTGGCCTTTCATCTATTTTCCTTTCATGTGAAAAGACTGCTTATCATGTAAGTTCACCTGACATCTTCTGAATTTCTTCTGATTCAGTTCAGAATGCAGTCTCTCTAGCTCTGTTAGGGCCCTATCTAATCCAGTGGCTCCTTTCAATTCCTGTCATTCCCCAAATTAAAAAATGGTTGAATAAAACTGATAGGATTTTTAATATACTAATACTCCCTGTGCCACTGGAAAGTTCAAATAATCACATTATCAGATCTGGCCCAGTCAACCAGCTTGTCTGATCAGTGGACAGATAAAAATATAAAACATGTAGCCACAGGAAGCTTGCAGCTGCAGAGATCTAAAAAAAAAAAAAAAAGGACACCAACACGAACTGTAAACTTCTTAGATTTAAAGCAATAGTGGCTATTCTTTTCTCAAGTGAGGTCCCCTGGAATGAACATATGGCAGCATCTTGGGAAACAGCCCACAGAGCCCATTTGTGCAATGAGACTTCACTTGATTTCAAAACATGGCATGTGTCACAGACCAAGACTCTCCCACAGGTGACACGGAGGGGTGGGGAATAAAGGGAGATCTTTGAAGCACGTGGTCTTGGGCCAGAGGACATAGTATAGTATGACATGTGTGCATATGGCCTATCCTTACACTCCCACATTTATTTTCTGTAATGAACTACTCTCAACCTCCCTCTGCCTAGGGACTCAATTTTCTGTCCTCGTAGTTTTTCGTCTCTTCCAACCCACTCCCTTCCACAGATGCAGTATCTGTTTCCTTGCTTACACATTCACTTTCAGTAGGCCGAAGAAGAAGTAATTGCATAGATTTTCGAAAGTCAGAGGTGTATAGTCACAAAGCCTTCCAACCTAGGGGGAAATTTTGCTTTTCACTTGTTAAGTAAAAGAATCCCATCCCACCTACCACATTATAAAAGCAGGTTGTTGTACAATTTCCTGAAAGAGAAAATTCAGTGTAATCAATTATTTCTTGTACAAGTACACATGACTATGACTATACATAGAACAGAACATTCTCGTTTTCCATAAGGCCCAAATTCACAGACACCAAACTCAGTGTCATTTCCCATAGGCCCAAATAAAACTGAACATAAAAGATGAGCTCAGAAGAAGCAACTGAGGAATGGACTCTGAAGCCCCGTGGACAGAGTGCCAGACCCTCCTTGCTGCAGAGGCTACAACTCCATCCTCCCTACTGGAGAGGTGGGTCTCTATGGGACAGGACTCTAGGGAAAGGGGCAAAGCAAAGGCCTGCTGTGCCCTACAATGTACGTGGCCGGCTAAGATACCACTGCTGGCTGCTGCCTCCTGGATTGCTAAAGTCACTGTTCTCCGGCCCACAAGGAGCGCTGGCTCCCCCGACTCTTTCCTCCCTCATCCTATTGCCACGCGTCTTGGGAACTCTAAGTGGGGAGACAGAAGATAGAAAACCCATAGACAAGATTGTTTTCTAGAAGATAGGAGAAGAACTAAAAGAGAAAAATGGAAGTGAGAAAGTTATTTCCTCCTTGAACTCATAAGTTTCCCTTGCCCACCTTCTTTCAAATTTCCCATTTCTCTCACCTACTGTTAATTGTTTTGCTGTGTACAATGCTCTCCATCCCCGTGTGGAAAGGGCTTGGGGGGCAGTACGGAGACATCTGCACACTCCATTTTAACACCAGAACTCTCTTTTCAGTATTTCAAAACATGCCACATAGTTTTCTCCAGTCACTGAAAAAGGACACATCAAACATAAAACTTATGTTTTGCCACCCACACAAGTTTATTGGTGCCAACTAACTGCTGGGGGCTCACACACAGCCTCTGCTCTGTTCTGTTTTTATAGCCTGGGTTTTCCCTATCAGCAAGTTCCCATTTGTACCAGCCTACCTGAACAGGCAAGCTGCAGGCTGGTTCATATGATCTGATGCCAAAATCCGGAAGCAAGTAGAGGCTACATTTCATTCCCAGCTAAAAACCCATCAATATCTGCCCAGATCTCCACTTCACAGGCCTGCGGGTAACAGGTCAAGGCCGGAGCAGGCAGGATCCATCAGCGCGGCAGAGATTCAGAAGGGGGAGGGAGGAAGGAATGAGGCACAGCTACAACCAACAGGACCAAAATTAAAGAAGCCTTCAAAACTGCCCTAAATAATCCCAAATCTTCCCTGTGAATCCAGGTCAGAGGTGAACCTGGGAACAGACTGAGACCTGATCTGGAAAAGAGGGCCTTGAACCTTTCCGTGAGGGAACACACACATCCTCACTCACCCAACACACAGTACCCGCTCTTGTCTGGGGGTCCAGACCCAACAAAAGGATCAAAGAGACAGAAAAAAAAACCCTGAACTTAACTGGCTTTTTCTCAACAGCCAGAACCTGGTGTGAAACTGTAGCCAGCAGTACACCTCTTCCACCAAATCAACTCCCACCTGTTTCTGCAGCACCTCACCCAAGCCTCAGCTACATGCCACAGGATGACAGCAACTCCCTTTCACACCTTACACACCTTACACACCTCACACATCTCAGCAGGAGAGGGCAAGAGGGGAAGAGTGGCTCTCATCCTTCTACCTTCGGGGACAGGTTTTCTAAGACAGTCTGTGAATCTAAAATCAGGATAGCTGATTCTCTGTGATGACTCCAGATAGTAAGTGATAGAAGACACCTATGGGGGGAGACAGACAGACAGACAGACAGACAGACACACACACACACACACACACACACACACACACACACACACACACACAAGCTGGTTGATCTCCATTTGCTCTGAGCCCCCAAAATGTGGTCCCCACCAGTAGCATCCTGACACCTGGGAGTCTACCAGAAGTGCAGTCCAGCCCTAACTCAACAGCCCCAGAAGAACTGGGCACCTCATGATGCACGCACACCTTAGTGTTCGAGGACCACCAACTCAGAGAAGAGCTGAATGGGAAACCAATGAAGAAACAAAGAGGACAGAGGCAGGGGTGGAGAGAGGAAGCTAGGTGGAAAGGTCTGCCTTATGAGACTAACTCTGCTGGCCCTGGAGGTACCATGAGGCTGTGGGTAAGAAGCAGGGGTGTGAAGGGCAGGGGAATCCTTCCTGAACAAGCCAGACAGCAGACAGTACTCAGTGGCTGCCGGCCCACTGTTCCCTGACAGTGTATTCAATGAGCTATTTGAAAACAGGCCAGGCTCTTTATACTGGAAAGTAGGCGGGAGGATCACTTTGGGTTCGAGACCAGCCTGGTCCACACAGCACATTTCCAGCCAGCCAGAGCTACCCTGTAAGACCCCATTTCTAAACACTAACAATTAATACTTTATTAAATAAAACTTTTAAAAGTTGAAAAACCTCTGAAGCACACTTTCAAAAATATGCCGACAAGACTGGTTTGCCTGTTTTATACTGGAACAAGTGCCCATCACGCTTTGTGACACTGGACATGCCCTGCCATATGTACTGTAAGGCGGCCCTGCTCCCCCCTACCCTCCCACCTCCGGCCCCACAGCACATCCCTAGGACCACAGCAGGAGGCCAATCACATCTTCTCATTTTGTAATGGAAGAGGTAACAAATACATTAACACTAATGGCAGCATGGCTCAAAATCTATAGCAGATATATAAATCCTCTAAATGGCATACAGAGATAAAATCAGGCTTCCACCCATAACCCTGGAGTTTTATGACACGAGTGACTGTAAGAGATCACAGGCCCAATGGAAAACCAAGCTTAAGCCTTGTACCTAGCAATGCAATCCAATGTACTACTGGAAGACTTACCTTCCTTATGAAACCCCGTAATCAGGAAGAAAGAATGCACTGCTACAGGCTGTCTCCAAATAAGACCCAGTAAAATGTAATTCCTCAAATGTCAGCTGTTAAGATATACACATCTATATACTTCTTAATCAGCTACCAGTTTTTTTCCTTGGCCATTTGATGTTCCGGAAAGTGCTAATTATAGCCCAAGTGTTAAAGAGTTGTGCCCCAAGCTACAGAAATTTTAAAATGGGGACATGCCCCTGGATGGAATACTGGGATACTGGGCCTTCCGCCTCTCTGCTCAATTTCTCAACCAGGAGGTAAACACTCGGTTCTCCACACACATATGTCATAATATGCCTCCACGGGCTCAGAGCAATGAGGCTGAGCACAAAAGTAAGTATCGGTTGATTTTGCTCAGGTATCTGCTGCACTAATGAAAAGCTGGTGAATAGTAGCTCTGGCTCTTGCCCCTCCCAGAAGATGACATACAACTCTCTGTTTTCATGGGAGAATCACTGGCCTCCCGTGACCATAAAAAACAGCATGGCAGGCTACTGACTGACACCCCCCACACACACCCTCACACACACAGGCACTAGAAGGCACGTGTAGCTATGTAGCTCCAAGGACGGGCAATCCAAAGCAGCCAGTGAGCAACTTCCCCAGCTCCTTTCTACAGGCTGAGCACAAAGAGACAGAGAAGTAGAACAGGAGACAAGCAGAAAGAGAGTCAAACTTGCCGTGAGACATGCTGGCCAATCAACTCTTTGTAAAAAGGCCCTACTGTTACTTTCTTTGATTATTTCTGAATCACTGACTCTTCCTGGAACATATGTGAATTCTGCAAGGAGAAAAACTGTCATAAAGTAAGGACAGGGATGGCAGTAAGCCATCACCAGAATAGAGGGCTTTCAGAAAACATACAGGAGACAACAAGATGGCCAAGTGCATAAAAGTATCTGTGTACAAACCTGGAAACATGAGTTCAAAGTTCCAAAGTTGTCCTCTGACTGTCCCTATCCCCATCTCTTTCTCTTTTTGTCTAAGTAAATATGGTAAATATAATATATATCATAGAAAACAAATCTGCATCAACTATAAGATTGATTGTAGCAACTCTTTTCTGAATGTGGTGGCCCTGATATGGAAGATTTAATTTTTCCCCTTTCTTTTTCTTCCTTCTTTCCCTCCTTCCTTCTCCTTACCTTCCTTGTTTTATCTGTGAGTGATGGAGATGGGAGCTAGAACTCTGCAGGTAGGCTGCCAACACTGAGCTACACCCCCAAGCCCTTTAATCCTCTATAAAAGCTAGGTGTCTGCAGACTTTACAATTGCGACAATGAACATTGGCAGTCACACGAAAATTCAACTACAATACTGAAAGCTGCGTTTTGAGTGCGTCTCAGGAGCATACCCTTTAGTAGCAACCAACCACTGGCAAATGTAAGTGTGAAAACAATGCTAACACTTTAACTCCTCTTCTTCAGAGATTACCCTTCTTACCTTAAGCCTGATCTTCCAGAGCCTTGATTTCCCCTCCAGGCATATCCACCTTTCTGGCACTGCAGCATGACCTTGTCATCTACTGACTTCAGGACTGCAGTCCAATCTCACATACATGGGCACATTCTCATACTACAAACAAAATCTCACAGTTTCAGTAAGTTTGTAACTTTATGTTGGACCAGTGGGCTGCAGGTTAGACAGCGGATGCTATTTTTCCTTTAACTTTTCAATGTTTGCTATTCTTATCATCTACACTCATGCCCTGCCCCCCTTACTAGCTTTTAGCAACCTGAGAATAAGCCTCATGTCTGACCGAAAGTATGCCAGGCAACAGCCAGCAAAGGAGCCAGGATCAGGAAACTCCTCAGCTTAACAAGTGCTTCCAGCTCAAAGGCAGCATCATTAGGGCAACGCAGCAATGGTACCCGGCAGAGCATCTGGGAACCATCGTCAGAGACACTGTTTCAGGTCTTAGGTGGGCAGAAAATGCTAAAGGTACGCAAACTGAAAAATCCTTGGACCTCTATTTCTTTGGAAAGCAGGACTATGTGATGGGCACATGAAAAACTGAGCCAGGAAAACCTGGATCAGAGGAGCTCAGGAAAACCCACAAGCTGGGGGCATCTCTTCTACTCACAACCTAAGGCAAAAAGTAGGGCCAGACCACACTCAGTGTTGAAAATGGGTGATTGGGCAGATAGAACGGGCCTGTGCAGGGGAAGTGGGGGGCTGGGGACGCAGGACAGGGGTGTGGGACCAGTTGAGCCATGGAAATGGCCACTGATGCCTAATGCTATGACGCTAGAAAACGAAAGAGTCAGAGGCTGTCTGTCCTCAAGGGCTCCTGGCTGAAGGCAAGCAAGGGAAGAACTGTGGTGGGCAGAACACAGGTGCGAGAAACAGGAGCTGGAGAGAGCAGACTCGCTGAACAGGGCATTCTGAGGGACAGGTCTGGCTGCACTGCCTGGACTACATCTACCCTTCTCTGCCACCCTGGGTCTCTTGCCCTCCTTTTCCCCACACCCCCAGCTTAGCCTACACTTTCCCCCAGTGTGCCCGCCTTGGAACAAAGAGATGACATTTGTGAAGCCTCCCAATACTTGTGCATACCGCAAGTTGGCTCACCTATCTGTCACTCTTAGGAACTTAGAAAGTTGAAATGAAAAGAGTGCAAAACAGGAACTCAAAACCCACAAGTCGAGCTTCAAAGGTGGGAAGGTCCCACCTTATGAGGGGAGGTTGAAGGCTCCCGCATCGCCCTTCCCCGCCTCTCTCCTGCTCCTCCACCTCAGTCTCTGGACTCATGAAGCCCCACTCTGCCTGAAGACCCCCGACGTCTAGTGTGTGGGTTCACTCTTAACATACAGAGTCAGGAGACGCTCCTCCACAGATAAGAGGGAGATGATTGCAGCTTTTGGTTCTCTATGTTGTTAAAAGACTGTAAAACAAATGTTTCTTTTGTAATAACAAAATATCTTTAAAAGAACAGTAACAAGTCAAACAAACAATGAAGCTTGAAAATACGCTAAGTGAAAGACCCCTAAGGACAAGGGTTTGAGACTCTTCTCATGAGGGCCTCACAGTCAGAGACAAACTGGTATTGCCAGGCCAAATAGAGACAGAAGAAAATAGAAGAGTTATAGGGCTTTTAGCTCATTTCTTTATTTGTTTGCTTTTAATTGTTACTCTGAAACACCGTTTCCTCAGATAGCTTGATAGCTCGGCTGGCTGGGAGCTCACTCCCTCTGCAGCTCAGGCCGGCCAAGCAAGCTCCAGGCTCCAGATCACAGCACTATATCCTGCAGGGATTATTCTTTAACAGGAGCAGAATTTCAGTTTTGCAAGATGAAAAGAATTCTGGAGATGGATAGCAGCTATAGTCACAGTACAGTGAATATATTTAATGCCACTGAACTATACGCTTATGATGAATCTGATATGATGTCCATTCTATGCTATGTCGAAATAAATAAGTCTTAAGGCATGTGTTTTACCTGAACTAGAAGCTATATACATTGTTGGACAGTGGGTCCAGCAATTATAAAGGCCTATGTAGGGTCTGGGGGCATGACCCCTGGCAGAGCCTGTGCCCTGTGCCTAGCAAGCATGAGGTCCAAAATCACAAAAAAGTAAGAATGAGACTGATTTCCCAAGGCATATGAGATGAATGTGTGCACTGAGAATGTATTACCTGGAAGACCCAAGTTCCGAAAGCTCCCTGGTGAAAGTTACCACCTGCTTCTCTCTAATATTAGCACAATGACCCCCAACATGGCCACCATACCCATTCACTGGATCTTTAGCAAGGATTCACCAGACACTGAAACTCAGAGGTGGGCAAAGGAAGGAATCGTCCTCATGGTACACATGAGTATCACATCTGGGAAGGGACTGAGTCTGCACATCCCCAACCTGCAGCTAGGGCTGTTCCCCAGCATCGCATCGATGGTCCCAACAAATCAGAAGCACAAAGGTGGTGGACACATGTCATCCATTCATTGCCCAGCACACACACGATCTATGAACTCAGGGCACTGTCCTCCCTGAGCTGCAGCTACCCCTATGACAGGACACCCCCCCCCCCAGCACTCCCCATTGACTCCTCTTAAAGAGTACATCAAGTATATGCTCCAATTCCTCCCATGTTATTATTAACCCACCACACTCGGGGGAGAGGGGGGGTAGAGCCCAGAGCTATGCCTCCCAAGTCTCCTGCAAGTGCAATCAAAATTTCCCCCCTCTAGTCCCCTGGCAGAGAAGAATAAACAGCCCCAGGGGCCTCCCCAGTTTGCTGCTTACTATATTGAAGTATTTAAAGTAAAGTATTTAAAGTAAAGATTTTCTATTATTAACATGTGCACAAATGAGTACTTGTAACTTTAGAGTTTATTTTAATGCAAAATTTAAGCAGAGCTGACAGTGGGAAAGGGGGACTGTATCTAGTCATCGGAGACTCCCAACCCCAGAGCTAGCACAGATGAGGAAGTGAGTCCAGCTGTCTCAGAGCAAGAGGTCCTAGCCACAGGCAAATTTCTGACAAGTTCTTCCCCTCAACAAGGAATGGCTGCACAGTGTCACACTCTTGGCATTTAGATCAGGGCTTCTTCCCAGTAGTTTTGTTTTCCTGTGTATAGATATGCAAATTCCCTTTGGTCTGAGACTGTCAAAGTGTCTCACCCACTCATAACAGACACTTGCTGTGGTAGGTGCGTCTCAGAGTCCCCTGTGCTTGAAAGGAGCGACGGGCTTTCTTAAAGCCTGGCATGCACCTCGACTCCCATGGGGTGATCGCATTTACCAGCTGCCACTAGGCCCATTTGTCTGCCTCCATCCCTGTCTCTACAATTAGACCAATTCACATGTATTCAAGAGCATGAGCGTTGCACTTGGCTGTGTTTCCTTCCTATGTCAACTCACACATTAAAATTTTGAGCTGTTCAGCTGTTCACACTCAAACTGTGTGGGCCACTAAACAGTATGGTTATAGGAACACGCCTCTGGGCAATTTAGTGTCTGTAGCCTCTAATCCCAGTCCTTCTCTTCTGCACTGAAATCACCAAAGTCACATAGAGCCTTCAGACATGCACAAGGGGGAAAAAAGTGAGACCTATCCTTTTGGAGGGGACACAAGTCTTTAGCATCAACACTAAGCATGCTGTGCCACTAAGCAATGTTCAGCCTGGTCCTCAAGCAAGCAAGTTGGAGCGAACACTTGTAGCAGATTTTAGGACAACTGTTGTCCAGCTGTCAAAAATCCCAGAGAACCATCCTCCCAAAATCTCGATGACTAGGCAACACTCACAGTTCAGAGTTCTCTCTTTTTCCCTAAGGGAAATTTAACAAATTATTTACATGTAAGTTCTTACCACCCCAAGGATGGGGAGGAAATGAACAGAGGAAAAACTGGGACTGGAGAGATTGCTCTGGAGTTAAAGCCTCTGCCTTGCAAGCAGAAGGACCTGAGTTCAGATCCTAAGATCTCACATTAAAATGCCAAGCAAAAATGGCGATGGCTTGCACTTCTAGCCCTGAAAGACAGGGTCTGGGAAACCCCAGAACAAAACAATAAGGAGGTAGAGCAGGGGCTGGAGAGGTGGCTCAGGGGTTAAGCCTCTGCCTTGCAGGCAGAAGGTCCTGAGTTCGGATCCTAGACCCCACGTATAGACGCCAGGCGGAAGCGGGGGCAGCCTGTGTTTCTGGTCCTGGTAGGGCGGAGCCTGTGAATCTCGGGGCAGAGTAAACAAGGAGGAGGCGGAGGCGATCCATGGTGGTTCCTGAATTCGCTCATGGTTCTACACACACACACACACACACACACACTTGAATAAATTAATTAATTAATTAATTTTTAAAAAAAGGAGGTAGAGCAATCCCGGATGATTCCCAAAGTCACTCTTGTGCCTCCACAGACACACACAGTGTCCTTTGATACAGACAGACAGACACACAGACACACACACACACACACACACACACACACTACAATAGTGACTACTGGAAATGTAGAAATGGCTAGGTAGAGTGGCATGCACCTCTACTCCCTACACTCAAGAAGTTGGGGTCTCCTAAGATGGAGACCAGTCTGGGTTACACAGCTTGGGTTACGAAGTGAGATCCTGTCAAAAAAACAATCGAAAGAAACCAAAGAAAACCAAGTTTTTAAAATGTAGACATGGCATTGAAAAGTAATCCACAGAAACCAGCACATGTCCCTGAGTCACACTACAGTGAGAAAGCTGGAAAGCAGTAAGGACACTGAAAAGGAAGCCTGAAACCAAGACTGGTACTGACAGACAAGGAAACACCAACATACGCAATGACTTAACATGGGACCATATAACAGTAAGAACAAAGCTCCGCTATGTGCTCAGGCTTTGGTATTCCAGGACCGGATTCTCAGCTACAGATGCCTGCATCTTGTTTTCACGGCGCTGGTACCAGGCTCAACCTCTTCTGGGACCTGTTTTCTCTTTGGATAGGCACTGCATGCCCCTTCATATCTCTGGCTGCCACAGCATTCTGTTATACCCCAAACACTGTCTTTTGAAACACCAGCTTCCCACAGTGCTATTCAACAAGGGTCTCAGAATTCCACCACACTGCTCAGTGTGACAATCACAGTAACTAGCATGTGTGGCTTGAGGAGCCTGTGTGAATGCCAACACCTGCTAACCTTGACCTCCATTGTAAACGTTGAGCCTGCTGGGGTCACAGTCTAAACTTTCACATAAACAAGCCCAGAAATGCTGTTTTCAATGAAAAACGTACTGGATTTTTTCCCTCATTGTTATAAAATGCACACCCCTAGTAAATTCATGAAATACAGAAAACTAGTGAACGAATCACCCTGACAGGCCATCACTGAAGCTAGGGAAATTTCCAAATTTCTTGGGAACAAGAAAAAAGTGCATAAACTGAAGTTTTATCAGTGGGGAAACAATGGGGGTCAATTAAGAAAAGAAGCTTTATGGGCACTGATTAACAGCACTGGACTATCACGGGGAATGACTGAAGCAGGTATTTCTATACCTGGTCAGCAGACTTTGTGAATGCAGAAGACTTGCATAATATAACACTGCGCTACGGTTAATGTTAACTGCTGAAAATCTCCGAAGAGTATTATTTTCACTGTCGCTGTCTTTCATGAACCTAGTGGGAACCAGGCTTCAGGTAGACAAAGGGCTTCCAAAGCTAATGAGCACTACTGTCAGGAAAGTTCCACCCAGTTTAGTGCTGCAGGGAGTAAGTCTAGGGTAGGAGCAGACTAGGGGCTTTGTAGGGCTTGAAACTTAATCTGGGGAAGAGGGCAGAATATTTCATGAGAAAAAAAATTACATACATACAAACTATTCGTAATATGCCTTGCCTTAAAAAATTTGTGTAACTATGTAAAAACACTTCTGGGACCCTTTCCAGACTCTGGAAAGAACCCATGCAAGTGATGCTATGAGAAGGTGTCTGCTGAGCTGGAGAAAGAACTTTCAAGCAGAAACCTAAAAGAGATATAGGATGTTTCTCTCATACGGGAAGCAACATCCCGGCATAGGAAGTAATCTCCCAGAATAGAAAATAAGCTCAATGTAAAACAGCTTCAGCCAACTTCATTTTGGGAACATGTACAGGTGTGCACCTTTGTGAGCTTGTGCACATGCCAATGTGAGTACAGGCCAAAGGTCTACCTCAGGACTCTTCCTCACTCCCTTTCTACCATATCCGGCCATGTTCAATACACACTCTACCGTGGAGCTGTACTCCACCAGATGGCTGCTGTGACTTGAACCAGCCTCCTGCTTCTGCCTTCAACTATACAATTTCTGCCATAATAGACAATATCCCCTCTGGGGAATGTAAGAAAATAAATCTCCCATTCTCCTTTAAGTTGCTGACTCTGAATGTTGCCTACCAACAAAAGAAAAGTAACCACAACAGAGATTTTCAAGAATTGAACTCAAGTCACCAGGCTTGCAAGGCAAGCACCTCCACATACTGAGCCATCTTGCCAGCCCTTGTTTTTTTGTTTCAAATGAAGTGATGAAGATTTTCTGAAATTAGATGATGACGACTACACGCTACCAAGCTTGGTTTTCATACCAAGCATTGCAATCAATCAACCAACCAACCAACGAACCAACCAACCACTACTTTTAAAGAACTCGATTGTTTTCTGTGCATCTCTCATACACCAACCACTACTTTTAAAGAACTCGATTGTTTTCTGTGTATCTGAAGTTGGTTTTTAACTTACTTAAATTTTATAATTATTTTCTAAAAATGATGAAAGACTTTTTAACAGACATTACAGTTATTAGCTGAGCATGCCTGAGTACTAATCTCGGTATTTTACAGAGACTCTGGGAAGTCAAGACAAAAAAGATGAAGAAGAGTTTAAGGTCAAACTGGGCTATACAAAAAATCCTCTCCCAAACCAAATCCCCTTGCCTTAAAGATGCCTAGCTCCTTACCTTTTCTGTAAAGGTTAAATGTAAAGTTTTAAAGAATAAAAGAGAGCAAGGATTCAACAATTACCATTCTAGATAACCAGCAGTTCAAGATAAGATATGCTTAGGCAACACAGTAGGTCCCAGGCTAGCCAGAACTACACAGGAAGACTGGCAGGCAGAAAAACAAAGAGAGAGGGAGGGAGGAAGGAGGGAGGAAGGAAGGAAAGAAAGGAGGGATGAAAAGAGGGAGGGAGAGAGGGACGGAGGGAAAGAGAAAATAGTAGCTATTATAAAAAGTACCTTTATAATAATAACATTGTAAAACAAACAAAACAAAATTTCAGGACTGGGGAGACAGCTCAATGGTTAAAGTGCTTGCCAGACAAGCAAAGGACTAACATTCTGATCCCCGATACCAAGAGAAATGTTCCACAGGTACAGTGGCCTGCCTGTGATACAGCTCTAGAACACGGAGCTTGGGACTCCCCAGAACAAGCTAGCTAGCTTATTAGCTCCAGGTTTAACCAGAGACCTAGCCTCAAAAGAATATGGTAAAAGAGTAACTGAAAGTGACTCTAAATATCAACCTCAGGCCTCCACACATACATACACACATGAGAGTGTGAGCACACACACATACGCCCACACATGTGCCGACAAATATGTGCCATGTTGCAAACATGAATACACACATGCTACCCATACACACAAACGCATGAAAATAGGGGAAAAAAATGTGAGTTTCAAAAGCCCAAATATCCCTTCTATTTTGCACCACGCATTCCTGATTTATTTCTTGTCTTTTCAAAAGCCTTTCTCTTCAGCTGAGACCGGGCAGTAACACAGTCTGTAACTCCAAAGAGCCTGTGGCACAGCTAGAGGGACCTGGAAGCCTGACCAAGAGATGACAGACTAAGCCAGAATTCAAACCAAAGAAAATGATGTCAAAGCCCATGCTGGGTGCATGAAAAATGGTACCCTAAAAAATTTTAAATTAAAAAAAAGAAGAGCTGCTTTAAGGAATCCACAGGAAATCCACAATAGCACAGGTGGAAAAATGGAAATGGCTAGACCCCTCTGTCAAATCAACTCTCAGTCACTCGTTTGACAAATGCCTTCTGATGATGGTCTCTTCAGGACTATCAAGTACAAAATGATAAAGGGAAGCACCTGTCTTACTAAATAGCCCTGAGTCAACAGAAATAAGCTTATCACTCATAGTGTAACCTTGCAACTTTCCCTGTACCATATGCAAACAAACTCAAAACGCAGCATCAATTCTCCTCCCTGTAGTGAACACTACAAACCCTCTGGCAAAACCTCTACCAAAGTACGCAGCTTGCCAGCAAGAGAATCCAGCAGACCACAGAATACCCTGGTTCTTACTGACCCTCTCACAGCTCCTCTGTCCACCACATGGTCCTCTCTATAGACCTCTTGACACCCCAAACAGAAGAAAAAAGAAAATCACAGAAGATGAAGGATGGCAGAGAGAAGCGTTCAAGCAGCCTAAACATCCAAAGTAATGCCTTAAAAAAGATGAGGGGCTGGAGTAATGGTTCAGGGGTTAAAGCTTTTGACTCACAAGCAAAAGAACCTGGGTTCACATCTCCAGATCCCAAGTAAAAAGGTCAAGCAGCAGTTTGCAATCCCAGCCCTGGAAGGTGGAGCCTGGGAAACCCCAGAGCAAAGCAATAAGGAAGTAGAGTAATCCAGGATGATTCCCAAAGTCACCCTTGGGCCTCCACAGTGTCCTTTTGTACACGTTCAGACATGGGATGCTTGCACATGCATAAGAGGAGGATGGGGATGAAGGCAGGAAAACACCTAGATCTAAGAATGGCAGCAGGCTCAGGGATGAGGAACAGGTCATAGAAACCACCTTAGGAAGTGTGTACATTCCCAAATAGCATATCAAAGTCATGCTTTATGTTGAAAATATTGTTATGGCTTAAAAACATCCAAACAGATACAGTGCTCAGGTATTTTAACCGAAGACGGCATATAGGCACTCACCACCTTCTATCTAGCCGCACTCCGCTAGCTTGCACTAGGGCTCCCCACACCTCTGCCTGTGTAACTCCCAAGAGGATTGCAAAAACTTACATGCTCCTCCAAACATCTGTAAGTTAACGTCCAATGATCCACATCTTATTTATGGTTGCAAAGAATTTGATTTCTGATGTATTGTAACTCATTCTACTCCCTCTCTTATGTGTCCACTCTGGCGGAAATGTCACAACCATTTCCCACAAGCAACACGCCCTAAGTGAATCCTGCATCTCTCCACTCCCTGACCTCATCTTTCCACTCTATTTCCCCCACAATGTTCCATCTTGTGACTTTCATGCTCAAAACTCTATCCAATTTCTCTGCACTACAAATCTGCAAATGTATGAAATTTGAGTATTTCAACCATGAAAATCGGTATTGAGATTTTTCTTGGAGATGTGTAACTCAGTGAAACAGATGGGACTTTCCACTTCAGTCATTCTCAGTAGAAGATTACTGAGGAGTGGAATGAGACAGGTCTTCAGGTTGTTTTTACAGACATGAAGACTGAGAAATGTCTTCACATAAATATGAGATTTTTTCCTACCAGAGTAATGTGCACCCACAGGTGTTTAAAAGTCAGTGGACCATTCAACTAAGTGGTTTGAAAGTGAAGAAAGAGAAACTTATTTGCAAGCAGCTCCTTTCCCCATTCATTAGTCACTTTCTTGGCAACTGCAGACCATTTTAACACTCCTCCTGCGAGTGAGCAGCTCCCTGTAGCTGCGAGGGGACCAGCAGGCAGCCTAACATTCTGCATTTCCTCAGCAAGGCCGATTAAGTCTAAACTTCCCCATGGATTAATGATGGGCTCCCTGGGAGAGTCTACAGATATCTCCAGACGAGGTGACTGTCACTTCCTAAGTCACCTGATGACATTTCCTCCATGGAGTGCAAAAACTTTTTTTTAAATTATCCAAACTCTGATACTAATGTGACTATTTCATTTTTTTTTTCACAAGTGAAGAGTTAAGTATCAAACTTCTGCATTTGAAGGCTAGGGATGTAGCACAAGCCCTGGATTCCATCTCCAGCACCACAGAAATCAGAAGTTTCATATCAGTTCCCTTTGCTTGATGAGCTTTCACTTTATTTCATTTTTTATTTCTATTTTGCGTGTGTGCATGCATGCAAGAATCAGAGGACACTGTGTGTCCTCTGTATGTGCCTGTGGGGTCTCAAGGCTGACTTTGGGAATCACCCCGGATTGGGCTACCTCCTCTTTGCTTTGCTCTAGAGTTTTCTAGACTCTGCCTTCCAAGGTCTGAAGTACAGGGTGTTGCCATTTCCGCCCAGTGCTTTTATGTGGGATACAAATTCAGGACCTTCTGCTTGTGAGATTAACCCCTGAGCAGGTGTTTTACACCTGAGTATCTCTCCAAAGCTCACCTTAAAAATGAAAACTAAGCCTCCATAGAAAGAGAAAGAGATCATATTCCAGTCAAAAGCAAGCTGCTGTTCTACCACACAAACAATCCCACAGCAGTGGTGGGCCAATTACTACAGGGAGGGACCAACTGTCCTATAGTTCTTCAAAAGCTTCTTGGGGGAGTCTGAACATGGGTCAGAGTTGGGAACCACTAAACTAATTAATACCTAAGTGCTAAATACATTTTAATTGTGGAGAGGTAATGTAGTTCTAATTTGTAGGTTTGTCCAATGTTAACTAATTTTTAAGACTTTTTTCCCCCTTCTGGGGATCAGGATGTATTTATTATTAATAAAAAGCATCAGGGTTTCATCATAGGTGTGAAGTTCTATACAGATAAAACACGTTATCTTTTCAAACTTATTTAAAAGAAGTCACTTAAAGAAAAACACTAAACCCAAGAATACATATGTTCTGGGAATCTTATTGGTGGTCAACACTGACTCCAATATAAAGCATTCAATGAGAAAACAATAATCAGCATTTTAAAAGTTATGAACTAGGAAATGGATGGAACAGCATCCATCAATCTTCAAAATCTTCATTCATTTTTAGTAATTATTAGCTTAGTAATTAGCAGCATGTTCAAATGAAGGCACATTACAAATGCCAAAATCTGGTAACTGGACACAACTACTCTGATCACTCTGTGTGTGTGTGTGTGTGTGTGTGTGTGTGTGTGGTGTATACCTGTGAGTGTGCTGGATATTATTGAACATGGGACTATGATATATCGTTATAGCATTGCCAGTGCCATTATTTCATTCGATCAGCATCTTAACTGGCAAAACTTGAGCCACAGGTCTGTGTTCTACAGCAAGAGTCCAGGTGTGAGCGCTAATGAGTGCTTATGCTGTGTTTTGTATTTTCTTTAGGGAAGTCGGAATTCACAATGTAGAGAACAGTACAAATGCAATGCAAGCGACTTTGGAAGCCACCAAGGATCAGAAGAATATGACCAAGGGGTGAAATTTTTCTTACATTAGCACTTTACCCACTATGTTCTAAAGAAATGGCAGTGTGGTGAGTGTATGGTAAGCTGTTCAAGGACCTCTAGGATCTTCTAGACAGCAGCTGGCACACATGCTAGCAACTGAGGAAAGTCAAGTAGAAGAGTTAGGCCATTTCAGCTCAGCCCTGAAAGCTCTTTCAGGTCATGACCACCCTTAAATCCCCCAGGAAGGCAAGCAAGGCTTTGCAGACCTTATCCTGCAGTCTAACTTCTCTGATATGCCTCCTTCCTTTCCCAAGTATTATAGCCTTTAAAACTGCTCTTCTCAGCTGCAGCGCCTGAAGACTCCCAACTGTCCAGCAGCAACCTCCGAAAGCCCTGGATCACAATGATGGGATAGATTTTAATTCTCCGCCTCTGGTTTCCACTTCTGCTTTAGTATCTTTATAGATGAAAATCAGTCCTTTTGCTGAAGCTGAGCTGCCATTTCCTGGATGACTGAAGCTCATTCTTAAAATATGGATAACTGAAGGCTTGGCCTCCAGCCTCTGAGCCATTACTGGAGACTCAGCCTTTGGATGGCAGAGTCTTCAAAGGCTCAGGAAACCTGAGATGGGAGAGCAATAAGGTTTAAGAGTCATACGTGCAATAGGGCTGCTGCCAGATACTATCTTCAGGACACAACAGAGCTGTTGTATTCATTCATGGTAGCTATGTATATTTCCAAAAGACCTGATTGGGAATAGTCCTATCAACATTTTGCCATGTAAGATCTCAAGAAGTCGCATATCTCCCTGGGAGACAGATGAAGGTTAATGATTGGGAGGGAGTGGAAGATGCTTTTGTCAGTGGTGTACTCACTCAACTGATTGTGTGTGTGTGTGTGTATACATACATGTTTCAGCAAGTGCTCAGACATATGCCATCAAAAGCAAACCACATGAAACCCAGTGAGCCACACATGGGAAAAGACTTGAAAATAGGAGGGATTCTGGCAGGGAAGAAGGGCAGTAAAGGAAAAAGGAATAGGATGGGGGATAAAGGAATGAATGTATCATAAAAGCTGTATTCATGTATGTAACAATCAAAGAATTAAAAAAAAGTATTTTAAAAAGGAAGGTGGGTCTAGGAAAAGGACACCAGGGACACATCCTCAAGGAGGTGGGCAGGCCCTGGCCCTTCCTCTCTCTCTGCTGCGGCTGCGTAAGGTGTGCAACTCTCTGCTCCACCATGCCTCTCACCATGGTGTGCTGCCTTGCTACAAGCCCCCAAACCATGGAGCCAACTGACATGTCTGGAACTGTGGGTCAACATGGATCCAGGCATCTGTTAGAGTGCCGGAGAGCTAAGGAATACACTCACTCTCGCGGATTCCTCAACGGGGGTCTCCAAGGTACTGGATTACCCAAATTTACATACGCCCCTTTCTCCAATCTTAGGAACCCGAGGGCAGCATGGCTGAATGAAGCTCACGAGGGCAGCATGGCTGAATGAAGCTCACGGCTTCATTTATTGTGGGACAAGGCTGTTCTCAAAGTCATTTTCTGTCTTTGTTAACTAACCAGTCCTTTTTGAGGAGTGGGTGGAGGAGTGGCCAAGAATCCTTCCGAATGAGCTTTTGAACTTTGAAATCTGCATAATTCTACTTGACTGTATCTTAGAGTTGATCTTTCTGAGTATATTTTCCTAAAAAGCTAAAGCATTATTTTTCAGAACAACTTCTTGGACATGTGCACCACACACGCTTCTATTTTTCCTCCTCATAGTCCAATGACACAGAAGTTGCTTTACCCCTACTTCCTAATTTAAACTCCATCTCAAAAGTTTTAATTTCACAGCCAAGAACTCAAGTTATCAAACTCCAACACAACACACTTACCAGACATTTGCTAAAAGCCTCTGCTCTGGCCAGCCACAATCTTTACCCAGTGAGAACTGGATGTCCTGCCCTCAAGGAAAAGCCGCTACCCTGATCTGCCAGGAGTGCTTCTCCCTCTACCCCACCTGCAAATGCTGGTCCTTTTCTCAATTCTGCTACTTTTCATGTCTGACTCATTCTAAATTAGCTTTAAAATCTTTGAGTTGGAAAGTAAAATTTTAGTTGTCTTATGCCAGATTGGTATTGTACAGCAAGAAGTTATTTATGGGCATGTAATATACAAAATGGCCTTTATCTCCTACATGTCTACCTCCTGGCTTTGCTCTTACACACACAGTTTGCACCCAGCCAGCTCCATTCTTTGCCCACAAGCACGTTTTGTTTTATTTTAAACAGCTGAGTGCTTGATGCAACTTAACCATTGCCTATTTTACTTGAAGATGGTTGTCTTATAATTTCTTTATTGTTTTAAAAATTCTTACAATCGAAAGGCAAGAAAGAACAACCAGATCTTTGAAGTGAGAAAATTCCCCTATGCTTTGACAGTGAGTGGGGAAGAAGGAACTGAATTTGACAAGTTAAGGCTCTTAAGAAATGCCCCAGTGCATGAACCCTCTCTCCGCCAAGTGTGTTTCCTTGTTTTAATGGGCAGTTTATGGAGTTTAAGATTAGCCTTTAGGCACCTCTGAACTTTCAACTAAAAATAGTATTTAGGTCAACAGAAATAAACATCATCAGGAAAAGTAGGAATTGAGGAGGGAAACAAAACACTCAGCAAAGTGAGACAGTGCTTCCTAGAAAGCTTATGTTTGGAACACGATCATGCACTCCTAACTGTCCTCTAACAGAAAAGACTTGTGAAAATTGGAGCGCTTCTGAAGTAGCATGATCAGGTAACAAGCCACAGACCTAAAAGCCTCCAGCATCCATCCTCTGGTCCCCATAACAGTCTGTCGATTATCTCCACACCAAGAGAACTAATCCCTCCCCAGGAGGTCTCAGTCACTTCCAACTTCATCCTATCTGCAAATCTTTCTAAAAGTAATATTAGGCTGAACTTACTCAACAAAACCGGATTAAATACACACTCCACCGGATTAAAAGCTTTGGGTTTTTTTTAATGCCTTAACACATAACTAATCTGCTGACCAAAAGGTAAATTGATAAGTCAGTGGTTCTTGGTATTAACCCCTCAGGACTCCACAGGGCAAGTGCTGAGAAGACTGCTAAGTATCAGACCAAGAGCTTCCTGTCCTTGGAAAGAGAAACTTGTTCCTTTTTTAAACGATTGTAGCTCAAGCCAGCCTCAAACTTGTTAGGCCTGCCTCAGCGGCCTGGCAACTGGGATTACAGCCCAGCTTTAGAAAGATTATTAACCAGATCACGAAAACAGAATAGACCATTTCCTACTGTACAACCGAGTTGCAACACATAATTCTGAAAACCATACATACATATGTACAGCGTGCACAAACACGCACATACACATGGTAGGGAATGAACAGCTACTCCAGATCCTCCTCCTTCCTGAAGGGGTCCTGACATGACCCCTGCAGACTGCATGTCATCTTGGACTCCCAGACAGAAGGAGTTATAGCCTAGGTGACCACGGAGCCTTCACAGCCTTCCCACCCTCCCGCTGCTCCCAGAACACAGAGTCTACGCCTAACTGGTTCTGTTTTGTTTATGCCACAGAGTTTCTCTGTCACAAAGCTGATCCCAGATCTCCATGGTATACACCCCCCTACATACACACACCCTAGGCCTTACCACAGCCAGAAGCATACACAAGGGAATTTATATACATGTCTTTACTGAGAGGGTTAGTTAGTGCTCCTGGACGTCTCCCCACTCCCACTGCAACAGAACAGTCCTGTAGTTGCCTGATGCACCTGACTTCAAGAAAACTTGTTAAATAAAGTGTTCGAGGCAAGAAAAAAAAATATTTTGATTTGTTTTGTTCTGTTTTAATGCCAGTTTAGGACCACCTCTCTCCCAACACTTGGGCAAGTGCAACGTGACAACTCTCCAAAGAATTCTACCCATTAAATCCATGGCCTAATCTTGGTTGGTGCGTGTCAGAATGAGACTATCAACACTGTCTGCCTTTCTGATTTCCAGCTATGCCACCCTGGAGAGCAGCTGGCCTGGTCCCGGCTCGCTAGGAATCGTCTTGAGACGTCTCAGCTGGCCAGGGCTGGCATCCATTCCCAAAGCATGGTTACAACTACATCTTTGCGATGGGGAGTGACTGCTCATCCTGAACCCCTCACACGCCCTGAGACGGCATGGCACCAGGAAACACCTGTTGGGCCAGAGCCCAAGCCCAGCATACTTGGACTTGAAGTTCAGGTCTGCAATGTCACGGCCACATCAACTCCCACACACCTGTTTAAGGAACCTTCCAGCATCTCTATTCCCACGGCACCATAATCACTACTCCTGCTAGCCAAAAGACAACTTCCAATTTTTTAGGTAAGGCAGCGAGGAAGACAGAGGCAAGGGTCTTTCCCTGGTCACTGACTCAGCCCAAGGGGACTATGTAGGAGAAGATAAAGCTGTTATTTCTCCACATAGTCTCCCTGCTACTGTGTTACTGTGTGTTTCCCTCAGAAAAGATGTCTTCCTTTAATATACTTTATAGGCCAATAGGTAAAAAGTAAAATAATGAAAGCAACATCTCATTGTCAAAGCAAAAACACTGAGCAGTGAATTTCCCCAGACTGCACAGGTCATTTGTTTCTGCAAAGAATTCAGTATTATGAATGCCTTTCTCTGTTGAATATTTACTACATCATCAATGAGGACACGCTATTGGGCACTTGTGTTTTGCCTAAATTTTCCCCGAATATAAACAAGACTACTGGTCTAAGTATAGTATTACGCAGGATTTCTCTAAAACAGACACACACTTTAATGTTCACTGCCAACTACAAACTCCACTACCAACGGGTTTTCCATGACCTAAGCCCGTTTATCCTCACACAAAAATCTTGTGAGGTAGGTAGGCATTAATGTCCCCATTCACAGACAAGAAAGCTGAGGCCAAGGAGCACATAGCTGTTAAGGCAGAAAGTCAAATCCAGGGCCAGCCAGGTCTCACCCTCTCTAGCTTTAGCTTCTCAGACGAAGCAATGACAACAGGCATCGTGGGCTGGTAAGATGGCTCGATGCCAAGCCTGAGGATCCGAGTTTAATGCTTGATAGGATCACGGTGGGAGGAGACAACTGTGACCTCTGCATGCATACTGTGGTATATGCCCACACTCACTGACAGTAAATAGACAGACAGACAGATACATATGATATATATATAATAAAAGGGGGGGCTAAGTAGGAAGACAATACACAAAACTGTTCTGTAAATACCTATCGCACTCATAGATTGGAAGAGCACTCAGCCTAGGCATGAATCTTCTACAACAGAGGTAGAGGATTTCATCACCCTAACAAGATGCAGCCTAGGGCAATGGAAGAGCAGTGAAGTGGACAAAAACGCCCAGCCAAAATGCAGAGTACCATCAACCCTGTAATGCTTACCCAGAATCAGCCCAACCAAATCTCTCCCCATCCTAAAGCTCAGGAAATCTTTCAGAAAAGTGCACGGTAAGATTGTAAGAGACTAAAGATTGGAAAGTCCACCACTGGACAAGACACTCCACTTAAAGCAGGCAACAGCATCCGGGAACTCACTGCAATGAGACTAGTTCTTATCAGATCTACATAATGACTGAAGTACTAATAGATTAGTGAGGGTCTCAGGAGAGATAATTACATGCAATGGAACTTTGGGGGCTAGGGCTGGATGGGTGAAGGGGAATGCCCATATCGGTGGAGCAGTCTGAGGAGAGGCTACTTGGTATGCCACAGAGGCCTGAACCCCCAAAAGAGTAGACAATTCAGAGAGAACCTTGGAGCTTATAGAAGCAGACAGGCAGGAGAGTAGGAGTGAGTGGGATGGGGTTATGAAGGGAAAGGAGGGAAGAAGGGGAGGGGAGAAGGGAAGGAGAAGAAAAGGAGGGAAGCGGGGATATGTACTCAATATGCTTATAAAACTAGGAAAATTTTTTAAATTTTTTAAAAAATAAAATATAAAAGGGGGGAACAAAGAGATGACTCAGGAGTTAAAAACCTTTGTCTCACAAGCTAAAGGACTGAGTTTAGACCTCTAGATCCCAGGTAAGAATGTTGGGCAGATATGATGGTAGCAAGTGGAACCTGGGGAAAAAAAATAAACAAAAAGCAAAGCAATAAAGTAAAAGAGCAATCCAGGATAACCCCCAAAGTCACGTTTAGGCTTCCACAGGCACACATATTCAAGGGCCCTCTACTAACACACCTGCACATACACGCGCGCGCGTGCACACACACACACATACACACATGCATGTGTGCGCAAAGCAGGAAGGAAGGGGAGGTGAAGAAAAAGGAGGCTGGGGAGGGGAAGTGGCTCTCTTTGTGCCTTCTAATCTGCTCCTCCTTGTCCACCATCACCTTAGCTCCACCATCTGCTCCTCCTTGTCCACCATCACCTTAGCTCCACCCTAACTCTCTACTCCTCAACCCATGTGCCCCTCCCATTCTATGCCCACACTACAGAAACAAATATGTGGAAGCTCGACAAGTTATATGTAAAAACAAAGTTAGAAGCTTAACACATGTGCACATCTTACTTTATGTATATATAAAGTCCTTGTGTTCCCTCTCTCAAAACCACAGACATCCAGCGAGTGCAGAGACAGGGTTTGTAACTGCCTAGTTTAACCAATGTGTTTCAGAGACTCTCCAGCAACTATGAGATGCCAGCTTCTTTTTACCACCATACTGTCTTCCTCTCGTTGCTTTGCTTTTGCAGTACTGAAGCTCAAGACCAGGCCTCACAATACCACTAGGCTCCATCTCATAGTGTCTTATGATCAGTGTTTGCTCCAGGTCCAATCTGGTAAGATTTATGCAGCACCTTGTTTGTTAACATAAGGTTTCAGAGTATTCTTTACACATCTAGTAAGAAAGCCATCCATTTTGGAATGTGTAATGATGTGAATAAGTGTTAACTAAAATTCGAATTTTCAACTAATGGCTTTGTTTGTTTGCTTTATGGGGTGCATGTATATGTACGTGTATGTTTGCATGTGTGCAAAGGCTCCAAGTTGACATCAGATGTCTTTGTGATTACTTGCCACTGTCTTTGAGGTAGTTTTTCTATTGAACCAGAGCTTACCAATCGGCTAGTACAGACAGACAGCTTGCCCTGGGAATTCTTATTGTTTGAACACATAGGTGGCCCCCAGTCTGTACCTTCCCAACTTCACACTTTCACGGTGAGCATCTTATCCACTGAGCCATTGCCTCAGCCCAACCTCTATTTTTAAGTGAAGGTGAACTAAAAGGAAGAACATTTTAATGCTAAGCTTTTAATCATAGCACAGTACCTGCAACTCACACAGTGTTATCTAAGTGACCACCCCTTATTACAGACATTTTAATATACACCTAGAGCTAAATCGAATTGGAAAAAAAATAATGCTACTTTACATCATTAAGTCAAGGTTTCTATAACCCAACACTCAGTTCCCTCAGTTTACATGAACAGAAACAGTATCCCACAATGTTTTTCTCCTGGTCCTTATCACACACTTCCGCGGACAGCAATGCCTGAGAATGTGAGCCGGTTTGGGGCTACAACACTGGGCTCGGCCTCAGTTGTAAGCCTTCTCTCTCACAGCAAGTGAGGCTTCAGTGGCAGAGGAAGCAAGCACTTCCTATACTTCAGTCAAACAACCAGTGTGCAGCTGAGACAGGAAGGCTTGCAAATTAAACAAATGAAATGCTTTAACACACACACACATACACACACCAGCAGTGGGGGTCTAGGGTTGTCCATCAGCAGCCAGAACCTTCTTCCGGCCATCCTGGTTTTCTGAGAACTCCTTTCCAGATTAAGGTAAGTCAGAAGTAAACCAGGATACTAAAGGAGTTTTAAATCTTTAACATTTGAATACGTGTTCATCACTGCAACAAAAGTTCACTATTGGGCATGGTGGCCAGATGCTTGTAATGCAAGCACTCCGAAGGAAGGTAGAGGCAGGAGGACAGGAAGTTCAAGATTATGCTAAACTATCCAAGATCTTGTCTAAAAAACAAAAACAACAACAAAAAACTGTGGAAAAGGAGCAGAATCAGCCCATTCTTGCCCATACTGGCTTTGTGAAACTGTGGAATAGGCACCTCCGGGTCACCAGCTCAGCATGGCCAGGATGCCCACAGAAGGGCTCTGAGAAGGGAAAGCTAGGCGGGGCTCCTTCCCGACTCCCCAGAGGCCAGACAGACTTTTTAGGGTTGGAGCTTAACATTTTATACTCTATAACTAAGTTGCTCCATAGATATTGCAAACAGACATTGCTACAAAAACTCTTCTAAGGAAAATGTGTCGATGGATATATGCTGTTTTCAACAGTGCCTAGAACACATTAACATTTGATAAATATTAAATTTTTTTAAATGTTTAAAATGTTAAAATATTTAAAAGATATTAAATATTTAAAAGAAAATCCTCTGACGTCCTGAGATAAAGGCGGATAAAGGCGGCTGCGTGCAAACCTGAAGACCTGAGTTCCATCCCCCAAATTCACATGGTGGAAGGAATGAACTGATTTCTAAAAGTTGTCCTCTGGCATCCTCCTCGCTTCTCTCTCTCATAAATAAATAAAATATTAAAAAAAACTTTGAAGCAAGTGGATATTTTGGGAACCTAAAGAAAACAAACAAAACTAAGGAGAGGGAGCGTAGTTCAGCAACACAGCACCTAACAGTAGGCATGAACGAGGCTCGGTTCAATCCTCAATATCAGAAATAATAATTAAAATTAAACCACACAGAAAGACAACTCCAGAGCATTCCAGAACTTAACTGTATTGAATATACAGACAACAGTTACTACACAGTGATTTAAAATAAGCTCACAAAATGCACAAATCAGAATGAAATGCCCCAAGATGACAAACTATTCCAAGTAGTCCATAAATGTGCTTATGTGGAAAAAAAGTTGCTTTTACTGGCAGGAATAATTACCAAGGAACAAGCAAGCAGCAACACAAAAGACTGGCAACTTAATGTCACTGGAATAACACTTATACCACCACCTCCTGGCCAAATACCAGGCCCTGAATCCACAGCCTTCTCTTGCCATCCGCTGCCCTGCTACTTCCTTCCATGTCCTGTCCCTTCTCTGCTGGTCAATGTACAGATGTGCAGTCTACAACACTTTAGGATATTTCATTCATTCTTTATCCTCCCTTCGGTTCCCAGTTCCAAAGAGGAAATAGAGTGAAAACTGTGTGTGTTTAAGTGATGGACAGACCTTCAACTCACAAAGCACCAGAGTCACCGCAAGCCCTGTTTCCACAGACCAGCACACAGCCCCCAAGTCAGCAAGGACGAGCGCCAGGACAGAACCCTGAAATGGGTCTTGTTTTTGGCTGTGCTGCTGTTTGGACTTTAGGCTCGTTTCTAAATCTAGAATTTGGTTTGCAGCAAGGAACGAAATGAGCCTCAGCATACCCAGGGTGCCCTTCCCTTGCCCACGCAGGCAATTAGGGATAGGCTGCCCACTAAACCAGAGCCCAAATGTGGTGAGTTAGTGAAACCCCTTTCCAGCCACCTAAACATACTTTCAAATTACAATGAAGCCTCACTTTACAACCGGGTTAAATGGATTAAAAGATTAAGGCCAGGAGAGCAAGTGCTTTCTCCAGCTCTCACATTTCTGCCTCAAATTGCCCAGGCCTCTAATGACTAGAGTAGGCGCAGTGGAGGCACCTAATTACCCCAAGAATTATACCGCCCCGCCCGGAGCCAATTTCAGGATCACAGATCAGATTTTCCCCAAACACGAATCTGCTAATTAAGTTACATGAAAGCCTGACTAACAGGCAATTTGGATGTGGCGTTTATCCACCTGAAAGTAGACTTACAGAGAAAGTATTTGAACTCACAATAGCAGCTATTCCTTGTGGACAGCACTATTACACCCTTGGATAATTGTCCTTAAGATGCCTGGGAGCAGCTGACACTCACCTCCGTGATTCAGGCACTGCCAAGAAACAAAAGTTTTCTCCTGAAAAATGAAGGAGAATCCAGAAATCCTCAGGACCTTACTCCACCCACATCCTCACTGGCTAAGGTGTTCCGTGTAACCGTGAGTTCAGAACCCTTGTAGACGTGCCAGGGCAGAAGCACCCAGAGCTCCTCCCACAGTTGTTTTTCTGAATTTGAATCACAAAGGCAGGGTTTGATTCCATGACTTTTCTATTTACTCTGTGACTTCATATCCCTAAATCAGTCTCTCTCTTTCTCTCTCTCTCTCTCTCTCTCTCTCTCTCTCTCTCTCTCTCTCTCTCAATTTGGTGTAAATTTCCTCTGGCTAAGCTCCCACAGACACACAAAGAGGTAATTTAGAAGGACCCAGTCATTCACTCAAAGGCCAGGTTCAAGGAGCTGTAAGACAAGCCGGGGAGTGCTGCCGGCTGGGGCTCTGGCAAGCTGCCACTGAAGCTAAGCTGGGCTGCCCAACCTGGCCCTCGCAGAGCACCAAACAGGACAAAAGGTTATTTCCTGGGAGCCCCAGTTAAGAGAAGGCAGGAAGAAAAGGTGAGAGGGCATTGCCAAGGGTTCACTCGAGAGTGTCGCTGACTGTGGGTTAAATAAACTATGTTATTGTGCAGCCAAAACGACCTGCTGACGCCCTACACCCCGTATGAGACCTTGCTGGAAATGAGGCCGCTGCAGATGTTATCAAGATGAGGCCTTACTTAAAGCAGGGTGACCCCAAAACCAAGGTGGCGGCTGTGAAGACAGACATGGAGCTCGCCTAGCACTGACCCAGGTGGAGACTGTAGTGATGCAGCTGTGAGCGGCCAGCCAGCTGCCGGGGAGGGGGGGGGAACAGGATGAGGAGGGGCGTCCTGCCCAGTCCTGTCGACACTTTGACCTGGGACTTTCGGCCTCCAGACCAGGACAGGACAAAATAAATTTGTTTCCCCAAGCACCCAGTTGTGGCTCTTTGCTACATCACTCCTAGAAAACTAATGCACCCTGCTTGAACCTGGGTTCCTTCCTCTGCCTCTACTCTATCTCCCCAGCCCTAAAAACCACACCCCATCAGCTAGCAATGTTTCCACTATGCCACAAGAGAGCCTAAGGGAATCCCCATTCTGTGGTTAAGTTGGGGAGTCCCCTCTCCCACATAAGGACCACATGACAGGCCTTGTTCCAACTCTCCACAGCTCCTAGCTGCCTTCTCTGTGCCCCACCCTGCCTCAGCACCATCAATACTCCCAGACACCCTGCATAAGGATGGAGTGAAGCAGGGAAGGAAACGGAAGTCCCCTCCCGCGTTGGGCGGTTCCTGTGTTGCTTCTATCCACACCAGTTTCTCACGGAATTTTTGGGATGCTTCATTCAGTTTTTAACCAAAGTAATTAATATCTTTCTCACACCCCAGCATACTCTTCCCCACACCATCCCCACCACAACACACACACACACACACACACACACACACACACACACACACACACACCCTGCTCAGGGGGCGGAGCCAGGGTAAAGCCTAGGCACACACACACCAGCCTGTATCATGACTGGCCACTCCCATCCAATAACTAAGCCTTTTTGTTACTGGGCCAAGGGTTTCTGCCAGACTCACCTCCCTTATGGTGAATGGATTCTCCCTGAGAAAGGTTCTCGGGTTTTCTGCTGGAAGCGCTCCTGTCTGGCTAACCCACCTGCTCAGCAGGGTGTCACACAGAATCCAGGATGAATGGTAGGCTCATGCCTGTGCAACTGAACACCAAGTGCAAAGAAAATGCATGCATGAAGGTTGGTTAAAGTCCTGGGCCACGGTGCATGCAAGAGTGAACGCCAATCTCCTTCTCCCAATTTCTCCCCACGCGAGACCCTAACAAGATCGTTTCTCTGCCTCCCATTATTTAATCGCCAACAAAAGCATACTGTGAATGTGATTCCTCGGATGCTCTCAAGCTGGAGCCTGCATCGGATCGCCCCAGGACACTTAGTGCAGGTGGCCCAGCCTTTCTAGGAGCTCCTGACTCAGGAGGCCTGGGTGGGGTCGGAGACAAGCTCCCAGGTGATGCTGAATCTGCTCCCTCCACCCTTGGCCTGCGTGACTCACCTGGCAAGCACGAGCTGCTTCAGGCTTCCCACCATCCTGGGCCCTCTCTCACTCGGCCAAAGCCCCTGGTTGTGATCAGTGACCACATCTTCCTGGTGACTAAACCCTGCTGCAAAGTTAATCACAGGCAGTTTCCCTACTTCCCAGACCAGTGACGGGGTCAAGATGAGCACAGGTCCGATGGGACCAAGGAATACACAAGGTTGAGCCCACCAAAGAATGGGTTTCATCTGTGAGAGAGGTACCAGAAGGGGGCCTTTCTGCAGGAGCCTGCGGCAACCGTGAGGGGAGCAAGCGGGCTGGCCCACTGAACACAGCAAAACAAACAGGTACAAAGGAACCTGCGAGCCAACCAACCCAGAACCACCCTGCCCCTGGCTTCTTGCTCAGTGACATAATGCTTTCTTTATTGTTCGGGCTGGTTGAGTCAGGGTTTTCTGTTACTTGCTGCTGCAAATGATCACGGAGCAGAGCAGGCCAACAGGACAGCTTCTCTGAGGACAAAAGGAACCCACCCGAACATGCTGCAGAGCCATGTGCTTACACAAATGCCAGGCTAAACCCCCCCTCCAGATCATTCATAAGCAGACAAATCTTACAGTGTTAAGACCAAAGGGCAGCTCAAGCAAATGGTGAAATAATCTTGATGACCAAACTTGGGGTCTGTCTTCAGAGCATGTTCCTTCCGTCCAGAAGGACAGAAGTAAGAAGAACCCAGCTGACTCCACACCTCAGTTTTGCATGTGTGTCTCCTCCTGAAGGAGCACAGTGTCACAATATCTAATCAGGAAGATGGCTTCCTGTGCAGACCACCAGAAAAAACAGTATATACAGAAGAAGGACATCTAGGGCCGTGTGCCTGTCACTTCACAACTCTTATTTTATCACTGGGAACCTATGTCTTCATGGATAAAATAGGAATATTATCACATCTCACCTAGTTATTTAGGGATCATGCACGTGAAAGTACTCTGTAAACCACAAGGTATAATATCAGAGCAATTACTTAAATCCAATTTTAATGGATTAAGTGGATTAAGTGAGGCCTGATTAAAAAAATAAAGATTAATCACGACCTCAGAAGACTCACTTCACTAAAAATTCATATTGCATACATTGGTCCTAAGTATCAACTGTAACTTTGGATGGTTACAAACTGAATATTGTAAGAAACCAGCAGTCACAGACTAGAGAAATGGCTTAGGGGTTAAGACTCTGCCTCACGAGCAGAAGGCCCTGAGTTCAGTTTCAAGTTCCACATAAAAAACACCAGCAGAAAAGAGCCTGAAAAATCCCAGAAACAAACAGAAGGTAAAAGCAATCAAGGATGATTGGTCCTCCACAGGGACACACAATACCCTCTGATACACACACACACACACACACTGACAAAGCACCACTTGAAGTGTAAGTGTGTAGGAAAGATATCAAGATGAGTTACTATGTGCACCTTCAGAGGTCTACAGGGATCCCCACGCAACAGCTGCACTTTGCTGAAGCAACATTCAAAACGCACACTGGGTGCCTCTGGGTACCTCAGGGGCAAACCTGATCCAGGCATGAATTGAGTTTAGTCCATCAGATGTATGTCATTCACAGCTACGTTTTCTCAACAAGATACTTCCCCAAACTGGGTAAAAACAGTAGAGCTGAGAGGGAGATGGAAAGCAAACAGGCACAGCTCTTACAGAAGGCAACCCCAGGAATTAAATATGGCCACCTTCTGGAGACTAGCAGTCATTTTTAAGTGACTGAAATTTCTCAATTAAATTTGGACTTTTTTAATTAATTCACACTTGTCGAGCTTATAGCAGAGTTTTTAAAACTACCACCTCAGGTACTTTGGACAGACCCTTGGAAGAAACAATAAGCACCTTCTTCTCCTTTGTAAACGAGTTCAACGGCAATCCTAAAGCAATGCTTCTACAGCCATATGGAGCACGGCGGCTGTGATAGACGGTCTAGACGGCCACAGTAATTATTCGTAAGATGACAACATTCTTTTGCTACATACACAGAAGGGACAGGCATTACTCAAGAGTCAGACTTGGCATGTGAAAGACTCTAACAACAAACTAATAATCTGATCACAACTCATTTAAAAAGAGTAACAAGCTCCCGGGAGACACCACCAGCATCTTACTGAGGATCCTGTTCCTAGACAGAGCACGCACGCTGCCTTGGGAAATTCCATCTACTCTTTAAATGCTGAAATGCCCAGCTGTGCTGTCGGCACAGGACGCCTCCATAGAACCCTTATCAACACTGCTGTTGTCAGGCCACATCTAACAAGGGCCCTCACCTCTCGTGGGCCCACTGTGGCTCGATGAAGAGCAAGCCAAGCACAATGCCCACTGCATAAAAGCAATCTAACACACCCTAACAACCCAGCCCTTTCTAGCTCTGGTAAGAAATACAAAGTGGGGTCTGGCACTAATGCGGAAGGAGGTGAGGAGCTGGAGAAAGCAAGATCAAGATTAACGTTTGTTTCAGAGAGTGTCTGGGGGCAGGTGCTAGACAAGGGAAGAGGAACCTCCCCACTGAGGACTTTACCCACTGGAGGGCCATATAAAGTTCAACAGAAATCTGACTCCCATACCAGCACAGGCACCGCAAAGGGAATACACCGAAACAGAGGGGGAAAGATCAGTGAAGGGAGGAGAGGCTGGGGAAGGGTGTGTGGATGGGGAGGGCGGGAGAGGAGGAGGAAAGTGAGAGGGCGGGGCGGGGGAATCAGGGCAAAGATGTGAACTCAGCTTGTTTTTAAATAAATAAATGGAAAAAAAATATGAAAAAGAGAAAAATCGGGCTGCAGAGATGGCTCAGGGGTTAAGTCTCTGCCTTGCAAGCAGAGGGTCCTGAGTTCGGATCCCAGATCCCACGTACAAACGCCAGGTAGAAGCGGGGGCGGCTTGCGTTTCCTGTGAATCCTGGGCCAAAGCAAAAGAGGAAGTAGAAGGAGTTCACGATGATTCCCGAATTCACCCTTGGTTCTACACATACACATACACACACATACAATTGAATAAATAATAATTTAAAAAAAGAGAAAAATCAAATAAACAAACAAAGATTAACATCTGAAAGAGGCCTGCAAGTGGAGGGCAGGAAACCCTGCCTGACTTGGAACACGGGGGGGGGGGGGGGGGGGGGGGTGTCCAGAAATGGCCCAGGACCTTCTGAGCAAATGCTTTTCCGAACAACCCTCAGAATACCTCTTTCTTTTAAACTGTCTCTAATTCTTCATCCTGGGACACAAGAACCTGGAAACCCCAGTGTTGATTCTATACCCCCATCTGTGCCAAACATTCTAACACCCAGATGCCTCCCTGACTCAGTGTGGTGCCTAACCCTTTCTTCTCCATGCGCACGACTGAATGGTGCCGTGAATTACTGGGTAGCTGAAGAGTGTGTGACCTGTAGCCATAAATCATCAGATCAGTCACAGAGGGACGAGTCAACGAGTATGCATTTTAGTCTTAAACTACCTCTGGGGCTGAAATCATAGTCAGCCGGGAACAGTGTTTGCTGTACAGGTATGAGGACCTGAGTTTGGATCCCAGCACCCACATAAAAAACTGGGCATGGATACTTTTCCCATAACCCCAGTGCTGTAGGGGTGGAGACAGGAGGATCGCCTAAACTTGCAGGCCACCAGCGGAGCCTCCAGGTTCGATGAGAGACTATTTCAAAAGGGTAAGACAGACAGTGATTGAACAGAACCTTCATCTTCCTCCTCTGGCCTCCACACGTACACCTGCACACGGATGTACATATGCCACACACATACATACTATTTATTTGGAAGGAAGAAAAAAGGAAGAGAGGGAGAGAGGGAGAAAGGTCACTTCTAAAGGCAACCCTTTTTGGAGGAAGGAACAATACAATTCTAGCTGCAACTGGAATCTGGAATAAGAGATCCAGTCTCTCAGACTGCAATTTCCTTTTACTTCAGGCATTGCTGACATTAATGAACTGATGCTACCTGTTTCTAGACTATCACTTAACAATTTATGAAGGAGTAAAAAAAATCTTTGATGTGGAATTACCAAAGATTCAAATATCCTTGTCAATATAAAGATGCAAATGCACACAGAGCCAACTTCCTGCAGGGGTGTGTAAAAAGATAAGCCCAATTCAGCAGAAATTTTTGATGAAAGGATTCAAGGTCTAGTGCATTATTTTTCTAAATTATTTCAATCGAAGGCCAAATTATATAAATGTTTAAGGCTAAAAGGTTTCCTAATTAATTTTTTGTGGTTGATAAACAGTTTTAACATATATCACAAAACCTATTTAAAAGTCTATATTGCATCAAGAAGAAAATTTATGAGATTGATTACAGTCACAGAAAATTCTCTTTACAACACCACAGTCATGAAGATCCTGACGGAATGTGTTCACCAGCAGCCTTCCTTGCCCATCTCTGTGGACAGCACCATGGGGCTACACGTGGACAGAGCTAATTTCCATTCTCGTTAAACACGTGCCTGCAGCAACACAATTTAAAGCCACAGCTACTACTGACACTAGTTCTGTGGTACCAACAGCAAAGATGGTGTACAAGCTTTGATACCAACACTAACTAATTTCAAAGACCAATATTTAAAAGCATGACTTTGCATCCAGCACCCTTCAGTCCAGGTCTCAATTACTACGTCTCCTGCTGGGGAATCAACTGAAGGAGGAGCAGGCAGGACCTCGGGTATCCCTGAAAAAGGGAAACTTCCAAATAAAAGAGAGACGGTTACTGCTCCAAGAATGGCTGGACTCAAGGAAGGGCGGGACGGATGGTGAGATTCAGATGCGTCACTGGGAAGGGAATATGGAGGCCCGGTGGGGGTCGCTGCTGTGGAAGCAGAGACTATCTGGAGATGAGCTACACCTCCAGACTCCCACTGGAGGGTCTGAAGTGAGTGGGGAGGGTCATCACTGACGCTGACGCTGGGGGCAGAGCCCCAGATAAAGCACTTAGACGGTCAAGTTAGAGCATACCTACCCATCCTGAAGCACTGAGCAGACCCTTGGGAAGAGGTATGTGTACAAGTCACCTCTGCCAAGACAAAGGCTTCAGGGCTGGGGGTCCGTCCACAGTTACTCTAGTCAATGTCTGATTTCTATAAGCATTCTTGAAGCTAAAACAGCAGACTATCTACACTTTGTGATACTTAAACTTTTTGTATTTCAACGAAAACTACCTTCCAAAGAGGTTCATCAGAGAGCGGACCAGGAGGAGAGCCAGGCTGGGGGAGCCAGCCCTGCTTCCACAGCCTCCTGAGACCATCCTTCCCGGAGAGCTGAAGTCAGCCGGGCACTAGGGTCCCTAGGCAAGCGCGCTTTCTCAGCAGAGGAGCAGATTGATACTTGAGATACTTGAGAACACCCAGGAGGAAAGAAGGAGGGAGAGGAGAGGGGAAAGAGAGTTTTTCAAATAGTGCTTGCCTGGCTTTCAACCAAACACAATCACAGACATGTCTCGAGGAAGATGAAGATGATATAAACAGAATCTTCAATGAAGCCAGTGACCCCGCCACTTCCTCCTGGGGCGAGTGGGGTGACAGGCAAGCTATCCTCCAAGCTTCACCCCCAAATAAGCAGTGCTCAGGTCAGGCCTCACCTCTGGCAGTGAAGTGTCTGACAGACATTTCACCATCCAGATTCTCCATAGGGTCCCGTGGCAGTGCCACAGACTCGGGGGGGGGGGGGACGACACAGAGACTGCTTTAAGGTCACTTGGGCTTCCCTAGTTCCAAGTTAGTCGTGGTTCCTGCACATGAATGCTTGAGAGAAAAGTTTTCACATCACTTTTTACTAAATGCTAACTGGCAGTTCCGCAGGTCCTCTGACTTTAAGTCTACCTGATGTCATTACAGGTGACACTGTGGAAAAGTTCTTAAAACTACAAAAGAGCAAAACTTTAAGGTACAAAGAGCTACTAATCAATCACCTCCTAGGCAAAATTAAGGATAAATGACATTATAACCCAAAACACGAACAATCACATAAATGATTAAAGCTAGGGAGAAGACACAGAAAGAATTCTACATAATCTGTGTGGACACAGATTCCACCTAGACTTTGACTCTAGAGACTATAGGAGCAGCTTGGCAAGAGAGGAGGACAGTGACCAGCTGGCCATGAAGACCGACGTCGCAGTAGGATGCCACGCCAGCCCAGCTCTTGACAAGACATGAATGAGGAGCAGCTAGCCCTGTGTTCTTCCTCCCCAAACCCACACCAAACCTAACCAAGACAACAATTATCGGACAAACGAAAATTGAAGGACATTTTACAAAATGCCTAACCTTCTCAAAACTGTGAAAGTCACCCAAAATCAGGACAGTCAATCAAACTATAACGGGCCATGCCTACAGAGACTAAGGCTTAGTGGAACTCCGTGTGGATTCCTGGGGTCCAAGAGGAATGCATACCCAAGTTCAAAGTGCAAGACACTTTAGTGAGGTGAGGAACTTGGAATTTTTGCTAAGAATGTTCAATCAGAGCCCATCTAAACAGCCGAGTAAGAGGTAACAGACAAATCTCCCTCATGGAAGAAGGCCAAGCAATTTGCACAGGTGCCATTGAACTCCGAGAGGGATTTGGTCTACAGCAGGATGCTAACAGTAACAGGGTTAAGCTAGGTGGGAATCATACCAGACCTCTCTCTCTGTACATCTCTGCAACTTCCCTGTGCATCTGTGTCTGCTCTAAAGCAAGCTTCTACTTATGTGTTTTGATTTAGTCTTTGGATTTTCAAGACTGGGTGTTATATATTCCAGGCTGGCCTCAGATGCTCTGTGTAGAGAAAAATGACCAGGAACTCCCAATCCTCTTCCCTCCACCTCCCAAGTACTGGCACTATAGGCCAATCAAAAGTACTTTTAAAGTCACAAGAATTACACAGATTTAGGAAAAATAAAATCCAAATGGGGATAGGCAGATGCTCTACAGAAGTGCTTTGTACACAAGCAAGACGGTCAGAGTTCTGATCCCCAGATCCTACATAAAATACCAGATGGGTGTGGCAACTCAATTGCAATTCTAACCTCTAGAGGTAGAGATTAGGAATCCTCAGAGCAAACTAGCTAGGGAGCCTACATCTCTGAGTTTAATCAGAGACCCTGCTTCAAAGAGTAAGGAAGAAGAGCAATATGTACGCACTCGCACGTGTGAACATCCATACACACATGTATGTACCCCCAATATATATGAAAAGGCAAAAAAAATCTATGAAAAAATGTCAGCTTAGCAGTTGCTGGTCAATAAATAGTAATACTTAGGTCACAAAGGTACCAATCACGTGATATACACTGAGATGACAGAATCTGCATTTTCAGAATTGACACAAAGGTTATCTAGGAGCAGCTTCCCACCTATTTTTGTTTTCACACATCAGGAACAATCTCAATTCATAAATGCCAAAGGAAACAAAGAAATCTGGAAAAAACTGAATTAAAAGGAAAGTAGCCAGGACAGAAGACTAGAGCATCTGAGGCCAGTAAAATAAAGCATTCAAACCAGGACAGAGCTGGAAGCCGTGACCTACTGGCTGAATCAGTTTGGAATGACTCAAAACCAGAGGCTGACACGAAAGGCCAAGGCTTTCTTAGGAGACAAAATGACCAAAACTTGATTATAGTGATGGCTACATCACTGTATAAATACACTAAAAACCAAAGAACACTTTAATTAAGTAAACTGTATAGTATGGGAACAACAGCTCAATAAATAAACCAAGGTAGTGACTAATGAAATAAAATGAGCCACAACATGAAGTATACTGCATACCACAAAGGCGAGTACCATATTGTGAAGCTTCAAATCACTCTCTTAGCCAGTAAATGGTTCATATACATATACATAAATTCATAACACATACACCTTCAAGTACATAGTCATAATATAAACATTGTTCTGTACATAATGTCATGCATAAATATGATCTGCTTCAACACTGTTCTGTTTATTAGAAAGTCTGAAAGGTACCGTTCTCTCTTTCAACGTCCCTAACTACTACTTTACTCTGTCAAAAGACCAAATGGGTCAAAAATCTACCAATAACTTTGTGTGCTAGAAAACTGGCCAAAAAAGAAACCACTTTGAAAGTGGAACATGATGGGAAATATCTGTCAGCCCAGCATGCAGAAGATCTGAGCAGGAGGATCTGCAGTTCCAGGCTGGCCTGATCTCCAAAACCAAACCAATTCAAAACTTATTTCTAACTAAAGAGGAAGAAATTTGGGGGAGTACTCAGCAGCAGTGTGTGCTTATCATGTGCAAGACCCATGGTTTCATCCTTAGCACCAAAAATAAATGAAAGGAGCTTTATCCTCAGCAGCTCCATGCATGACTGGCATGCACACGACACAACACCAAGTGGGTCTTGTTTGACCTGTTATGTCCAACACCGAATGTGGGTCTGACGCTAATAGATGCTTGTGAACAAGAGAGAAAAGCTAATAAGCAGGGCATGGTGGGTGAAGGGAGTCTTCCAGCAGCTTCCTATAACTGCTTTATTTTAAAACAAGGTCATATTAATTACAGAATGCAGATACCATGAAGCTCAAAGAGACGGGCATCACACACCCATGCAGAGATCTAACAGAGACTCCAGAGATGGCAGGGACACTTTCCTTACCTCTGTTCTTGCGAAGACTCCTCCATGTCCTCTTCAGAGTCGCCCTATTGAAAAAGAACATGCTTTAAAAACTGTCTCGAAGGAACGCAGTCGCCGAAAGTGGTTCTTGACTCACAGCAATGATGTGCCTGCAGTGAATGTCTGCAAGAGTGGCTGGCATGACAAGTGATGGACAGCTCTCTTACACTGCGCCAAGTAGCCCCTTGGGCGGTCAATGTCAAATAAATAATCTACCAGTTTAAAAACACAGCCTGAACATAATCTCCAGTCAAGAGGGACATCACTTCAAGAAGCCTTTTCTGAACATTTAAGTTCAATCACACATGATAAAATTGAGTGTCAATCACAGTCCCAAATACCAGAAACTACATCGCTTAGCTCATGAATGTGTGATCTACTCTGACATCCAGAAAAAAGCCTCAGATTTTGCAAATTACATAAGAAGCACATTCCAAGCTCTGTACAAGGCAGCCAGGGACGAAAGGGTGCTTGAAGTCATGCAGAGGTGCTGGGCGCTGGTCAGCCAGGTCGGCTGAAGCACGTCCCACAGTCATCCCTAGCTTGGGAGACGTGCTCTTCCTTGAAGCTCATGGCCCTTCTGACTCCACCACCTCCTCCCTGTACCTCTTCTCTCCAAGTCCTTCAAGCCCAGACTCCTAGGCACTAAGCCTCAGCACCAAACCCTCCACTGAACAGGTGGAGAAGCCCAGATCCCTACCTGCATCTCTCGCATCTACCACACAGTGGACAGTCCACCGAGGCCCATCCCTCCCCAAGACGAAGTCTCCCAAGGTTCTGCTGAACATTACTTACACCTCAATTCCATTTCCAAATCACAGGATACCCTGTCTCTAGCTGTGTTCCCCAATTACCACATATCCCAACATGTCAATGTCCACACTCCTTTGCCAAGTAGCTTCTGGCTTATTTAAGACCATCTTTGCTTAGGTTGAAGATAACTGCATAATACTTGACCCCAGGTGAACCTCCTCAACTGCTCTCTCCCCCCACCTCATAGACCCGTCTTTTCTCCTGGGCAAATCAATCTGTATCATCGATACACTGGATCTGCACTAGCACAGCACAGAGGGTTTTCTGCTATGTGTAAGTCTGCTGCCTGCATCCCATCCTGCGCATATCACCACAAAGCCAATCTCCCTCCACATCGACCCTTCCTTACTACCCAAAGTACGCCCGGCACTCAGTGTCACCAAGCTAGTCCTGCTCTTTAACTACTAAAGCAGGAGGATGGCAACTTTCCAGACCAGCCTGGCTATACACTGAGACCCTATCTCAAAAGAAAATGTCGCCATAGCTCCCAGGGCTAGTCAGATACTCTCCAAGGACAGTCTGCACAACATGCACTACTGCCCCGACACACCCACCCCACCCTTCCCTCCACACACCACTTGGGCAGGCTCTTGCCCTGCGCCCAAAGTCACCCTCCAGCAGACACTGGTCCCTTCTTTGAGTTCTTACATTTCAGCACTTGAACACTGTCCAAAGTATCACCAGCTTTATCTGCACAACAAAAGCAAGCTCTCAAAGAACAAGGACCAAGCCCTCTTAATTCCACACCCACTTCTCCACAGTGCCTCAGGGCCCTTGCACTGCCTGTTCCAATTCCCTCTGTGCTCTCTTTCATAGGTCAGCTTGAGTACTACATACTTGGACCTCTCAAAGTAAAACTGAAACTCGCACACTGCCCTTCCCTGTCAGCAGGTACCATCTGTCCGAAGGGCACCGCTCGCAGGTAGTTCTGAGTCTCCACAGTGTCCACATGCCTGCTCAGAGACAAGGTGGACCACACATCCTGAGACAGTGCAAGCTAAGGGCCAAGACACCTATCATCACTGACATTCTAGCGGCTGCAACTACTGTGGAAAACGTCATTAAGCAACGTTTTCAGAACCAAAACAACAAGAAGTTATCTCCCTCCGATGCAGGAACATTATCACCACGATGTTTTTCTGGTCAGACTGTACTGAAACTCACATGAAACGTCACAATCTCACGCTCAGCCTCTGGAGCTAAACCTGCTGGGTTCACAGCCCAACATGTCAGTTTCTTATGGACCCCAGGTGAGGCACAAAGCTGCACTGTGTACTTCGACTCTTTAGTGGTGAAATCAGACAATACTTCCTAGCTTGCAGTGTATGGGTTTGAGATAATTAATATGCACAGTACGTTAAGTTAACCTATTCTATTATTTTTCAGTGTTCATAGTGGAAGGAAATTAACAATAATAAGTCTCTCACAAAAAGATTTCCAGGTACTAGTTAATGTGTCACTGGCTGAGTGGCATGCGATTACATAACAGTACCTGAGATAAAAAAGAACCCAGATGTTCACTGTACCATTCATTTCACTTTCCACCGATTTCTGTTATCTACACCCTTGCACATAAAAAAAAAAAAATCAGCAAGACATGGTCTTTTCAAAGGTAAAGGACTTCTTATCTCTGGGTTAGGGAGACCCAACTGGGCCAGGCCAATGGTGTTTGTTCAAAGGAACTTAGGCCAAGACAATCACGGGCTGGAGCGCTGGTCTACTTGCCCCCATCCATGAGCAGCCCATCCCCAGATCTGTTTCTGTCTCAGTTTCTGCATCCCAAATCTCTCATAGTGCCAGGAGTGAGACCTCTCCAACAGACTGGAGGAGGAACAGACTCCACCACGTCTGCCTTCTTGCTGCTGAGACTGGCACCAAATGCAGCTCTCAGACAACCACAAGAAGTCAACATTAGGTACTTCACCTACCATCTGCAGGACTGGCTGACCACCAGGAGACACTGACAACCACCTCTCCCCTCGTACCCCCAAGGAAGGCCTCCTGGACCATTCCTGAACACTGCAGAACACTGAAGTCACAAAGTGTCCCCAAGAATCAGACCAGACTCTCCTATGGGGGAACCAACAGGGACCACTGGTACATACAAGGAAAGGATCCTGACATTCGATACCATACAAGAAACTGAGAAGGGAGAACTGATAATCCTACTAAACATTGAGGCAGGAAGGACCAGGCCAGGTCACCAGCAGTCCTCGCTCAAGCCGCAGGATTGCCCTGGCTCAGAGTCAGGCTGGAAGGACAGTCCCAGAAGACAGGCAGGAATAGGGTACAAATCAGACTGCCAGAGACCCTGCAGGCCAGAGCAGCAAGGGAACCTCACCTTGTTTTTGACCTTGAAGATGAAGTTAGAAGGTGCTTATAAAGCAGTACTTTCCACAAACGCAATAGCCAGTGGACAGTAAGCTAATGAAAAGACCTGTCTGGTTTCTGTGCCATCACCGCTTTGGAATTGGTATGCTGTATAATCAGAGCAAGAAGAATCCTATAAACCTAAGAATAAAACCAAATTTTTGCCCTTTTCCCCATTATGAGTACCAATAAACAGTTCTTATGTTACTGAACCAAAAAAGTTTCTTTTAAAAAAGGAAAACTATGTAACGAAAAGATATAAACAGGGCTGGGGCTGTAGTTCACTGCTACAGCACTTGTCTAGCCTGCACAAGGCTCTGCGTCCCAGCCTCAGACACACACAAGATATGAACAACATCGACATAACCACAGAGCCCTCCAGACTATTGCACTAGTTCACCCTTTCAAAGTAAGGAAGCTGTGTTTTCCAATGACCACAAGATAGACCAAGAAACTACCCAGATGACAGACAACCTGGAGGAGATGCTTTCCAGACACTGAATCCTCAGAAATGCCTCTAAATTAGTAGCGGCAATCCCACACAGCCTCTATTCTGCAGATAAGAACACGGGGAACAAAGAAGTGTGCTGGGGCCAAGTGTGTAGTTCAGTGGTAGAACACCTGCTCACCACAGACAAGGCCCTGGGTTCAATCCCCAGCAAAGGAAAGAAGGAAAGAATGAATGGAGGGAGGGAAAATAAGAAGGAACAAAAAGAACAGAAGGAAGGGAAAAAAAGGAAAGTGAAAAGGGAAAGGGAAGGGAAGAAGAGGAGAGGAGGTAGGGAAGAGGAAGAACTAATGGACTGAACAGCAGTCAGAAAGGAACCGAACCAAGACTGTCACAATTTCTATATCCAGGACAGGACACCTGGCCAGGGACAGGCGTCTGCTAAACTGTAACGATTCAACTGTCTACACATGGTTTTGTGAATGATGAATTATTCAAGGTTTTAATCACTTAGAACCCGGAAGAAAAAGGAAGAGAAAAACAAAACACTTCAAAATAAGAATGGCATAATCAGTATCAGACAAATACATTGTTCACTGACACAATATCCTCTGATGGTCCTGGGTCAGCAGTCATTTGCAGCTCTCCGGTTCTGGGTACATCTTTAGTCTTTTAGAATGAAAGGGACCCAGTCCAAGGCTTAATTAAGCAGAATGCCATATCAAATTTACATAACACCTATAAATACTCTCTTTAACAAAGATCATATGACATATATAATGAATCTTTCTGGAAATAATTCTAAATTCCCTAAAAAGAATTCCTAACTTTCTTCAGAATAACTTTCCCCTAAATAACTTTCTTCAGAACATGTTGCATCTAAAATGTACATACATCCACCATCATGGCCAGGCACAGTGGGACATTTTCCAAAAAGATATACCTATAGATGAGGTATGTAGAAAATCACTTTGAAAACCAGTTTCACTTTCCTTATAGCTTTATCTAAAATACCCTAGCCATCAATGTCTCTACAGTGAATATTCTAGAATAAAAGCTCAAGTTTAGCAGTTTTTAACCAAAGCTACATTTACACATAAAGTCAAATCAGAAATGAAGCACTTTTAAAGTAACTTTGGCGCCTATACATGATTGCGTAGGCCTTGACATTTCTACCTAAGTATGAAGCACACACTTTCCACCAAGGTTATAACAAATTAATGTCTGTAAATTACTTTCCTTTCAGTCTGGGTTCATTTCCAACAACAACCAGTCAAGAGATAACACTTCCACTGAGTCAAAACACCAATGCCTATACAGACAGATATATAACCTGGAAGATTCTGCTCCCCAGGAATTCTTGGCAATGTCTAGAGACATCTTCAAGTTTAAAACTACTGTCTGGGGCCAGGGATATCACTGCACAAGCCTGGCTACCTAAGTTTACTCACTGGAACCCACTTTAAAAAAATTAAATGTGGTGAATCCCATTCATAATCTAGCATTCCTCTGGCGATATGGGAGGTGAAAATAGGAGAATCTGCTCCAAGTTCAAATTTCCAATAGCAGAAATAAGGAGAGACCTTGCTTCAAAAAAAAACAGGGTAGAAGAAAAGAACGGGCTCCTGAAAAGTTGTTCACTGACCTCCACACTCATGGCACAGTGAGAGAAGATGCACACACATACACATAGGGTCAGGGGCCAGGACCAGTGGCACATGTTAGGGTCTGTAATCCTATATAACTCAGGAGGTTGAGACAGGAGGCTGTGTTAAACCCAGGAATCTGAAGCCAGTATAGGAACATGGCAAGATCTTGGGGAGCCGGCAGTGAGGATATCCTTGGCATCTACTGGGTAAGACCAGGGATGCCTCTCAACATCACTTGGAGGACAGGGCAAGCCCCCCACAACAAAGAATTCTCAGGCTCAAAAGTCATTCCTACCACTGTTGAATAACTGATAGAAATATGACTATTTAAGTACCTCAAGTGCTAACCAAGGTTCCCAGTAAGATCATGAATGACTTTTTTTTTTTCTCTTTTGACGCCTTCTAAATCTTGAACAACAGATGTTATTATTTAGAATCAGGGAGAACCAATCTACTTGGAAACACATTTCAAAAAAAGGATAATCTGTCTGCTCCTGGGACTTCTCAAAATGGTTGGACTCCTGCAGCCTGCTGAACTTCAGGAAAAGTCCAGGAAATTTTCTTACAAAAATCACTTCTCAGGTTTTTAAGCCCTGGTCAAAATGAATGTTCCAAATATCTCAGGTTTTCACATCAGGAAAGTTGAGGAGTAAACCTCTGAACTCTTGAAGTGATCGCTGACACAGATACTGCCAGCAGCATGGGAAGTAATAAACACTTTAAAAATTACCACCCACAAGCTGAGTCCCTTATCATTCAACACACACCCCAAAAGTACATCCTGGGTTCCTACTGCCACTGCAGAAAAACAGTCCACAAATTTATTTAAATGTGTGCCCTTTCAAGTTCATGAACCCATCTTGCATTAACTGAGACCTTCGATTCCAGACAATAGCTGTGTGACAGGGCATCTGGTGCAGATTCCCAATAAAACGTTAGTAATTATTTTTCACATGCACTCATATGGGGGTGAAAATACCTGAAATTCAAGTTCTTATGTGGGTGTATTCTAACAGAAATTAAAGACACTTGGAGAGAATCCAGGATCATACTTGTTCAAAGTCACATCTTCATCCCAAAGGTACTCAGGCTAATGGCAAGTACCACTCACCAACAGTTAGGAAAATCAATATTCCCATTGTGCTCAACCCTCCAGCTACTTGCCATCCGACCACACGCCAGCCTGCTTGGAGACAACGAGTTCCCAGCCCACCCAGGACCACTAGCCGGCCAGGGAACCAGCGCCCTGCTCTGCCAGGCCCATGGCAGTGGCCGGCTGGTCCCAGGCTTGCTGAGGGGGCCTGCATTCCCACCTTCTGAACTTGGAGCTGGCCAGCCTCTCCCCTGTCACATGGCGCTGGAGGAGGCCGAAGGGTCACCGCTGCCAGGTGTTCCAGGCTCAGCATGACCGTTTATTTGCCTTGCAAAGTGACCCAAGCGCCTGTGCCACCGGGGGACGGCCACCCGCCGGCCTCTCCTCCCTCACACGCCCACACTCCGCCCTGCCACCTGGTCCTCACCTGAGTGGGCAGCAGGAGCTCCCCTTCTTCTGCCTGCCACAGCTCCACCACGTTGGGCAAGGGCTCAATCGCTGCACGGATACCAAAAAGAGACACCACGTCCGTAAGACACGAAAAAGACACGCTTCCTGTTTCCCCGCCCGTCCCCCGTGCCACCCGCCGCCTCCGTGGCTTCTCAGAGTGGAGCCCCCACCCCCCGGGGGGCGAGCCGAGGAGGACACAATGCACCGCCGGCAGCCCCCGGGTCCCATAGGCGACGGCGTGCGGACTGGCCGCGACGAGGGGGCGAGGCCGCCCCGCGAGGATCGGCCACCCAGCATCTGGACCCTGGCCCCCGGGTCGACCAGGCTCGGGGGAAACAAAGCTGCAGGAAGCCGGGCCGCGGCGAAGCACCAGTGCGCCACACAAAGCGGGGGATGCGCCCCGGGCGCGGGGGCCCGCGCACAAAGGCTCCGGGGCGCGCGCGGCTAGCGGTCCCCGAGCCCCGCGGCTCCCGCGCTCCGGCCGGCCCGGGGGCCGCCAAGGAGACGCTGCGGGCGTCGGATCGCGGCGGCTCTCCTCCCTCCGGCTGCCCCTCTCCCTCTCGGCTGCACCGCCCGCGGGTAGATTTCAACAGTTCCCTAAAACGGAGCAAAGGGGGGGCGGGGTGGAAGGGACCACACGCCCCGCCGGCAGACTGACCTTGTCCCTGAGCCCCACCCGGGCGACAGCTAGGCAGCAGGACCTGGAAGACGCCCAGCAGGAGGTTCACGGCCGCGGCGGTGCGGCGGTAGGCGCCGGGCTGCGGGCGTCGGAGCCCCGCCATGCTGGTGCTCGCCTAGCTCTCGGTGCTCGCCGCGCTCGCCGCGCTCTGGCTCGCCGCTGGCTCGCTGGCGCCCCGGCCGCCTCGCCTCGCCGCGCCCCGGGCCCGCCCCCGCGCCGAGCCCCGCCCCGCGCCGCGCCGCCCCCGCCGCCGCCGCTGCAGCTGCAGCTCCGCCGGGGCGCGCCGCTCGCTCGGGGCGCGTGTGCGCCGCAGATAGGAGGGGACGGAACGCGGCGGGGCGCGCGGGAGGGGGGACGTGGACAATGCGAACGCACGCGGCGCGCAGCACGTGGCCTGGACCCCTCGCTCTCCCGCCAGCCGGGACCCCGCGCCGCTCGGAGCTGTGGGGACAAACCGCCGATCTGCCGGCACGAGGGGTTCTCCTGAAGTTTCGGGCGGTTCCCTTTTTTGTAGGTGGCACCTGGGCCGCCGAGGGGGGGGTGAGAGCAGCCACGGGGAAGGGGGCGGCGGCGGTGGGAACGAGTCGTCGCCCCGCGAGAGACAGGATATCAGTGGACATATGCGGTGGTTGTCAGGAAACGCGAGCGCAGCCACATGGCTGCTGCTAGTTAGGCAGCGAGGATATCCGGTGGCTGCAAAGCCTGTAATTTAGAATAAAAGGCTCTCCCAGCACACTGCGACGCTGACCTCAGCGCCGCGTGGCGGTGCCGCTCTCGGCACCCAGGGTCGTGACAGGTGGGAGAGCTTCGTTCTGGGTTAGGCCTTCACATACCCCACTTTAGGAATCACTGCCCAAGTCGGCCAGCCACTCCAGAAACTTGGCCGAAGTGGAGGACGTGATCGTTCGTCTGTCTCCAACTTTTAATAGGTTATAAGTCATACTGGGAAATAGGCTTTCTACCTCAATGTTTTTAATGTCTGCAAACAAAAAAAAAGTCTTGAGGTCTCTAACAACGATGTCACAAACACGGGCTGTTTAGTAACAGATTTGCTTAAATTAGAAATAGCAGCAGTCTTAAGACTAGTTGATTTGGGGCTTCCCAGCATAGCTTGTATGAAACTCGGGGGAAATGAGCTCTAGCTACAAATAGGAAGTAATATTGCACACCTGTCTGATTACATTGATCAGTTTAATTGATTCTGGTGCCTTACCGTCTAGACTATGGGAAAAACCTGTTAACTTAGCAGAACAGATGCTGGAGAAGGGCGGGAATTTGGGATCCTCTCTACATACCAGGATTGCAAACCCAGTCTAAACAAAGTCTAGATATAACTCTAAACAGAATTAAATCCCCTAATTTCTTTGCCAGTCCTACCATTTGAGATTAGCATAAATTGACCACTTGAGTCACTTAGCATTATCCGAGTGAATACCTCCAGCTATTTTAACCTTTTTTCTACATTGCCTAGGGATATCTTCCCTAGCAGGGATTTCCTGCTCGATCCCAATGTAACCCTTTTTCATGTTCATTCCACCTCACTAGTTTTGTATTTGGCTTGCTGGGTCTGAAAGACCCTGGCTGTATTAAAGAGGCCTCTAATGACAGGTGGGTTTGAACTGAGCTCGACTGAAGGGATCCAAACTTTGGAAGGCAGCCTAATTTTTTTTCTCAGTTGAGTTCTTGGGGACCATACAAAAGTGGGTAATGCTGTTGGACCATTGTTCACAAAGCCAGAAGCATGTATCTGCAGCATGGCTAGGCTGGAGGGGGGTACAGGATTACACACAGCTGTCGTCTTAGATAAATCTGACCTGCTTAGCCTTCTGTGGAAGTAGTTTTCATGCTGACTCATGAACAACAGGAAAATTATGGCCCATCAAGCAGCTTCCATGTTTTCAGAAAAATTTGTCCTCCAAAGAAGACTACTTACTGTGTATTGTGATATATTTCTCCTTGCCAGTTGTAGTTATAGAATATTTGAGTTGGAAAATTTGGGGAGATCTTTATTTTTATTTAAATACTGGGGTATATCGATGTTTTTTCAATTAGATCCATGTAAGCTAAAAAGAAAGAAAGAAAAGAAAAAAAATAGCTGTGCCTGTGCCTGGTGGCACTAGCCTATAATACTAAGGCTAAAACAAGAAGATGGAAAGCTTTCAAAGTCAGCGTGGATTACAGCATGAGTTCAAGAACCGCCTAGGCAACTGAGAACCTTTCTCAGAATAAAAAGGAAAAAAGAGAGCTAGAGATATGGCTCATTGGTAAAGCACTTCACTAGCTTGTACAAGGCCCTGAGTTTACCTAGCATAAAACAACAGCAAAAATGCCTAAATTGAGCCTTGTTTTTAAATATGCAGGATGCTGACAATTTTATCTGCTTTATTCCTATTCGTGTGTGTGTGTGTTTCTGCATGTGTGTCTCTGTGTATCAGAGGGTACTGTATGTGTCTTTGGAGGCCCAAGGATGTCTTTGGGAATCACCCTGCATTGCTTCTATCTCCTATTTGCTTTGCTCTGGAGTTTCCCAGGTTTCACCTTCGGGGCAGGAAGTGCAGGCCATAGTCATTTCCACCTGGTGTTTTTATGTGGGATTTAGGATCTGAATTCAGGACCAGCTTTCGAGGCAGAGAACTTAACCCCTGAGTCATCTCTCTGGCCCTCTTGTCCTTTTTTTAAATCGAGGACAGATGCAAACCAAGCAAATCTGTACACAAATTACATCTCAACACATCCTGTATAACATTGGTACAGTGTCAAGCCTCAGTCTTCCCATTCTGTAGAGAACAGTATATGTGTCAGGCCGCAAGGTAACTGTGAAGATTAAATAAGATGATAAGACCCTGTTATTAGGTATTCAATAACTGCTGGAAATAATATTGTCATCTGTTCCCATTGTGGAGAAATGCCAAATCTTTACAGTGCTAAATTGGGCACTGATGACTTAAGCATGAGAATTCTCTATTATTGTTTATTGGACTCTCTGAAAATGAGATTAATTCATGAAGCTGCACATGAAGCGTCTGCTTGCTGGCCCCTCTATGCATTCATCAGGAGGCTCACCCCAATGAGACAACAAAACCAAGCATCACACTAAGCCACCAGCACAGCTGGGGGAGGGGGGAAATCTAAGCTTCAGCTCTGCCCAGAGGGAAATGCCGGGTGCAGAGCAAAGTAGTCCTGGGTCCCCTTGACTCAAAGAGATCCTTCTTGCTTTAACTTGATCCCATTTTCTCTCTTGCAACTACAGGAGTACAATGGATAAGAATTCCTTCCTTGCTCAAGCTACCCTGCCACGAGACCCTCACCAGATGCCACCAACTTGGTATTATATTTCCCAGAACTATTAGAAATATATTTATTTTCTCTATTAATTACCCAGTCTGTAGTACTTCATGAAAGCAGTCCACAACACATAAAGCACAACCATCAGCCTAGTTGCTCAGGCAAAAGCCAGGAAGTCATATTTAATTCCTTTTTCTTTACACTTTATTTGTGTATTTTGTGATTTACTGTGTGTTCGTGTGCATGTGCTTGCATGCTGCATGTGCTTGCATGCCCCGTGTGCATATGGAAGTTAGAGGACAACTTTCAGGAGTCAGTTCTAACCTTTCCACCTTCTTCAGCAGGGTCTCTTATTTCTACCACCATGTTGTGTTGCTCCTGGAGAGCTGACCTTTGAGCTTCCAGCAGATTCTCCTAGCAGTGCTAGGATTACAGGTGCCATAACACTACACCTGACTTTTTATGTGGGTTCGCTGGATCTGATTTAGGCAACTGATCATTCAGGGCAAGCACTTTTACCTTCTGGTCATCTCTTGAACCCTTCCTTATACCCTTTATCAATAAATCCTTAAGTGTCCACCTCTAGAATGTCTCCCATTCCCATGCCTTTCATCATGACTGCTACCCATGATACATGCTTCTCATTCCCTCACGTAGACACCTTCAATTTCCTTTCTGTGGTCTCTATGCTTCTACTCTCTTTGCATTTCAATTATTCCACAATCAAAATGGCTATTTTTTAATATTGTATTAATTAATTAATTAATTAATTAATTAGTGTGTGTGTGTATCAGAGGGCACTGTGTGTCCCCTGAGCCATCTCTCCAGCCCCAGAATGATCATTTACAAACAAGCTCAGGTTATGCACAAAACTATCTAATACATAGGGCTCAACCAGAAAAGGTGCTTACATATATGCTAGATACAAGTATCAATTTGATAATCAAAGGTCGAGCTCTGGGCACATCTGTGAAGAGGAATTAGCAGTTAAGGGAAACCCTAAACAAGCCTGCAGTAGAGTATGTAATTGATGTAGAAAGGCTCAACCTAAATATGTAGGACCTTTCCCTGGAGGTAGATATGGTGAAGGGAATTGCTTCAGTACTTTAGCATTCTTCACCCGACTTTGGCAGACTTGAAATCTGGCAATCTATAGATATAGTGTGACCATTTCCCTCAGCTCCTGGCGTTGGTATAAACTCTCCTCCCAAGCTGGGCTTTGAACTGTAAAAGAGCATCATAATTGTCATAGTTTGAAGTATGTCCCCCACATTCTCAAGTGTTTGGAAAAGTCATGGCACCTTTAGTAGGTGGAGCCTTGCTGGAGGAAGACAGTCACAGGGGCAGGCCTTGAGGGTATTAGTACCACTCACCTCCTGGAGGAGTCTGTCTTTGCAGTAGCAGTCTTGCATCTCTCAGCCTCTAAGATGTTTGCACTGCCCTAGGCCTCCTCTAGCTTCTGCCAGCTAGCCATGCCACATCTACCATGTAAGACTGGATCTCCCCATAAGCTGAATAAATCTCCCTTTCCCCTTCTAAGTAACTTGACTTTGGGTGTTCTCTCACAACAACAGATAAAAGCAACTAATACAGTAAACCATAATAAACTCCCTTCTCCCCATAAGCTGTTTGGTTGTGAATTTATCAGCAACACATTGGCAAACTGTGACAATGCACAAGTCTGGTGAGCTGAGTGTGATGCTCAGCATGTATGTAAAGTGGAGGGAGAGAACTGATTTTACAAACTGTCCTCTGTCACATGTATACTGTACCATGCATGACCCTCCTTATCATGGTCATCACAAAAATTTAAAGCTCTACAGTAGTTTTCTATATTAGAAATATAAAATAATACTAGAATACAAGGGTATGGTTTCATACCCTTGTCCTGCAGTAATGACTGTGAGATCTAGCCCCTGCCTACTTTCTGACCTTCTTGGTCTCCAAGTCTTTCCTATACTTCTTCCTTGAGCCCACCAGGATTGGCCCCATCTTGGAGCCTTTGCACTTCGTTGTTTTCTCTGACCATTGCGTCTGGTTCTGTCTCATCACTTGTATAAGGCTACTGTGATTGGTTGTGCATGGAGCACCCAAGCAGAGGGTTCAAAATGTAGCTCACCAAGACTTCCTGGTGCTAGGAGAGCATTCCCATTCTTCAGAGGCTCTGATGACGTACCAAATACCTGCCCATGGGACTGTGTCCTCCCACGGAAGTGCTGCTTTCTGATCCAAACATTTCTTACGGCTAAGAAAGAGATGAAACCAATGTCTTATAAATTTCCCACGCTGATGGAGCCAGCACTACTGTCCTTAATTCACACTTTAGAAATAAAAGCCAATTAGGGGGACAGCTAATCACTTATCAAACAAAACCATTTCACCATCTTTTCTCTATAAATAGCCAGGCAAGAACATAATTGGAAACTTCCTTTTTTATGTTTTAATCCTACTTGACTAGAATCCTACAATAATAAAGTTAGAAAATCTGTGAAGACCCGACCATAGTAATTAAGCGTAAGCTACTAGCAACATATAGCTACAAGACATATACTATCTTTTTTTAATTATTTTTATTTATTCAATTGTGCATGTGTGCGTGTGTGTGTGTGTGTGTGTGTGTGTGTGTGTGTGTGTGTAGAACCACAGACAAATTCGGAAACCACCATGGACCGCCTCCACCTCCTCCTTGTTTACTCTGCCCTGGGATTCACAGGCTCTGCCCTACCAGGACCAGAAACACAGGCCGTCCCCGCTTCGGCCTGGCATCTATACGTGGGGTCTAGGATCCGAACTCAGGACCTTCCGCCTACAAGGCAGAAGCTTAACCCCTGAGCTACCTCTCTAGCCCCCAAGACATATGCTATCTAAGTGAAAAAATAACAGGCAATGTAAAATTCAGCAATATCTGTCATTTTTCTTTTGATCTCTGTACATTTTTGATCCTCTATGTACTTTCAGTCATGTGAACTCGTAGTCTATTGAGACAGTTACCTGTGTAAACTTCTAAGATAGCATTGACTTGCTTTGTGGTTTATGCTTGTTATTGAAATCTTCTATTTGGAGATTCAAAATGCAAACCAAAAAATTGATCTCTACACCCTCACCTCTGATTTTTTTCTCCTTTATTTTTGGAAAAGATGAAAATAAACTAAAACAGTGGCAAAAAATGAGATAACATTTTGATAGATGAGCTATAAAAACCATTACTTAAGATCCTACAGAAGCTACAAAGTGAGACCTACTCTACCCCAGAAACACAAAACATGGATTTTTTTCAACTCCATCTCCATCTGTAATCAAATTACTCTATGACAACTCTGCATCTGATTCTAGAAAAAATAATTGAAATGCTCATGTCATAATTGTGACATGCCAACTATGTCCTGAGAGGCATGCATGTCACTTCACCCTTCCAATCACCCCATAAGATAGACATAGGACCATTATTATTTCTATTTCACTCATGGGGGCAAGTAAGATACAGGCTTCTGTAACAATACACCACAGACTGAGTGGTCTCTCTGAGTGGTTTTTAAACAACAGGGACTTATTTCTCTCAATTCTGGAGGTAGGGAAGTCCAGGATCAACATAGATTCAAAGTCTGGTACAGGCCCACAACCCTAGTTCATGGATGATGCCCATTTGATATGTCTGCCCATGATGGAAGAGGCAAGAAGTGCTCTGGGGTCTCTTTTTCAGGGTCACTGGCCCCATTCATGAGAGTTCTACCTTTGTGTTAGTCACTTTTCTGTCACTATGGCAGACTCTCTGACAGAAGTAATGTAAGAAAAGAAGGCTGTTTTCTGGCACATGATTGAGGGGATACAACCCATTGCGGCAAGGAAGTCAAAGCCACAAGAGTGGTTTGGCTGTGGTGGCAGAATGTGAGGCAGCCCATTACATGCAAGCAACAATCAGGAGGAAGAGCTGAGGCTAGGACCTGGGGTTGGACTATAACCCACCTCCTGTTCTGTGACCTCCCAAAACAGCAGCACCAGCTGGAGATCAATGCATGAGCCTATGGGGGACATTTCACATTTAAATGACAGCAACTCTCCCAACCTAATCACCTCGAAAAGGCAACACCTTCCAACTGTACCACAGAGGCTTAGATTCAAACCAATGGATTTTGAGGAGGTGCTGACATTTTGACTATGGTGCACAAACAGGCAAGATATAACTGCCCTACAGTCATAATTCAGTAAGAGCAAAGTTAGAATTCAAAGTCAGACACTTCAGCTCAGAATCCATGCTTTTGGACGCTAGGGAAATACTCTTTAATGTGCTGAGAGAATGGGTGCTGACCACTGTCCCACTAACGAGCATTAGAAACGTAATTATTGGGGGCAATAGCTCAATGGGAGAACACTTGCCTAGCATGCCAAAGCCCTGGGTTCAATCTTCAGTGCTGTCAGAAAAACAAAAAACAAGCTAACAAGAAAAAAAAAAAAAAAACTTTCAGCTAGCAAAATGGTTTAGCAAGTAAAAACTTGTGCTTGCAAACCTTACTCCCAGGAGGAGGGGAAAGAGCGCACTTCTGAAAGTTGTCCTCTGATCTCCACATGCATGCTGTGGCTGTGCATACCTGTTTCTCTCTCTCTCTCTCTCTCTCTCTCTCTCTCTCTTTCTCTAATAAATTTTTTTAAAAAATATATATGTAATTAGATGATATGGTTGTGTAGATCAATGGCTAAGCACTTACCTAGGACTTGCCTGAGGTTCTGGATTTGAGCTTAAATATAAAACCAAAAGCATGCAATTAGAAATACTAAACAAAAGATATTGTGACATCACACACGTTTTAAGAGCATGGCAATACCGCATAAACAATTGCAATTATTGATTGTCTTGTGTCTCTAGAAGTAATGATACATTAAGCAATGGAAATGAGAGTTCCCCATTTAATTGAAGCAACCATGATATACCACCTAAACGAGGTCAGACAACTCATGCTGTTGTAGGAACTCTCCAAACTTATATCAAATACCAGTTTCTATAGCTAGGTGGGATCCTTCTAGTAGTATCTGAACATTCACCTGACTTACCCATATGAATAATCTCACCACAATTTCGGAAAGGGGCTTTATAATCTTCAATAAGGCACACCATTTCCATGGGTCCTTTAAAAAGAAAGTCATAAAATGATGTGATTTCTAATTTCCATATCTCTCCATGAATGATTTCTATGCTGATCTGTTGGCTTGAAAGCAAGAAACCTGAACTTTTAAAATTCATCATTTTTTAATGCTTCAAAATTTACCAAGTAACTTCACAGCTTCCTGGATCTGCGTGTTTTCAAATTACGGTCATGTTGGGTTTGGCACATAAAGCTCAAATAAAAAGCTATCAAGTCAGCTGCAGGGAGTCAGATATTATGAAGGAAGGGCAATCAAGGGGATCTCTGTCCATCCTCAGCACACCTGGCCTGCCAGTCTGGGGTCACTTAGCAAAGCTGACAGTTGTCAGAATAAGTGTTCCATCTGTGAGGTCTCTGGAAAGTTCTTTGCTTCTCTAGGCCTAGGTTTCTCATCTGTAAAATCAGTCTCATGGGCTGTGTTTAGGAAATGAATTAGTGCATGTAAGCCCCGTGCAACAGCTATTATAATGCTGTGAGCTTGTTAGGTAAAAACGTGAGATGGGAACCTGCAACAGGCAAAGCAATCAGGATGGGCACTGCAGGGGAAAGGGGATGGCACATAAAGAGCTTCACCAAGTCAGCCTCAGGGCCAAGCCAACACAAATCCATGGCCTTCAAGCTATGAACATTCCCCCTCTTGGGTTCCTCCATGTAGACACATGCTGAAATCTCAGACCACTGGTTAAAAAAGGAACGTCTTGAGTAAGATTTGATCTGCTCATCCTCCTATTCACTCCCTTCTTTTTCTAAAGCTAGTAAGCAGAGGTATGGCACATTTGTGGTTTTAGGTACAGGAGACTGAGGTGGGAGGATCATTTGAGCCTAGAGGTTTGAGACCAAGCTCAGCAAGAGGGTGGCTCATCTCAAAGCAAGGTGAAATAGGTGGGCCATGATAGCATATGTCCATAACGCAGGACTCAGGAGGTAGAAGAAGGAGAATCATGAGCTGGAGACAAATTTATGCTATGTAGCAAGACCCTGTCTCAGAAAGGCAAGAACCAAACAAAAACCCTACCAATAAAAAGAGCGAAAACATACTAGACAAGGGTTAAAGTACTCTACCTTATTATGGAGTTAAATGGTCAAGTCAGGGCGCTGGAGAGGTGACTCAGGGGTTAAGTCTCTGCCTTGCAGGCAGAAGGTCCTGAGTTCGGATCCTAGATGCCGGGTGGAAGCGGGGGCGGCCTGTGTTTCTGGTCCTAGTAGGGCGGAGCCTGTGAATCCTGGGGCAGAGTAAACAAGGAGGAGGTGGAGGCGGTCCATGGTGGTTCCCGAATTTGCCCCTGGTTCTACACACATACACACACACACACACACACACACACACACACACACACACACACACACAAGCGCATACACGCACAATTGAATTAAAAAAAAAAATGGTCGAGTCAGGATTCAAACTCAGGCACTCTGGCTATGCTTGTATGCCAAGACATTTTGGTACAACAGACTAAATTCAGTGTGTGTGTGGTGTGTACATGAATGCACGTTCAATGCATGCATGCCTGTAATGATTTGGCAGGGATGACTGCAGGGTTACTGACAAGGGCTCTGTCACAGTAGAATGGCAGAGCATGACATCTGGAGCCACACTATTTTAAACCCAGGGCTCACTCCATACTTCCTCAGATGGGAAATTGTTCAGCATGATAGGATGGGGCTCCCCTGCAGAGAAAGCAGTCCTGACTCTGTGGGGCGACTGACCATGGAGAGCAGTCTGTTAGTCTAGAACTGTGCGGGAGGCCAACACGCAAGCACACAGCCTGAGGCAAGCCAGCCACCTACGGTAGCTTGGAGTTAACAGCAGGAAGCATCCCAAACTGAAGCATGATGCCTGGAGTGAATCTTGAGGACAGGGCAACTAGAGCCAAGGGGCAGAATCACAAACAGCGGGTGTGGAAACCTCACTCCACAGCTGCTGCTCCTGCTACAGGAGGCTGGAGAGACGTCCCCAGCATCGCTAGCTGCATTCCTGAGACATCTGCATTCCCAGAAAGCGGTGAGAAATGCAAGATGTGGGAGAACATTGGACTGTGGCTCAGGACCATCCTAGCTGGCTGCATGACCTCTTGTCTCTAGGGTTTAATATGCAAATGGCATGCTGGGATGGAAGCTTGAAGGATGATAAACTCACCAAGAAATGTTGGCAATCACCAGTGGGTGAAGAAACACACATGCAGACTACAGCAGTGATAATAATGGCAGATAACAATTGAAGATTTTCCCTTGCTCTATATCACTTCTGTGCCTATCTTTCTGAATCTACCCAGTGGATTTTGCAAAATGACTTACACCACCAACCTTGGAAATTTTGCTTTATGTTAAATATAGTCTCCGTCCTGAATCTGCAAGTAGGTTGACAGGTAGACACACAAATAGATGATAGACAAATGATAGATTAGATTAGATTAGATTAGATTAGATCAGATCAGATCAGATCAGATCAGATAGCTTCACACATGCTAACCATCTCTACTCCCAACCCTCTGGTTATCAATTGACAGCAAGTGACCAAATTCACAACAGAAAAGAGAAAATCATTGTAAAACCCAGTACTGGAGAGGATTTGAAGAAGCCCACTCCTACAGTACCAAGGACAGTGGGAGGTGGTATTCTTTCTTGAAGGACACTTGAGTATAGAACAAGAGTCCTAAACATGACCATACCCTTGACATAGCAGTAAATTCTTGGAAAGTTATTTCGAGAGAATAATTTCAAAGAAAAAACATTTTACAAGATATTTATGGCAACGTTATTTGTAACAGCTCCAAACTAGAAACACCCCAGATAAATCCACTAATACAGGAGAAGCAAAGAATACACTCATAGCTTCAGTGAAAACTATTCAGACATGTGTTTTATATGTATCGCACACTGTAAACAGGAAGAAGTAAAAGGGAACATCTCATACATAAGTGAAGCTGGAATGAAAGGGACTTCCAGGCAATAACACTGGAAAAAAGAGAAGGTTTGGCTTCAGTACAAATATAGGGTTTGTAAAGGAAGGAGAGAACCAGAACTTCACCTGGTGCTGAGTGCCAGGATCATGGGTGGTGGGTGTCGATCTAAACACAACTCACTATTAAAAAAAAAAAACCCTCAAGGGGGGCATAATAATAAGTAATTTTTCTACAAATGATTTAAAGATTTGCAAAAGGGGAAATCCTGCATAGCTGAAGGAAATAAACTAGAAAGCTGTGGAGTCGGGTCACTGGTTAGAAGGTGAGCAAGAAGCAGGCTCTGTGACCTGAAAGGAGAAGGGGAAGAGTTGGAATGGCAGCCCTTCCCTCGGCTCTTCCAATGCGTGCGTCACTCCAGACACTTCTCAGCACAACGACCCAACAGGAGCAGGACTCTGAACAGAAAGTAGCTAGGGCAGTCCTTTCTTCTTTTGTTTCTTCCTTCACTTCCTAACTCCCTCCTTTCCTTCTGCTTCTTTCCTTCCTTCTTTCCTTTTGTTTGTTTGTTTATTCACACAGAGTCTCTTGTAACCAGGTTGGTGCTGAGCTTACTAGGTATCTGTCTTGGCCTGAGCTTCCTGAGTTACCTTCTCTGACCCACCCCTGATTTATTTGGTGAAACTCGGGGACTCGTGAGTTCTAGGCCATCTAACAACTGAGCTACAGCCACACCTCTCTTTATTCATCTCTTAAGAGTAGGTTCACTAAGTTACCCAGGATGACCTCAAATTCCTGGGCTCAAGTGATTTTCCTGCATTAGCTTATGGAATATCTGGAGCTACAATGCACACTCCAAGTTTGATTTCACAAATCTTAAAGGTTTAAATTTGGATAAGCAAAGATAAAATAATCTTTTTTTTCTTACCTGAAGGTATACTTTTTTAAAATTTATTTTGCATGTGTGATTGTGTATGTGTTTGTGGGTGTATATGTGTGTATTGAGGGCATGCATGTAACTGTGGAGGCCCAAGGATAATTCGGGTGTCATCCTGGATTGTCCTACCTCCTTTTAACTTTGGAGTTTCCAAGGCTCCACCTTTCAGTGCCATCTTCTCAGCCTGCTATGCTTTTTTTTGGGGGGGGGCATTTTAACAGACTGACTCTTTCCAGTAGACTTTTGGTGAAGTAGGTGATTGTCATAGCTTGATACAGGTGTCATCTTGACAGTTGAGGGTTCAAACTCTGGGCACATTTGCAAATAATCGGTGGCTGAGATAGGGCCTGAACAAGCCTTCAAGAGATTGTCTAGTGGACAGGGAAGGCTCAGCCCATGGTTGGTAGGACTAGGCCCTGGGCAGGAGACTAAGATGAGGGAGCTAGTTAAAGACATTGGTATTCTTCTGCATACTCAGCCAGTCATGCTGGTCTGACAAGGGGGATTGCCCGTCTCAGAGTGCTGTGGATTTGGTGTGGTCAGTTCCCTCAGTCCTCGGTGTTGCTATCAAGCTAAGACAAGGAACTATAACTGGACTATTGTTCAGGCAGAATCAAATCCCTTGTTCTCCTATAAGCCATTTTGTTGTGAATTTATTGGCAACAGTGTAGGCTAACTGCGACGATGTATAATTCAGATATAATCAAATCAGTCATGTTGTGAATTAGTGAAATTGTGTAAAAATGCCATACCAACCATGAGTAGCTCAGTTACTTTTTTGAGAGCGAGGAGATGGGAAAAGAAAAACTCTCATGTCAGGGCATGTGTGTGGAGGTCAGAAGACAGCTTGAGGAAATACTTCCCTCTTTTCACCATGTGAGCTCTAGGGATCAAACTCGGGTCACCAAGTTTGTGCACAGGTACCCACTGAGCCAGCTCACCAGCCCCCTTGATGGCTTTTATAGCCTATTTTAAACCACATAACCACTCATTCATTCACTCGCTCACTCACTCATTCAAGACAGTAACTAGTGAAAGTCTATGCTTCCATAAGTAAAAATAGGAAGACATTAGAAAGCTTTTAAGTTTATATCATTCTTTGTGTTGATTTCAAAAGGCAAGTAACTTACATCTTTTCAAAGGACAGCATTTGGTCTGTCTCAGCTAAACTTGGCATCTGATTTCACAAAGCCTGCTGATTTATGTGAGCTTCATGCCTGTGCTTACACGCACTTACATGTTGCTTGAATGTTTGGCTCCCAGAGCCAAGAGTCAGCTTCTGCCTCCTGCCTCAGGGATATCAGCTTTCAACTCACATTGTTTGAATTGTGTACACACACTTTAGCACCTTATTAGAATAAATGCTTTCCATTGATCCCTTGCCACCACTTTGTCTCAGGTGTTGTTCTTTTCCTACTATAATGAAACATCATCTACAATACTACACCCAGATGTAAGTAAGAATATAGTAATCTTCCTACTTAAGAAAAGTATAGCTACAAGATGCTACTTTATCTGTGTGGTAAAAGTCCTTTTTCATTATTCATAGCCTCTATTTAGCATTTACGGTGGGACTGGGTTTTGTATTGACTTCATACACACAGCCGCTCTTGCTCTCTCTCTCTCTGCCTAGTTCTTTTCAGGCATGTCTCCAGTTGCAGTTTAGCAAGGCCTTGTGCTGATGGGGACGCAGATGGAATTGTAGTTCCAAACATTCCCTTGCCCTTGATCCAGAACATGTGCTATTGTATCACACGCTGTAAGTTGAATCCAAATCCTTGCCAACAGGGCACAGTCTGCACTCCCAACATCCACAGTTCTGGGACAGAGCTATACAACAAGAAGATGTCATGCTTCCCCTTTAGCTTGGTAGAAGCCAGATATGGTGTTTGCTATACATCTTTTATTCTTAACTGGTTTTTCTTTCCCTGCACACATAGAACAGCCTTTAAAAAATAGGCTAGCTCAAAAATCTAGTCTCCTAAACCCTCTGTGTCTCTTCTACTCTCTTGGTATAAAGGTTGGTTATCAGGAAATGGGGCAAGAAGGAGGGACCATTTAAAATAATAAAGCAACTCTCCTTCAACTGATGAGAGACATAAACAGTCTGCCTGTGATGGTCTCGCGGGAGATGAAGTCTAGGATTTCAAACGCTGTGTAAACAGTTGCAAAACCTCTGTTACTGCTCTACCAGCAAGTTCTTAGTGCAGATGACAGATGAGAAATGGTCATACAGTCTCAGTTCTGTGCTAGTCCCAATCTAAACTTGAGTTCATTGTTAATTTATTCCTTCCCCTAAGCAAGTCTATAGTGAACAAACATGGAGTTAAGAACTCACTTCATGTTTGAGACTTTTGAGAGTTGGAAGTAGAAGGTGGAAAAAAGATACAAGTATCATTAGTCACTGGGGACATCCTGCAGACAAGCAAGGAGTTGACGGAATCTCCTCAGAAGCCCCAAGCCCCACAGTATCTGAGGAGCCCCATTTTAATTACCTTGGTTTTAATTACCAGTGTTTCATTCCAATAATTTCACCTGACAAAGTCTCCATTGTTTCTTCATGTGGTGAGACATTTCTCCCATTCCTTTAAAAGATTAATGAATATTTAAAATTGGCAAATAAAAATTATATATATTTATGGTATACAACAAATTTTGAAACATGTAGACATTATAGAATGACTACATTGAGCTAACTAACATATTCTCATGCCCATTTCTTATGATTACAACACTTAAAATCGACTCTTAGCCATTTTCAAGAATATAAAAATCCTTGCATTTGATCTAATACTTCATTAGATCCTGAGAAACAGCCACATGTGCACATATAGAAACAGGGAAGTACTTAATGTTTTGTAATAAATTAGCTAATGCCAGAGGGTGAATTACAGAGCAAGCAGTCGAGCTTTATAGAAAAGGGTTCTGCATATTTTCAAATTAAACCTCATTACATATGGAAGAGAGCTGGCATAATGGTGGCTTGGGCTGGTTTTCCCAACTTTATTAGTTAGTGCCAGCAAATAATTACAACATGGCTAACTGCAGACTGACCAAACCCTTCTGAATGTGGTCTGCAAAGATAGACATTGCTCTCTGGCCTGAAGGCTTAGCTGGTTGGCTACCAGGCTTAGCTTCTGGTCAACCAGCTGAGTGAATTCAGACAAATACACAAGGATTCCCCTGGCCTCCAAATTGTTAGCAAAATGGAGAAGTTAAATCATAATATGCATTTTGGTTGATTTCTTTGATTTACTGACTTCGAACCTTCAGAGAAAGAACAATGTTTGAAAGGAGGACTACATAAGATCCAAATAAAGAACCTACTGAACCTTGGTAGGTTTTGAAAGGTATGACTATATCTTGTGATAGAGGCAATACCTAAGATTATGTAAGAGGAAAGAACAATTCAAGTCTCAATGTAATAGATGTTTTCATTTCCTGAAAAGTCAAATCTGGACAAGCACCAAATGTGGATTCTTCTTAAATAACAAGACATGACTCTATCTAACCCGAGTCCTTCTTTGAGAAATTCCTTCTATATTTAGATTACAATAGGTGTCAGGGTCACATTTGCTTTAAAAGCCACTGGCTAGAAGCAAGTGGACCCCCGGATCCCTGTAGGTTGGGTCTGAGTACAGAAAGAGGTCTACGCTGCCTAAATGTGAGCTGAGCGCATTTGAATTGCCCTTTGTGGACAGTGGAAGACATTCCATCTTCAAGGACTGGATGACTGGTGTGCAGCAAGTGGCCAACAGAGAGACACAAGTCTAAACAAAAAGGCTAAGGCATGCCTCATTAAAAAGATGGCACGTGGGCAGATATTACCTTGCACCTCCGTGGGCGAAGAACATTCTCGGCTAAGCACAGCAAGGCCCTGAGAACAGGAGGGTGTTGTGAGAGGGCAAGGTGGCTGGAGCAGTGTGAGGGACAAGTACAGAAGACAAGGTCAGAGAGGACAAGTGGAGGGTTGTTATCACCTCAGAGGCCCTGGTTGACCTTTGACTTTAGCTCTGCAATAAGACGAAAGCATTACGAAAGGGTTTTCAACAGAGTGACATGATTTGATGAACGCTTCCTCAGGATTCCTCTGGCTCCACTGAGGCTGCTAAAGACACATGTGTAGAGACGAGATGAAAAGAGGACTGCAATCCTAAATCAAGAGAGAGAGGAGGCCAGTGTAACCATCCAAGCTAGATACAGAGCGACTTGTACCAGACATGAGCAGTGGGGGGCTGAGAGGTAGTCAGAGTCCAAGAATGTTCTAAAAGTAGAGCTAAGATTTCCCAACATAGATTAGATGTGGTATAAAAAGCAGGGAGGTGGGGGTGGGGGACAAGACTGACTGTAAGGTTTGTGGCCTGGCCAACCAGAAAAGTAGAGTTGCCATCGTTGAGATGGTAATAAAGTGAAATTTGCAATTCTTCTTTTAAAACAAATAGTCCATTTGACAAAATGCCTACTCAGCTTTCTGATTGTCTTGCCAAGTATGCCCAACCTTACTCTTTTGTGGTCCTCTTGTCCTTGCCTCTGTCTTCTGTCTCCTGTTCTCTTTTTGCTCCTTGAGACCTTTCCTATCACTGAAGGGATAGTTCTGCTATACATCTTCCAAGAAGCCTACCTGACCACATGCCCAGAAAAATGATTGTGTTATTATCTTTTATGTACTATTTGCCATGGTTTATTTTACTTGAATGTTATATATGAGATCACTGCTCAGCTTGTATTCTCAATTACCCTATTTCTACTAAATTCCCATCTTCAACTTCTAATTTGTGTTTATGGAGGTAGGTGTGTGTGTGTCTGTGTGTGTGCACATGCATATAAAGGCTAGAAGTTAGCATCAGATGTCTTCCTTAATGACTCTTCCACCTTATTTTCTGAGACGGTGTCTTACTGAAGTTGGAGCTCACCAACTGGGTGAGACTGGCTGGCCAGAGAACACCAAGAGACTGGCCGTCTCTGCTTCCCCAGTGCTGGAATTGGGAGGTACCCAGCTTTCATGTGGTATGGAGATCCAAATTCAGGTCACTATGCTTGCGCAGCTAGTATTTTGCCAACTGAGTCATCTCTGGTTCCTGGCTTCTGATTCTTTAACATATTTTCTTCAACAATTAACTCACGGATGATTGCCCTAACCTGAATTGTGCCAAAATTTACCAGTGTCATGTTCCAGACGTGAATTGTCTTCAAGTCTTCCCTTATCTACCCTTCCGGTGGTGTCCCTCCTCTGTCAGCACTAGGTCCTTGGCATCACAGTGTCTTTTGACAGTTCACAATAGAGGGATTTTGCAAACAAACTCCACTGGTGCAAGCTGAGCCAAGCATTGCCTGGGTTCTGTATAGCACTGGCTCCTATGTCTGTGATTCGTGCAGACATTGTAAGGGCTGTTGCTAAATCCATGCCAGCGCTCGCATTACCTAAAGCTACATATCTGTCAATACCCAGAGACACACTCTTGAATGCTGAAGTACCAGCTCATCTCCTATAGTCCTAGCAGCCAAAGGATTTCTGAAAAACAAGCCTTTTGTTGGTTTTTAGATAATTTTTCTAAAAGAAAAAAAATGATTAAAGAAAGAGAACCTTCATTTCCTGCCTTTCTTCTTTCTTGATGTGATCTCTTTGACCCCAGGTTCCATTTTACTGACTACACACACGACTCTCTGGAAATGGATAAACTCACAATATTCAGAATTGATTCAGTAAATCTTTCCTTTCCTGCTTCTCTTCTTAATTCTCCTATCTAGGTGTCTTGCACAATGTTCAAGGCCAAAGAAGAAACTGGATAATGTTCAACTCTTTCTACTCTCTTAATCCTAAAAATGGGACTCGAGTTTGCCATTAAACTACCTGACCTTCAGCTCTCCACTCAGGATAGGATGATGGTCCCTACACACTTCCCTTTACTGAAGCCTGTCCTAAGATTGGTGTTACAGCTCCCTGCACAACATGAATTTGATCTAAAGATCTCCCACTTTAAATCTTTGAATGGGCCCTTAATATCTCAGAATGAAATCCAAGCTCTCACAGTCTCTTGGTTGTATTTCTTGTGTTTCTTGATTCTTAGCTCCCCAGCTAGCCACTCCACCCAAACTCTAGGAATGAGGTCCTTATCTTCCTTGAAAAGCCCAGGACTCCACCGGCTCTGCATTTTTGCTATTGTTCTTTCCTATGTATGGCACCTTTTCAATACACAAGATGCTACTTTTCAAAAAAAATCACAATGAAGAGATACACAGCCATGTATGACCACTGAGCTTCCCTAAGCATGTATCATGGGGCAGCAGAGTAATAAAGCTAGATTTATAAGCAATTTTATAAGTACACAAGGTGGTAAAAGCTGTGAAGCTCCGTTTTCTTCCTTGTGAAGCCTTCGGCAGCTCTTGCAAGTAGTCTGAATTCCCCCAAAGCAGAATTGGTTATCTACTAATCAGGACCATCCTCCCAAAAAAAATAATTTGTCCCTTGTCATCTGTATTTCTTTCAAGTAAACTTTAGCACTGTTTTCTTCTTCCTCCCCTTCCTCCTGATTGCTGGGGGTAGAATCCAGCGCTTTGTTGCTCTTGGCAAATGCTCTATCGCTAAGCTTGAAGACCCATGTTTAAGGGATTGTGCAGGAAGGGGCATAAGCAGCAGTAAGCAGTAAACGAATCCTGACGCAAAACTCATTCTTGTGCTTGGTGCCTTTCTTCCATCCAGCCTTCATTCACAGTTTGACTCACATTTTCAGAACAAATAAGTGAGTCAGCCACCCAGTAGGACTGACTCAGGGCACGTGGTTCTGGAAAACGTAGTTTACCAGTTTACCAGCTTTTTTATGTTTCTTTTTTTTTTTTTCATACTTCTGTATTGCATGGATCATAAAGACCTAAGGAAAGACGTGTTTATTTTCTTCTTGAGTGTTGTTTGAAGATGAGATTAGCTACACTTGAAGTGGCAGGGGCACCTTGAGGCTGAGTGGGAAAATCAGGACTTGAGAGGCCGAAGCCCTGTGCTTCTCATGTTGATAACGGTAATCCACAAACCACTTCTGGGAAACACTGGGCGAGTTTCATTTTAACTATCCTAAAGACACTACTATTAGTTTTTAAAAGTTAAGTCATATAAATAACTTCGGGTTGACAGAACCTCTGTGAGAACCACTGTGTCTGTGATGAGGACTGTAATGTCTACTCACAGTCAGGGAAACCGAAATCAGGTAGCTGAAGGAAAGTTCAAGATCAACCTGATCGTTGTCCGGAGTGGACAGGAGAGTAACGTCCAGCAAGATAGTCATGTAGTTCCTTGATATATTTCAGTTTAGTGTTTCTGTTTTTAAAAATGCTAGTAGAATTCTTCAGAATTTTGTCAAAGTTGGGAAGTATAGGGTTCCCAAATACTATCTTCTTCAAAAAATAGGAAAAAAAAACTTTGAAGAGCTGTAAAATATTTTTAAAAATACCATAAAATGTTCTTTATGCTTGTGACAGAATTAATTGTAACAATTGAAGGTTGAACCTTTGAGCACATATGTGAAGAATTTAGTTAAGACCAACCTAGGCAAGACTATGGGAGATTATCTGATGTGGGTAGACCTAGCCTATAATGGGCGGGATCATTCCTTGGAGACATAGATAAGACAGAGTCAAGCCTCTGGTCAATGAGAAAGCATGTCCTCTCAGTTCTTGTGTGGATGCGGTGTAGCCAGTTCCCTTGGTTCTTGATGTTGGCATGAACTCCTCTGCCATGCTAATGAACGTAATGATTCACAGGCTCTGCCCTACCAGGACCGGAAACGCAGGCCGCCCCCGCTTCCGCCTGGCGTCTATACGTGGGGTCTAGGATCCGAACTCAGGACCTTCCGCCTGCAAGGCAGAGGCTTAACCCCTGAGCCACCTCTCCAGCCCCTCCGGAGGGTTTCTTTAGTGAAGGTTAGCCTCTGAGCATTCCTGTGGAGGGAATATCATGACTGCATTAGTTGATGTAGGAAGACTCAGCCCATTATAGGCAGAACCACTCCCTAGACAGAGGGTTTGGGACTGTATTAAGCTAGAGGGAGACACTGGCATAGTTTAAACAAACAACATTGTGCGCGTCGACTCCTTGCTCTTGCTGTGGATGTCATGTGACCAGTCCCCTCAGCTCCTGCCACTATGATTTCTCTGCCACGATGGACTGAAACCTGAAACATCAGGAAGTGATGAAAAGTACTTTCTCCCTTAAGTTATTTGGGTCAAGTATTTTGTTGCAGTAACATGATGAAACTGAAACAATGCCAGCTACCAGAAAATGGTCAAAGTGGTAAATGTTTTGCAAACTGAAGATCTAATATAGGCCCTTACTAAGGTCAAGGGAGTGCATGTTGGTAGCTGCTGTCCCCCCACAAATATATTCAAATTATACATAAATTACATATCTGATTTTTTTTGAGATAAGTTCTCAAACTTGTAAACCTCTTCTCTTAGCTTTCTAAGTAACAGGGACTGCAGTAGATTACATATACATTAACCACACAAAAAAATCCACGAAATAAAGTTAGAGCTATACATTTCCAACAATGCCAATTTTAGGAAATTTCTTATTTTATAGCATCTGAAATAGACTAACTCACCTGTTTTTTCTAAGGCTCTTGTGTATTCTTAAAAATACACTGAAAAAGTAAGGGGTTATTCAGAGGAGAAATGGAAACTGTTAGAAATTAGATCTTTTTTTTCTAGTGCTGAGTGCAGGAGATAGAACCCAGAGCCTTGTGTATGTCATGCAACCATTCTAGCACTGAACTACACCCTCAACCCAATATAAACAGCATTGGGCATATTATGATGATTAATAACTATCTCTAGGCCACTTCCACGTAGAATTTTATTCAACATTGGGGAAAACTATCTTGTGTTGTTGGTTGATCAGGAAAAAGCATGCTCAGTCTTATCCACCACTGAGAAAAAATATCCAAATATAATCTCTTGTCACAGAATTCAAAGAGCCTATCCCTAGCCAAGCACAATGATACATGCCTGTAGTCCCAGGTTTTAGGAAGGCTGAGGTTGAGAGACTGTTTAAACCCAAGAAGTTCAAGACCGACCTGGACATTACCTTGAGATCTTGTCTTAAACAAAAATAATAACAACCATAACTATCCCAGAGACCTAGAAGTGCTAGAACAGTACAAATGTGAAGTTACCTCTTTTCAGAACCTAGTGAATCCTAAGACACTGCTTAGACAGTTTTTTATAAAATATAAAAAAAGTGACATGGATATATCACATTTTAGTTTTGTCTTTTTTTAAATAATTAAAAATTTTTCCTAGTTTTACAAGCATATTTGAGTACTTATTCCCACCTCCCTCCTTCTCTCTTCTTTCTTTTCCCCCTCCCCTCCCTTCATCAATCCATCCCACTCCCTCCTACCCTCCTGTCTGTCCACTTCTATGGGCCCCAAGGTTCCCTTTGGCTTGTCTACTCTTGTGGGGGTTCAGGCCTCTGTGGGATACCAAGTGGTCCTTCCTTGGGCCGCCCCATTGATAGGGACATTCCCTTTCACTTATCCAGCTAGTTTCCAATGTTTCCACTGCATGTAATTATCTCTCTTGAGATCTTCACTAGTCTATGGGGGTATGTTGGTAAATCAGTCTTTATGCAGGTCTGGTAAGGACAAGTCTCATTGCAATGAGTTCCTGGATGTAGCATCCTTGCCTTTAGTGGAATGTCTTGTTCACTCCCATCTTTAGTCTCTTACAATCTTACCACCCCCTCGAGGTTCCCTAAGCCTTAGGATGGCGAAAGATTGGCCTTGCTGGGTCACTGGTACTCCGCATTCTGGCTGGCTGTTTTTATCCACTTTGTTGCTTTTCCACTGCCTGGTTTTGTCTTGTTTTTAAATTTTGTTTTGAGGCAGGGTCTCACACTGGTCTTGAACTCATAGCAATCCTCCTGTCCTAACCTCCTGAGAGCCAGGATTTCAGGCACATGTCACCACATCTTGCAACAAAAAAATTTTAAGAGAAAAGAAGATTCTCACACCATGCTTTCCCCTCAAAAAGTACAGTCTCATTCAGCCTTAAAAAGGAAACTGACATGGGCTATGACACAGGCAAAACTTGTGCTAAATTAAACCAGTTCCAGTGAACAGATTCTTAAGATTCCATTTATGTATAAAGACAAAAAGTAGAAAAATGGTCACCAGCGACTGGGAAGAGGGAATGGAGAGTGATTTCCACTGAGCAGTTTCAGTTGGGGAAGATGAAAACTCTTCCAAGACTGGATGGTAGTGAAGGGCTCATGATTCTAGTGTGCTTGACGCCACTGAACTGTACCCTAAAGAATAGTAAAAGTGACAAATTTGATGCTATGCATATTTCACCACAGCTTAAGACATTTAAACAAGTGTCAGTCCTCAGCTGGTGACAGTTCCCATCTCGGCTCATTCTAGATATTTTAATGTGATGGTAATGTGTGTCTGGTTCTCAAAATAGGGCAAGACTTGTAAGTTTCGTTTAACTCTTAGCAAATACCTTTTGAATATCTGTTGGGAACTTGACAGTGACCTATTCAAATTCTACTTACAGTCTGCAAGCTCCTTGATGCAGATTGGAGGTGCATAAATTATTGTTTGCAATTCACCTCAAGCAAACATCGATTAAACAAACTTGATAAAAATAGCTTCTTGGAAGACTCAGTTTAGATTTTTGCTTTCCTCCTCCTCTTTTGTTTTACCCATCTTCTCTCCCCTCTTGACCACCACATAAAAGTTGACAGCTTTAAATTCGTTTTTCCTTCTTTTTCAAGTTCTGGTACCAAAGTTGGTTTGGAGTTTCAAGCCCCTTCTGAATGCGAACGGGCCACATCTGGGCCCATCTCTCCCCCCATCCCAAGCAAGGCAATGAGCTATTAAAGAGAGAACATTTTATCCAGCTTCAAAGTCAGGTCTAAAGTACAAACAGGACATTTCTTTTGGCTCTTTCTCACAATATGGTCTCCTTTGGGGGAGGGGAGGTGAAGGGCACGCTGGAAAATACAGCCTTCTCACCCCCTAGTTCCTCTTTGTGTTTCTGTGGCTTTCACTTCCCCTGGCGTCAGAAACCCCCAAGTAGTGGTAATGCTTTCTCCTCTGCCTCTTCGCAGCCCCTTTCATTCCTCCCCCCACCAGCCCTCCTCTCCGGCGCTGGCCTCTACTTCCTGCTCTGCTGTTTTGTCTCTTTTCTTCAGTCCCATTCCCCTCAAGGTGCTGGCGGGCTGAAACGCAGCTCTCAGTACTGCGCTTGGCTTTGGTAACCATGGTGACCCTTCCTGGCACTGCTCCACACCGCAGCCCTGGAGCAGGGCAGTCGCTCGGCCTGCTGGCTGCTTTCATCTGCCCACTGCCCCATTTGGCTTCTGACCTATTGAGGTGTCCATGAAAACAAATTTAACTCTCACTGATGCCCGGGTGCCCCAGAGCCCCGCACCCCCATTCGCCTCAACAATGCCTTTTGGGCAAGTAGAAACCAACTAGATCTTTGTCGGGCAAGCTGCCTCTGATGCCTAATGTCTCACCTGGGCACAGGTACTTGTAATCTCAGCACTCTGGAGGTGGATGCAGGAAGATTCCGAGCCAGCCTGTAGCCAACTAAGGGTGCGTACACAAAACCTTTCAACACCCCCCCCCCAACAAATCCAATTGTTGGGCTGCAGTGTGGCTCAGCGGTACAGCATTTGTTTAGCTTGCACCAGGCCCTGGGTTCCACCCTCAGCATCAAAACAAAACAAAACTAGTAAGTCCAACCATTTATCAGTTTCTAAATCTACTTCAGTCCACGTGACCCCAGCTTAGAATCCTCCTGGAGTTTTTCATTTTGCAGTGCTGGCTTAATGAATCCTCTTAACACAGACGAAGTACTGTCTGGCCATGTTTTTTTTTAAATTAATCAATTATTTATTTATTTATTTCCGCTCATTGGCCATGTTAACTGAAGTTTACTTCTGCATCTATACGGAAAGAAAGAGCAAAAGGAAGGAAAGAAAGAAGGAAGAAGGAAAGAAGGAAAGAAGGAAAGAAGGAGGGAGGCGAAGGAAAGAAGGAAGGAAGGAAGGAGGGAAGGAAGAGAGGGAGGAAGGGAGGGAGGAAGAAAAAGAGAAAGAAGGAAAGAGAGAAAGAAAAAGAGAAATAGAAAAAAGGAAAGAGAGAAAGAAGAAAAAAAGAGAATATCCGTCTGAATTAATTTTAGCCCCAAACCGTTTTCTATGTCAACCTTTTTTCCCTTTCAAGTCTCCATCCTTCAGGGCAGACAAATGTCCTCAGGTGTTTTGTTTTTGCTTGTTTGTTTTAACTTTTTCACTTCACCTCTTTTTGAAGGTCTTCCCTTCTGTTTCTCCAGATGTGGTAAAGCTTCAGGGTCGTGCACAACACCGAAGACCTGTGGTCAACCCTTTGCTAACAGAGATCAGGTCTGCTTAGGGCTGGCCCCTCTCTCGGCTGCAACAACACAGTCTGCAACAACACGACAGTTCCCCCCTCTAGGCACCCCTCAACCATCTCTCTCCAGGTGCTTGCCTTTTCTTCAGCAGTACAGCTATCAAGCAAGGCACAGAAGCTACCTTAAACTCTGAGGTTCCTGAATTTCACTTTTTTTTTTTTCTTTCAGCCTGCAAGAAGCAGGGAAACCCTCCCTTCCGGTTCAAGCTAGTGCTATGCTGGCTAATCCTCTTGCCTTGCCTTTAAAAGCCCCACAGCCCGCTGCCACCAGCACCTGGACTCTCTTTAGAGCTCAGGCCTTGAAAACAAGAGCTGGGCTTTCTGCTTTCCAGAGCTGCCACTCAAGCAGCGCACAAGGCCACATGGAAAAGAAAGATAAGGAAGATCCAAACTGTAACTTTAGGTCACTTGTCAGCAGTGGCTTTTGAGCACAACAATAAACATGATAGTGACAAATGATTTTAGAAATCTGACTGCTTAAGGAAACCCTTTTCTCATTAATTATATGATGCTGCATGTGGAAACAAGGTACACTTCTTTAAAATCGATTCAAGAGTTATAAAAACTTTGTTTTGAGAAAATTAATAAGACATTCCTAACTTTACAGATAATATTCCTCCTGTACTCTTGGATCACTAAATAGATTCAAATCTAGGTCTTCCTTACTATTTTTATAGCAAAGAAAGTGAAGTAAACATAATTGCAAACAGCTAACAGGATATGGAAAACTTGTTTTTACTGATTACATCTAGAGCCATTTGATTCCACCCTGAGTATCTTACATTCTAAACTCAAATTCATTCCAGAAGACTTTTATTACAGCTCTGTCCTGTGGCTGTGACAATTTACTGCATTATATTTAGCAATTTAGGTCTTAAAAATTAATTCACATATATTTATTTATTTTGTGTGTGGATCTACAGGCTATGGTATGCACAAAAAAAACCAGAAGACAGTTTGAGGGAGTCATTCTCCTTCTAACTGTGTGGGCTCTGGGGATCGAACTTAGGTCACCAGGCTTGGCCACAAATGCCTTTAACTACTGATCCATCTCATCAGCCCAATTCCTCGTTCATATATAAGTTGCTACTCCAAGATCATGGGAAAATTATTTTGTTTTGAAGCTATTAATATGTACACTCTCACATGAACTTAGCTCATAGAATCCATTACTATCCATTATCTTTTTGGATCCATCACAATCACACTGTGAGTGGTAGAATTTCCTTTTTAAAAGCATTTTTAAAAGCTATCAGCTGGCATTCATCTAAAGATAAGCATTGGGCTGAAGGCACCTAACAAGGGACTCCCCTGTAGTTCTCTGGCAATGCACAAAGGATGCCTGCCACTGGCAGAATAGAATAACTGCAATTCCTCCCATTTCGTTTGTGCCTGCGTGTAAATCTGCAACCAACTTTCAGTGCTACATGCTGCAAAACAGACTTGCGTGGTGTTGAAAACCTACTGAGAAAGGTCCACAAGATAGATCAGTGAAAAAAAAGGAAGCGAGATTTTTATACATGTATCACAATCAAACCCCGAGTAATAAATTTTCTTGTATGCCTATAATCTTTATAAACCTAGAAGGTGCTTTGAATTCAGAGAAAAAGAGAACGAGAATTGGAGATTTTTGGCTTCCAGTACAAATTCTCAAAAATAGAGTCCTCAAAGATAAAAGATGAAAATAGGGTTGGGGTACACCTTGGTGGTGGAGCACCTCTCTAACATGCACCAAGCCTTGGATTTAATACCCAGAATTGCCATGAAAAAATAAGGGGTAAAGGAGAAAACTGAGCACTAAAGGTAATGTCTCTCACAAAAATAACTAATAAACACTGCTAAAATGACCTCAAGAATTAATTCTTGTAAAATCTAAATAGCACTTTTTACTCACCTAAACTGAAAATGTAAGTTAACACATGATCTAAATTATGCAAGCCAGGACTGTCATCTTCCTTACTACCCAGCTTCAACCTACATCTTCAACCCTACATGGAAAAGTTTAAGGGCTTTCTATTTCTTTTTGTTTGCCTTACTCCAAACTCCCACAACTTCTTACCCAGATTATAATAAATGTAACCCATCTACTAACTCATAATCTTGTGCTCACCATACCAAAATTCTGCTAAACTAAAATGTACATCTTAAGTGCCCCTCAACCATCCAAATGTCGAAGGGCTAGTAGTTGGGGTGGTAATATTGGAAGATGGAGCACTTTTTTAAAAATATTTTTATAGGCTGGAGAGATGGCTCAGGGGTTAAGACTCTGCCTCACAAGCAGATTCTGAGCTAAGATATCAGGTGCTATGTAAAAACACCAGGCTGAAACGGTGGTGGCCTGTGCTTCTGGTCCGGGTGGGAAATCCTAGAGTTAAGTAAAAAGAATGATTCCCAAAGTCACCCTTGGTCCTCCACAGGACACACAGTGCCCTCTGATACACACAGTGCCCTCTGTGCACACACACACACACACACTAAATAAATAAATGAAGCTTTAAAATGCTTTTATTTATTTACTTGAGAAAGAGGAGAAAAAGAGAGAGAGAGAGAGAGAGATGCCAAGGGTCATGGGTGCTGGTGTAGAAGCCAGAGGCAACCCTCAGAAACTCTTTCTACCATGTTTGGGCTTCCAGGGATCGAATTCATATCAGTTGGATTTAAGACCAGGTACTTTAACTATTAAACCTCTAACCTGTCCAATAGAGCGATCTTAAAGAGGCGTGCCTAGCAGGTTTCTTTAGTCATCAGAGATGTGCTCTTTAAAGGGATGGTAGAACCCTAATCTCTTCCTTCCTCTCATTTGATCCTGGCAATGAAGTTGGTGACTTTGGTCTGCCATGTGCTCCCACCATAATACGCTGTGTCCCCTCAAAAAAAAAATTAACAGGGAATCATGGTCTTCAATCTCTAAAACTGTGAGTGCAAATAATTTTACTCTACGTTGGTCACTCCAGACATTTGTTAGTGACAGAAAAGCTGACCAGCACACGTCTCAAAAGAGACCTTCATTCATGGTTACACAAGTTGAGTTATGGAGGAAATCTTGTGATATCCTTGTAATTTTTTTCTAAAGTATATATTACATAAAAACAACCATATAGGTTTAAAACATTGTTAATTTTTGTTTGAGGCAGTCTTTTGCATCCCAAACTAGCCTCAAAGTTCTGATTCTTCTGTCTCCACCATTCAACTGTGAGGATTAGAGATGTGTACTATCACACTATTTCCAACTAAACCTAGGGCTTCATGCATTGTAGGGTAGCATCTACCAATCGAGCTTCATCCTGGCACTTAAAATGTTTTGTTGGTAAAGGTAAATGATTTACAAAGATTAATGGCCATTATTTTATATGACAGAACATTTTTTCCATAATTTATTTTAAATTTATAATAACAATGGATTTGTATGTTTTCATCATCCCCTACCCCAACACCCCCATTCTCCCCTTCAACTTGTTTCCCTCTCTCCCCACTTCCATCTACATATGATATCCACTGGGTCCTAGCTAGGATACCTGCATTAGTTAGAGCTTGCATACCCTCTAGGACGCAAGTGGTCCACCAGTAGTTAGACCATAGAGTATATAGTGTCACCCTTTCTTTTGTTTGGCAATAGTCATTCAGGGTCCTGTCTCTCATGATTGGACAGATTTAAAACTACAGATCTGAGCATACTAATTATTTTGCTTTTATCCCTAAAGTTCAAAACCTATGGCAGTTCTGACAGTTTTGAGGGATAGTTCCTTGGTTTTCCCTACCGTCTACCTCTTTGCATGGATATGGGGTCTGACTTTCCCATTCTTTCAAAGCCATTCTTCCCTCTGGTAAATCTTTCTTCATGCTGTTCCCCTTACCTGCATTAGGTTTCAGTTTAAAAGCCATTTTCCCTCTGGAAGTACTCCCCACCCAACTCTAACCCCAAAAGCCCTCAGTTAAACTCTTCTAGCATTCTACATTTCTCACCATGGAGCCTATTATAAGTGTCCACTTAAGGCTTTTGTTCAATGTGTCCCAAAGTCAGCTACGATACCAGTGAAACCCCAGGACACATCAAGTGCCCAGAACATACTCACCAATGAAAGGCTGCATGGAAGCACCAATATTTGTTCCACACTTAGTATCCTATATTAAGGAACCTGAATGGGTCCTCAGCTTATGGAATTTCTATCCTTGCTAGTGCTTGTTAATGCTGTTCCAGAGAACTACCTTACTGTTTACTTTCAGCTTTATTGTGATGAGTAATGAATGATAGGTACCTATGAGGTATGGTTTTTGAACACCTTGTCTTTAAGAATTGGCTGACTAATCAGCATCTCTGTGAGGCAGAACTGTCTTTCCACTACACTCCCAATTATCATCTGCAAATCTTTTTCACAGTACCTACCTACTACCATTTCCATCCTGTTTCTGGGCCATGGTCATCTTTAGGACCTGGACTTCATGTTATCTTTGTGAATGATATGAAGTTATTTCATAAATCTTCAGTGATCTCTGGTGTTTCAGGAGCTTCTTTTGTAGGAGAAAACAAAAGTTTAACTTACTCAACTTACACGACTTTCAAAAGTTAGAACTGCCCCTTAAGTAAGGCAAACACTGGGCAAGGAGCTGTCTTATGTGTTATTCTGAGCTGTAACATGGAGAGCTAGTGTTGGCACCGCTTGGCGTGCAGACAGAACCTGTGCTTGTCTACCTGCTCTGCTCTGTACTTTTGCCTCTTAGAAAGACTGATTTTAACAGAGTGGGCTTTGGGGGACAAATGTAAATTTAAGAGTACACAATGGGGGCTGGAGAAGTGGCTCAGGGGTTAAGCCTCTGCCTTGCAGGCGGAAGGTCCTGAGTTTAGATTCTAGACCCCACGTATAGATGCCGGGCGGAAGCGGGGGCAGCCTGCGTTTCTGGTCCTGGTAGGGCAGAGCCTGTGAATCCCGGGGCAGAGTAAACAAGGAGGAGGTGGAGGCGTCCACGGTGGTTCCCGAATTCGTCCATGGTTCTACACACACACACACACACACACACACACACACACACACACACACACACGCACAATTGAATAAATAATAAAAAAAATTAAAAAAAAAGAAGAGGACCCGGAAGTTTTTTTTTGTTTTTTAACTTTATTTACTTTGCACAGGTGGACGTGTGTGTGTGTGTATGTGTGTATGTGTGTGTGTGTGTGTGTGTGTGTGTATGTTATGTGTGTATGTGTATCAGAGAGTGCTATGTGTCCCTGTGGAGGACCAAGGATGACTTCGGGAATCATCCTGGATTGCTTTTTCCTTTTTGCTTCCCTCTGAGATTTTCCCAGGTTCTGCCCACCTGGGCCTGAAGTGCAGGCCACTGCCTTTTCCATCTGGCATTTTTATGTGGGACCTGGGATCCAAACTCAGGAAATTCTGTTTGTGAGGCAGTCTTAACCCCTAAGCCATCCCTCCAGCCCTGGAAGTTGCTTTTGTCACAATTACAAGGACATAAGGGTAAAGAACAGGGGAAGAGAGCTATAATGAGGAGAGGACGGGATAGGATTGGGAATTGTAAATTCACTACAATTATGTACAAGTCACTGAAAGAATAATAATAAAAAGATATATTTACAAAAAGAATATGGAAGGATGGTCCTGATGCTCTCTATGGCAATCACACAAAGTAGATATACACAGAAAAATGCTTTCTTGAGACTTAGGACAGGAGGAATTAAAAACATGGCAACTGATTAGTTTTTGCCAACCCATCAGTCTCATTCGGGTCCTTTCAAGTTCGGATCATCTTTTCCCACAACTATGTCCCCACTTTTCTTGATCTACGTAATATCTTCATCATTCTTTGCACAGGAGAAATTCTTTCATTTTTCCTCTAGCACAGCTGAAGATGGAATCCAGGACCTTGTATATGCTAGATACGTACCCTATCGCTGAGTTACATCCTTGGCTCACACATAGGCAATCCTTAAATCTTAGTTCCTGAGCTGTTCAACTTTCAAGCCATCCGAATAAGGGTTCTCACTTCAGTATCAGGAGTGCTGTGGAACAGTTACCATACATGGGCAGAGAAGCCTCTGAGCACAGAAAGGGGAGGAGGACATTGCTTTGGCCGCACAGTTACATAATCATATGAGCAGCTCTGCGAAAGCACAAAGCTCTGCCTCCCTTGGAAACATTAGATTCTAAAAATTTCTGAGGAACACCTAACAAGCACATCAGAGCTAAGAGCTGAAATATAACAACTTGAAGATATCAATTCAATCTGATATGTGGCTGGCATTTTAAACAACTTTAGATCCTTGATACCCTCAAAGAAATACATGTGCAGATGCTTCAGTAGTGGCAGAGTAAATGCCGTTTTCCTTTTCACTGACAGTGAGTCATGACTGCTGACCTACAGACTGTCCCCAAACAAGATGCATTCCAAGAACTCATTTCTAAGTTTGGAACAGTTTCACACATGATGGTTTAGATTTCCACATATGGCCAAAGGAGCCCATTTACCCATAAGTAATTTTATGGAGATAACCAGCATATATAACAACACTAGAAAAAAATTCTAAGCTGAAACCTGTTTTGGCTGAGTTGGAGTGGGGTGTCATAGACTCCCCAAGTTGTTACTATAGACCCCAAACCAGTATGGAGGGCGAACAGGTGGAGTTTGGCCCCACAGGCCAAGCCAGCACATCCATGACAGTAGCTTTTGGTACAGTATTTGTAACTTATATGAATTCATATTCTTCTGGCAAGAGCTTGCTAAATGTTCAGAATATTACTACCCTCCACGGAGCACATCCTCAGTCCTGGAGCATAATGCTAATTGCTGTGTCTACATTATTTTAACTCTCCAATCTCACCATCTCAGAAACTAATTTTCATATACATTTGAAAAAGGGAGCATGAAAGTTTAGGCCTAAACTCAAGAGCCAAGACATAGCCCAAACCTGCTTTATTCCAGATGTACTTCTTCTAAGGACTTAGGGAACATTTTCAACAGTTTATTGCTTAGTTTTCCATTCAATAGCTTTAATCAAGTCAGCAATTAGCCTCCTAAGTAACTAACTCAAGACATATTAAGTGCCTTCTATGTGGATACTGTAAGGATGGAAATGTTTGAAATCTACTGGATATGAGATATCCAAACAGGAATCTACAATTCAACTGTGGATGACTTAGCCCAAATGAGAGCCACGGGGAGACTGACATGAGCTGGCATTATCACAGAGGGACTTGCAGAGGACACTGAACTTGAGAGGTAGATTTCAATAGAAGGAATACTTGACAAAGCTTCAAACAACACTAGCATGCTAATGATTCCCTAATTAAGAAATGAGCCTAGCCTGAGCTTATTGATGTTGTAAAGAATGGGAAACTGGAGGAGTTGAGGTCAGAAAGTACAGAGACTTGTAGAATTTATGCATTGTAACTTTGCATTTTAAACAAATAATTTCAAACTCAAAAAAGAAAAAAATTCCTTCCTATGGTTAGCTTAAGTGCAACTTTTCTATTTTTTCTTGTGAATAAACAAGTATAAACATGCATATATTCTTATTTTTCTTTATTTAATAAAACATATTGCCTGTAGAAATTTTGAGCAATAATGACTTACTTTACATGCACCTATTTTATTTTTTAAAATGATTACACATATTTAAAAACTATGGTTTTACTAAACATCAGTCACTGAGGTCTAGACGAGGCAGCAATTTTCAGAGGTAGTCTGTTCCCCTTCAGCACTACTGGAACGTCTGTTTGCAGCTCTCCGTGACTTCCTTTACACTTTTAAAAACTTAATTCCCTGCTTTTGTGTCTACCACACTGTTGCAGTTTGCCTGCATGGTTGCTGATAAATCACCATCAAATGGCTTAAAGGAACAAAGGGTTTATTTTCTTATGATAGTCTGGTTACAGTCTGTAGTCCATCTTGACGGGAGAGCATGCACCAACCCCAGGGGCGAAGGAATTGGCCACACCATCTCTACACAACAGCTGAGAAAGGGACGATCCTTACTTGCCAGACCAGCATGTCTGGCCAAGTGTACACAAGGATGCCAAGTCTCTCTACCAGCTCTCCATATTTTATTCCAGGGCCTAATCCCACCCACTTGAGCCTTCCCCATCAGCCAGACAATCTCCTGCAAGTTTGCTCTGGGCTTAACTCAATCATTAATTCTTTACAAATGTGCCCAGAGCTCAAACCTTCAACTGTCAAGTTGATATCTTCGCCTAACTATGACACACATCTACTTGATTATGAGTTCTGAGGCAAGGATTATTGAGCTCAATTATCTTCGAGCTAGCACTAGCATCAACACAACGTCTAGCAAATATGAGACAGCAAACGAATGTCAAGAGATGTACAGATGGAAGAAAAAGAACTGAATGGATATGAATGACATGTATGAGGACTGTCCTGAACAACTTTACTGATTTCAAGGGTATTAGGACATAAAGGGAAGGAGCAGTAATTTTTATTAAACTGGAAAATACAAGGATTTTTTTTGGGGGGGAAGGTGGGAAGGTGAAAGACTACAGAGACAGATTAAGAAAAATTCAAAGGAGTCAGACCTGAGGGGGGAGAGACATGAAGCATCATCTCCCAGCATCCAACAATATTACAGAGTATGGTCTAAGCAGGAAGAATTATATTCTTCCTGTAAGAAAATAACTGTAAGGAGATGGAAGACATTAAAATATGCAATAAGGGTTCAAATTCAATCAACGACAATTCTAACACAGAAATCAAGGAGTGTGATTGAGTAAGAAGGCCAACTGGCAAATGTTAGAAACATTTGTAGGGACTGAGGAAAAGACTGTCTGAAAAATAACAGCTGCCTTACAGCCTTCTGGAATAAGGCCAATTACAACTAAAGTAAAGTAAAAGCATTGATAAGCAATGGTGAGAGTCCATTTGAGGCTGGAGATTAGAAAGTAATTCTTTCACGTCAAACTCTGGGTGGGGTGCTGTGGGTCTACAAGAGGAGAAGCCAAATGTTCTCAAAAAGCTTCGTCAATATGAAGAAGCCTACCTGTCTCTTTAAATTATATTTAGTTCCAATGTTACTATCATTCTCCTAAAAAAATCTTATAGCATGACTAACATTGTAATATAATATAGCTGTCATTCTTTCTGATCTTCTGTCCATCCTGAGACAAGTTAAATAACCTCTGAGCCACTCAATATGGCCATGTAAATAACTGTAATTATCTAGGCACTTTATTCTACAAAACTGTGAAATCAAATGTGGACACTATTATAAAAAATAACTTATTTTTCTGGATTCATTAGGGGAAGGACTGTTATAAAACAAGTATTTTTATCTGTTAGAAACAGACAGACAGGCCATATTGAAATCTCATAGACACAGAATGATTTTATTGAACTCCTTATAAGGGCAAATTCTTTGTTTCAGTTGATCTAAGTAGGCATTAATCCGAATCTGCCCTAATGGACACTCTGTGAGCAAGGTAAAGCCAATCATCTGTGGGTGTCCAGAGTTCACAGAGCACTGAAAACAAATACAGGCAAAAGATAGGCTAGGCATGTTAACAGCCACTAGTAGACCGAAAAAAAATTCTACATCTGTTCAATTTAAATGAGTTAAAAGTTCCCATAGTACTTTTCAAACTATTTTAAAAAACATGATGTCTTCCAAGCTCAGGCTTGCAAAATAATTCATTTTTTCAAATTCAGTTTCCACACTGGTTAAAGGTAAATTTTAGAGAGATTTTCCAGAAAGTATTTGGGCTTTAATTTTTGAAAGCTAGTATTTAGCCTAAAGAACCATGAAAACTATAAATTTACTTTTTCATTAATGAATTATATTTAAAGGCAGTATTTTTCACAAATCTGTTTTTGATAATAGATTCCCAAGCTCATTAAAAAATCTTCTAAACAAAAAATAAATTAGAATTGGGTCTTTCTATGGAAAACTCAATTTCAAAAATCCTGAAACCACTATTCTTCATTTTCCTTTCTATAAAATTTAGTTGTACCTTGAATTTATATTCTCTTTAGCTGAACAATTATTTTTTCATGAATAGAAAAGCTTTTTGTCAAGAAATTCATTCTTAGAATCCCCACAATTATGCCAAGAGATATGTTTAGAAATGTTCTTTGAATGTAGTCTGAAATACCAAGAAAAACTAATGTCTATCAATCTTGGCTAAACAAATTACAGTGCATCTTTATGGAGAAATACCAGACAGTGACCAAAACAGGTCAGTCTATGGGCTGACATGTAAAGATGTCCCTGAGTTTTAAATGAAAGACAAGGCAGTGTTGAGAAATACATATGGAATAATGTAACATTTGTTTTGTTTAAAAATTATAATTGAGCATCTTTAGAAACAAAATGTTCCCAATATTACATAAGCTGTCTCAGAGCACATGAAATGATGGAAAACTTTCAAACAATTTTGTGTTGTGTGTGTATGTATGCATAAATGATGCATGTATGTAGAAGAAGGCACTTCAGTGTGTGTTCCTGTGGTGGCCCAAGAGTGGCTTGGCATCTCATCCTGGATTGCTCTACCTCTTTATTGCTTTGTTCTGGGGCTTCTCAGGCTCCACCTTCCAGGGCCAGATGTGCCGCCCAGTGTTTCTACATGGGATCTGGATCTGATCTCAGTTATTCTTGCTTATCAGGCAAAGGTTTTAATCCCTAAGCCATCTCTCCAGCCTCTATGTATGGGTACTAAACTTGTATAGTACTTAAAACATTAACAAATAGATTCCAACACTATATTAAGAGAACCATTCACTGTATCTGCATGGATTTCATAACAGGTATGTATGCATGGCTGTAAATCAAGAAGTACATTGATATCATCTTACCTGATTAATAGATTTAAGATAATAAAACTTGCCATAGATGCAGATTATTGACTAAGTCAATAACTGCATTTATTTAAAAATACTTAAGAAGAATTAGGTGAATGATGAATACTTTATTAATTAAGAAAGCCAGAAGTTTACTGATTATAGAAATACTGGAATGCTTTAAGACTGAAAACAAGGCAAGGTGGCCTCAATCGTCACTAACTTCATGAGTAGTATTACCCAGATAACTAGATAAAACAATGAAAAGGAACTGGAGAAAAGTTAAAATGATGTCTTCTTGAATATCATTCAGATAGTTATAAAATAAACTTAAAAAATAATCTAACAAGTGCTACGGTTTGAATGAATAACAAATTTCATGTGTTAGAGAAATACAACATTCAACCCCATGTGATGGTACTTTGAGGCAGAGAGTTTGGGAAGCAATTAGGATGAGCTAGGTCCTAAAGGTGAGGCTTCCCGTGATGGCAGGACCTTCCTACAAAGAGAGACTTCAGCCCACCTAGCATCCTGTGCTATCTCAGCATGTGATGCTCCATGCCGCCACAATGCAGTAAAAAGCCCTCAACAGACAGATGCTAGTGCTGTGCTTCTTCCCAGCTTTTAGAACCAGGAGGTGAATGAGACCAAATAGAATACCCAGGATGCTGCATTCAGAAATAACAACAGATAATAGACTAGGATAACAGGATACAAATGAACATGTAAGGGCTGAAAGTGTAGCTCAGTGGTATAAGCGCTTGCCTAACATTCGTAAGGTTCTGGGTTCAATACTTACCACCATAAAAATGAATAAAATTAATATTCAAAAGCAATAGCTTTCAGGCATATAAATAATGCCAACTAGTGGTCAAATGGAAGAGAAAACTCATTTTAGAGTGGGAATAAAAAAACACATGCACAAAAGCACACCCTTGTTCTTGAATGAGGTGCTTCACCATCAAGGCTATCCTGTCATCTCATTAGGTCAACTCAATTCTCTACCTACTGATTTGCTACCAGTAGGATTCCAAAAGATGAAAAATCTCATGTGATATTGTGGAAGCTGAATATGTTGGCTAATTTAAATTAAAAATGGGATTTGTGGAGACAGCTCAGTGAGTGAAATGCTTATCATGCAAGCCTGAAGACCCGAGTCCAGATCCCCTACGTCCACATAAATGCCAGGCACAGTGGTGTATGTCTGTAACTCTAGCACCGAGGACCTGAGACAGGGATCCTGGAGGCTTTCTGGTCAGCCAGTCTTACAGAATCCATAAACTCCAGGTTAAGAACTTGTCTCAAAAAATAAGGTGGAAAGTGAACTGGGGAGATGGCTAAGTGGGTAATGTGCTGAGTTCAGGTCTCAAGATCCTATGTGAAAAGCTGGATCCAGTGGGGTAAGCATCTATAATCAGAGCATGCATTGGGAAAATGGGGGGTGGAGACCCAAAGATCTGCAGAAGCTTCTCGGCCAGTCTACCACAGTTGTGATGCAGAGACCCCCCTCTCAAATAAAGTGGACAAGCCAAGGGACAACATCTAAAGATTATCCTGTGACCTTTACATGACCCATGGCATATGTGCCCACACTCAAATACACATGTGTGCGAGACACACACACACACACACACACACACACACACACACACACACACACGAAATAAACAGTAGCTTAGGCAAAATACAATAATACATCTTGCAGGTCACATGTAGGCCACATGCTGTCAGTTTTTGACCTTCCTGGGAGTAGACAAACTTTTTCTATAAAAGGTCAGACTAAATATATTTGGCTTTATAGGCATACATTATCACTTTTTCACATTGTTTATTTTGACATCATTACAAAGATATAAAATGACAGTAAAAGAAAAAAATGGACCCTGGATTTGGCCTGTGGGGTGATAGCTTGCCAACTTTGGGAGGAAGAAACCATCAGCTTCAAGATTCAATTCTGTACTTCAGAAGAATGTACCATATCATCTAACCTCTAACTTTCTCTTTAGAAATTGGGCCAGGACAGGTATAGTATACAGTATATACTATGTACAGATTCAGCACAGTGAGTCATTATGCAGGTGACACATTCTTCTCTTGGCATGTAAGCAATGTCCAGAAAGCATTATCCTAAAAGGGAGTTTCTGTATAATGCTGAGATAGATTACTATGATTTGTCTTATTGTGACTGTTCTTACAAATGATAGCATATAGGCCAAAGCTTTTCTAGATATTTAAACAAAAATATTCTTGAGAGGTAGTAGTGTTGCATTCACAATTTGGATTGTTTTGCTTAAGAATTATTAGGGTACAAGACGGCTGCTGGACTTACTTCCTTTTTCTAAGATTTTCTTGAAGATGACTATATATGATAGTTAAGGATAATAGCCTGTTTTTGAGACAGGCCAAGAACTTACAAACCCATATAGCCTAATGATATAGCAAATGGCAGAGGAAACCTCATATTTCATTCATCCAGTGCTGGTGTGCTTTGGTTCTGGTTCAACCTCAGAAGGCCCTTTTTCAATGATTTGACCCAACTATGGGCAATGGTGAGACTTACCATAATCAGATCCATTTTTTCTTAAAGAAATTCTTAAAATCAGATGTTATTTGAGATATTTAAAAAATAATGTGAAGGAAACTGATTAATTATCAGTGCTGAAATAATGTGGATCTTTACTTTAGGAGGCTGGTAGAAATGAGTGAGTTGGAGTAACTAGTATGTGCTGGCAAAGGTTTAATAACGGCTCTCTGGATGAGAAAACTGATGTATAGTGTTTGCCTATTGAGTGGTGTAAATACTAGCACAGCCAGTTTCATGTGATAGCAGTGTTGAAAGGGAAAAGTGTCTCTTATTTTTTTAATTTTTATTCTTGAGACAATTTCTCATGTAGCCCAGCTGACCTTTACATATCACAATTCATTGAAAAGATATCTGGACTGTTGATTACAAATTCAATTACTGAATTGAATTTGGTCCTAGATCACTTGTAATGATCCACATAAATTGTCTGACCAATAACAAAAGCGAACTAAGACTAAGGATTTCCTAAACATGGCTGGACAAGTGACTCCAGTCTTCTTAATAGGTGTCTCAGTTTTTACACAGCAGAAAAATCAAAATCAATCGTGAAGGGCCTGGAACAGACATTCAACTGTTTCCACAGAGCTAGCTTTGAAACATGCCCATCATCTACGATCAGGCACACAGCATCAAAAATAAGGGCAATAAAGTAAAAATTCATCTCTCTCCTACATTTTATCACTCATGGTGCTCTTAAAATTATTTCTATAACTTGCCTTTGCACCCCACCCCGCTCCGCCGGTGGGGAAGCGCGCACGCGTGCGGTCCAGCCGGACCTCAACCCGACGCCCTAGCTGGTGAGTCCCCGCCCCGCGCACCGCCCACCAGGACCCCAGGTCGGCCCACAGGGACCCGGCTCCGACTCCCACCATCCAGCCGGAGCCGCGCGCGGGGCCGAGGGACGAGGAGGACCTCCCCCTGCACCCCGGCCCCGCCCCAGCTGCCCTCGGGTTAAATAGCTCCACGCCCTCGCCCCCATCCCCCCTTTGCACCCCACCCCGCTCCACCGGTCAGGACGCGTGCTCGGTCCAGCCTGGCCTCACCCCACGACCTAGGTAAGTCTCCGCCCACCCCGCCCACCAGGACCCCAGGCCAAATAATTCAGTTTAGTGAAATTGAGAGATCTTAAGAGTTAAAATGACAATGCCAAAGTCAAAGTGCAAATCCATGAGAAGCAACAATCAAGTAAACAAATTTCCCACTGAAGAAATTAATCCCATAATGTTAGACTCCAACAAGAACAAACCCACGGAAAAAGGCCAAGAAAGCCCCACCCAGGATAAAGACTTTCAAAATATGATCATTACCATGTTCAATACTATGAAAGAGGAAATCAGGGAGGAATTACATAATCGAATCAATCGCTTTGAAGAGGAACACAACAGACATCTGGAGGAGTTGAGAAAAACAGTGCAAGAAACAAAAAGTGGCATAGAGCAGTTAAAACAAACTCAAGCAGAGTTTAAAACTGAGCTAAAAGACAAGTTATCTTCAACCCAGAACGCCACAGAGAGTCTTATCAACAGAACTAACGAAGCAGAAAACAGAATTTCAGACCTTGAAGATAAAGTGGGAGTACTAACCAGCTCAATGGAAGAGGTTGTTAAAGCCAAAAAGATACTTGAGAGAAATATCCAAGAGATATGGGACACCCTGAAAAAGCCTAACATGCGTATTCATGGAATACCAGAGCAAGAATCTCAAAATACCACCCCTGAGGAAATTTTATAAACGATCATCAAGGAAAACTTTCCTCATCTAAAAAAAGAGAGGCCCATCCATATACAAGAGGCATTCCGCACCGACCAAAATAGAAGCACCCCACGGCAAATAATAGTTAAAACACTCCACATTCAAGATAAAGAACTGGTGCTGAGAGCTTCAAGGGAGAAAAAACAAGTCACTTTTAAAGGTAAACCTATTAAAATAACAAATGACTTCTCAGTCGAAACAGTAAAAGCAAGAAGAGCTTGGAGAGACATACTTCAAGTATTGAATGAGCAAAAATGTCAACCCAGGCTGATTTACCCTGCAAAACTATCAGTCATGATCGAGGGAGAAAGAAAAATTTTCCAGCACAAAGACAACTTTAAAGGGATACATGGCCACCAAACCAGGCCTTCAAAAAATGCTAGAAATGATACTCAAGCGTGAAGAAAAAAACAGGCATATCCAGGAGAACAGAAGGCAAGTATAACATCATTAAAAACGAAGCAATATACTTATAAAAGCTACTAAACATAATAAATGTCTGGAATTAACAATATTTTCTCCATTATAACACTAAATGTTAATGGACTTAATTCACCGATCAAGAGACACAGATTACAAACTTGGATTAAAAATCACAATCCATCAATCTGCTGCCTGCAGGAAACCCATCTCACCACAAAAGATAGGCACGTTCTAAAAATAAAAGGCTGGTCAACAATTCTACAAGAAAATGGAAGCAGAAAACAGGCAGGGGTAGCCATTATGCTATCAGACAAAGTGAGCTTCAAACCAAAGAAAATTATAAGAGACACGGATGGATACTACATTTTAGTCACAGGTACAATTCACCAGGAAGACTTCACAATACTGAACATATATGCACCCAATACGGGCCCCTCCACATTCATTAAGAAAACCCTACAGCGTCTAAAGCAAGAAATCAATCCCCAAACGATAATTCTTGGGGACTTCAACACCACCCTCTCAACATGGGATAGATCAACAGGTCAAAAGCTTAACAGAGACACTTTGGAACTTAATCAAACCCTGAAAGAAATGGACCTTACAGATCTCTATCGAACTTTTCACCCACGCACCAAAGAATACACATTTTTCTCAGCAGCACACGGAACTTTCTCCAAAATAGATCACATATTGGGCCACAAAATGAATCTACACATATACAAGAAAGTTGAAATTCTAACCTGTGCCCTATCAGACCATCACGGCCTAAAGCTGGACATCCACAACACATCGAACAAGAGAAAATACACTAACTCCTGGAAACTTAACACTATGATGCTGAATGACAACTGGATTCAGGAAGAAATTAAAAAGGAAATTCAAGATTTCCTGAAAATGAATGATAACGAAAATACAACTTACCAAAATCTCTGGGACACAATGAAAGCTGTTCTAAGAGGTAAGTTCATAGCTCTTAATGCCTACGTCAAAAAAATGGAAACATCAGAAATAAACAACTTAACAATGCAGCTTAAAGCTTTAGAGAAACTAGAGCAATCTGATCCCAAAAGCAGTAGAAGAGAGGAAATTAGCAAAATAAGGGGAGAAATATCTGAAATCGAGATTAAGAAAACGATAGAAAAAATCAACCAGTCAAAAAGCTGGTTCTTTGAAAAAATCAATAAGATTGATACACCCCTAGCTAAACTAACCAAAAGCAAGAGAGAGAAAACCCAAATTAACAAAATTAGAAATGAACATGGAGTTATCACTACGGATACCCAAGAAATCCAGAGAATTATAACATCATATTTCAAAAACTTATACTCTGTGAAGTTTGACAACACAAAAGAGATGGATGAATTTCTAAGTAAATACAACTTACCTAAATTGAATCAGGAAGTTGTGAATTATTTAAATAGTCCTATAACATATAAGGAAATTGAGGAAGTAATCTCAAATCTTCCCACCAAAAAATGTCCTGGACCAGATGGATTCAGCACAGAGTTCTACCAGACATTTAAGGAGTTAATAACACCAATACTCCTTAAACTGTTCCATCAAATAGCAAAGGAAGGAACACTACCAAATTCCTTCTATGAAGCTAATATCGTTTTAATCCCAAAACCTAATAAAGATTCACTTAAAAAAGAAAACTATAGGCCGATCTCCCTGATGAACACAGACGCAAAGATTCTCAACAAAGTCTTAGCAAATCGGATTCAAAAACATATTAAAAAGATCATTCATGGGGACCAAGTAGGCTTCATCCCCGGCACACAAGGTTGGTTCAACATACGCAAATCAATAAATGTAATTCATCATGTAAACCAGTCCAAAGTCCAAGACCACATGATACTCTCGATAGATGCAGAAAAAGCTTTTGACAAGATCCAACAGCCTTTTTTTTTTTTCGGTCTTTCTATTTCTTTTTTTTTTATTAAAAATTTAATTATACATTTTAAAATTTTTTACCAGTTCCCTCCCTCCCCCCTCCTCCCCCTCCCCTTCCCCCAGTGCCTCCCCCCCAATTCCCAGAGAGTCCTTTATTGTATACGCCTAACTCTCCATTGGGTCCTCCTCTCCGATGACATATAAGGACCCAGTGGCATTTCCATAAGCCCTTTCTCTTGTTCCCCTTAAGCATAAGATCACTACTATGGCTGTCAATCCCTTGCCTCCAGGGGTCTCGGTGCCCTTAACAGATGCTAGACTTTATGAGGGCAACAGTGCGCTGGACATTGCGCAGGGCATGCAAAGTCCCATTACGATTGCTTTGGCCCCAACTATTGTTGAGAATCTTGCAAATCGTTGCTCCTCCCATCCTTTTGCTCTTACAATCTTACCGCCCCCTCTTCCGCAAATGTCCCTGAGCTCCAGGATGGGGAGAGATTAGGCTGTCCTAGTTCTATGTGATTGATATAGTCTCTGAAGTTCTGGATTGTGGTTTGTTGATTTTCTTTTGCAGTTTTGCTGCTCCTGCAATTCCCTTCACTCCATTCTGCTGGGCACTGTATGTCACCCCCTGGCCAGAGACAAAAAGCTGTTAAACTGGAGTCTTCCAACAGCCTTTTATGATCAAAACGCTAGAGACAGTAGGAATGGAAGGCCTTTATCAATATAATAAAAGCTATATACAACAAGCCCACAGCAAGGATTATGCTCAATGGGGAACAATTGGAAGCATTCCCACTTTGATCAGGAACTAGACAAGGCTGTCCACTCTCACCACTTCTATTCAATATTGTACTTGAAGTCTTAGCTGAAGCCATAAGACAAGAAAGGGACATAAGAGGGATTCAAATTGGCAAGGAAGAAGTCAAGCTATCCCTATTTGCAGATGACATGATCTTATACCTGAGTGATCCCAAAAACTCCACCAGGAAGCTCCTGGAACTAATTGAGAAGTTCAGCAGGGTGGCAGGATACAAAATAAATGTGCAAAAATCAGAGGCCTTCCTATATGCCCAGAATGAAAGAAGTGAAAAAGTCTTGAGAGAAACAATACCATTTATTATAGCCCCTAAAAAAATGAAATACCTTGCTATAAACCTAACTAAGGAGGTAAAAGACCTTTACAATGAAAACTTTAAAACCCTAAAGAAAGAAATAGCAGAAGACACCAGAAGGTGGAAAGACCTCCCTTGTTCCTGGATTGGCAGAATCAACATCGTGAAAATGACCATCCTACCAAAGGCAATATACAGATTCAATGCTATACCAATCAAAATCCCAAAGCAATTCTTCAAAGAAGTTGACCAAACAATCTCAAAGTTCATATGGAGGCACAAAAGACCCAGGATAGCAAAAACAATCTTGAGTAACAAAAACACAGCTGGAGGTATAACCATACCAAACCTTAGTCTATACTACAAATCCATAGTTGTAAAGACAGCCTTGTACTGGCTCCAAAATAGACACACAGATCAATGGATAAGGATTGAAGACCCAGATATAAGCCCACAAAGTTACAGCCATTTGGTCTTTGACAAAGGGGCCCAAAGAATCCAATGGAAAAAGAACAGCATCTTCAACAAATGGTGCTGGCAAAACTGGATCTCCACATGCAGAAGATTAAAGCTGGACCCGTACTTGTCACCATGTACAAGACTTAATTCCAAATGGATCAAGGACCTTGATATCAGGCCAGAGACTATAAAAACCATAGTTGAAAGGATAGGGAACTCCCTCGAGCTGATTGGGCTAGGCCAACAGTTCCTAAACAGACATCCAATGGCACAGTCACTGCTACCAACTCTCAACAGTTGGGATCTTGTGAAATTAAAGAGCTTCTGTTCAGATAAAGAGATTGTAACGTGAGCTCAAAGGCAACCCACAGAATGGGAGAAAATCTTCACTAACCACATATCTGATAGAGCTCTATTGTCCAGAGTGCACAAAGAACTTAGAAAACTAAACACCACGGAAACCAATGGCCCAATTAAAAAATGGGCCCTGGAACTTAAAAGAAACTTTACCAGGGATGAAATTAAAATGTCTAGCAAATATCTGAAAAAATGCTCCACTTCTTTAGCCATCAGGGAAATGCAAATCAAAACTTCCCTGAGATATCATCTCACCCCGGTCAGGATGGCAAAAATCCACAATACTAACGACAAATGCTGGAGAGGATGTGGAGAGAGGGGACCTCTCCTACATTGCTGGTGGGAATGCAGGCTCATACAGCCACTCTGGCGAGCCGTCTGGAGATTCTGAAAGAAATTAAAGATTGAAATGCCATATGACCCTGCTATTCCACTTTTGGGAATAACCCCCCATACAGCAGAGGTTCACCTCGATAGCACAAGCACGACCATGTTCATAGCAGCACTGTTTACAGTAGCAAAGTCATGGAATCAGCCCAAATGTCCAACAGTTGACGAGTGGATAAGGAAACTGTGGTACATCTATACAATGGAGTACTACTCAGCCATCAAAAATGATGAATTACTGGAATTTGCCGGGAAATGGATGTCATTAGAAACAATTATATTAAGTGAAGTATCCCAGACCCAGAATATTAAGCGCCGTATGTACTCCCTAATAGGTGGCTCCTAGTACCAAACCCACCCAGCCCACCTAGAGACAGTAATTCCAAGGATTATGAACAGGAGGGATGGGGTAGGAGGGCCACACCAGAAAGAAGGAGAGAAGGGACCATGTTACAGCAGGGAAAATAGGCCTCCACCAAGGACCCAAATAAGTAATGAGACATCTGATTAAGTTCACAGACTTTTGTTCCTGATCATTTACTATTGAGGGGGTGTGATCTCACCAGAAGAGGAGGGCATATAGTCTGGCAGATAAAAAGTAACAATTTTGCAAATGGGTGATAGACCCCTCCCTCACTGTGGTTTCCCACTTTTATTACATCTACCTTTGAATGTGCTTTTATCTCAAGACTCTAATAGCTTTTTGTCTCTGGCCAGGGGGTAACATACAATGCCCACCAGGATGGAGTGAAGGGCATTGCAGGAGCAGCAAAACTGCAAAAGAAAATCAACAAACCACAATCCAGAACTTCAGAGACTCTATATCAACCACCTAGAACTAGGCCAGCTTAGTCTCTCCCCATCTTGAAGCTCAGGGAAATTTGTGGAAGAGGGGGCGGTAAGAGTGTAAGAGCATAAGGATGGGAGGAGCAATGATATGTAAGATACTCTATACTAGTTAGGGCTGAAGCAATCATAATTGGACTTTGCATGCCCTGCGCATTGTCCAACACACTGTTGACCTCACAAAGTCTAGCATCTGCTAAAGGCACCAAGATCCTTGGAGGCAAAGGATTGGCAGCCACAGCAGTGTTCCTATACCTAAGGGGAACATGGGAAAGGGTTCGGGAAAAGCCACTGGGTCCTTGTACGTCATCGGAGAGGAGGGCCCAGAGGAAAATCAGACATGCACAAGAAAGGACTCTCTGGGAATTGGGGTGGGAGGCACTGGGGGATGGGGAGGGAGAGGAGTGGGGAGGGGGAGCAGGGGGTACGGGGGGAGGAGGAGGGAGGGAGGGAACTGGTGTACCTAATAAGTTTGTATGAGCTGAAATAAAAAAAAGAAGGAAGGTGTAGGAAGTAGGAAAAGCTAAAAAACAGGCAAGCATGGCTCCCCATAGTGCGCCAAGTGTAGCTCTGCTCTTCTTAGTCATCTGCTGTTCCTAACTGTGGAAAAAATATATTTTTGTTGTTTTAAGCCATCCAGTTTGTGATCATCCGGTGTTGTAACTCTAGGAAATTAACATGTAATAGCTTATGAAACTTTATATTTCATAATTAGTAAACTTTGAAATTTAAAAAAAAATTATTTCTATAACTTGTATCTGAAAGTGGGAAATTCTGCTTGAGTCAGGCATGATGGCACACACATGTAATTCCATCCCTTACAAGGCACAAAACTCAGGAGTTCAAGACCATCTTCAGCTACATATGAGTTTGAGGCCAGCTGGGCTACATGAAAAATCATTTCAAAATTTAAAAAAGAGAGAGAGTGTGTGTTCTTTCCCTTCTGCATGGCTATCCCGCTAGCATAGGAAGGAACCTTATTCCCAACTCATTCTCTAGTAACCTTCTAAAGACCCAATTTTGTATGTGTCTGTATATATCAGAGGGTACTATTACGTGACTGTGGAGACCCAAGAGTGACTTTGGAATCATCTTGGATCGTTCTATCTCCTTTTTGCTTTGCTCTGGAATTTCCCAGGCTCCATCTTGGAAAAGTGTAGGAAGGCAACATTTCCGCCTGGCATATTTTTACTTGGAATCTGGAATCTGAACTCAGGTCCTTCTGCTTGAGAGGCAAAGGCTTAACTCCTGGGCCACCTCTCTATACCCTAAACACCCAAATTTGAAGAAATAACAATTGCCTAAGTATTTATAAAATGGAATCTCTAGGGATGAAGAGAAATAGCTTCTTTATTGCACATACGTTCTTTCTATACAGAGAAGCATGTTTTTCAATAAATAACAAATTAAGAACTACAATCCCACATGTAGTACTTTAAGAGAAGGCTTATGGTGAGTTGCTTCTATTTTTTGTCTTTGGTTGCAGCTGCTGTTGGTTATTTTTCCTTTACTTTTTTTTTTTAAAGAGAGGGCCTTACTCTGCAGTCCAGGCTGGTTTTGAACCTGCAGCAAATCTCCCAGTCTCCCAGGCTTCAGCAACCAGGCCAGGCTCTGTCCTTTGTTTCTTCTGTCAAATTCTTTGTCCTGTAAAAAGAGCTGTTGCCCTAAGGCAACATAAACTGGCACCAAAAACAAAGAAAGAGGGACCATTCTGTGCCTGCCCATGCCAGGAAGTGATCAAGTAGGCCCAGAGCAACTCCCTAAAACACAAAGGCCAGATTCACTAAGGAATGGTCTGGATGTCATTTGGGTCATTTCAGACATATGGAATTCAGATATATTTCATTCAAGTTGCTTAAATGAGTGTCAAAAGTTGGATATAAGGCATGTGTATAATGGTCACTATCATACTAAATTTTTAAGTTTTGGAGTGCCTCCATATACTTCAAACAGCTAAGCCAACCTGGCAAAATACACAAGCATGGTTATATATATTTTTTAACCTATTCCCTTTTTAAAAAAATGGTAGATAGGAAACAAAATCCCAGATATTAATATGGTTAATAGATGCTATACACCCACAACTATATTCTCTTCTAAAAAGTACATAAATTCGGAACAAAGAGCTGTCTGCTTGTTCTTTGCAATCGATAGATGTCAGAAACTCAGAAAAAAGCAGTTTTCATGTTTGAAGAACTACAACTTAATTCTAAACTTGAAGAACATCAATTTTCTGAACTGTGCATGAAAGACAGTGTGTGTCTGTGCGAGAGCGTTCAAATGTACCCTTAGTATTTAACATTACAGTGACACAAAGAACGCACTTCCATGTCATGACTTTGCTCTTCACAAATTCATTGCTCCTGACTTGGGGGAGAGGAGATTTCACTTGTAATGCTATATTTTGATGAACACTGGGAATATGGCTCTTAGCTACCAAAACGGAACATCTTCATTTCATACTTTATTTACAGTTAATAAAATGATAAACAGTTAATAGATAAATGACAATCCAGTACCATTAGTTAGAAAATATTTAACTGGCATATTCATAAGCTTGCAGACTCTTTACCATCAGCAGACACTTTAGTCTATATAGTCAAAGTCTTCTGGAATTCCAAAATTTTTGTCAATTTTACTTTCTTCAAGCCCAAATTTCTTTTTGGCCCAGGATTTTATTGCAAATATGTTATCTATAAAAAATTGAAAAATATTTTTGAGAATTGAAAGTACAATCAAACATTATAATGCAATTACCTTCATTAATTCTTTTTTTTCTTCTACTACTTTCAAATATATTAAACAGAAGTTTTCTACTTTTAAGAGCAACGGTGATAATCGGAAATAGAAGATGTTCTGAACAAAAAAACAGATCTTATTTTAAAAAAGTAAGTTACCTGTCAAAGAAAAATACCTAATTTAGGAGTAACAGAGACAGGATGGTTTGCTGGTATCTTTTCTGCATTTCTACCAGAGATTACTTCAGCAGTTAAGAGTTGACTCTGCTCCTCAACAGAATACTTTCTCTCTAGACTCCTCTGTTTCCCCTCAGAGTAACGGCTTCTAGACAATCAGATGGGCAAGAAAGAGGGAGTAAGGGTAAGGGGAAAGAGCTCTCATTTTAAACTAAGACAACAACGTATACGTCCTCAGCATCTGCTAGAGGGGAATTTGCATTGTACCACTAGGGGAAAAAGTGTTGTCGCTACTTAAAAGAACTCATCTCAAGAGTGGAAAAAAGCAAATTGTGCAAAAAGGTTTTCAGACAAGGATTTTCACTTCAGTGCAATAGCAAATGAGAGCAAGGGAAATGCCCACTCATTAGCAGGGCATCTCTGTGAGGCAGCAAGGGATGTGAGTCAATAACCACACACTAAAGCTGCCTGTACTAGGGAGCAAGAATGAAGGCGGGCAGAGAGACAGCTCAGAGAGTAAAGAAGCCTGCTATCAAGATGAGTTGAAGAGATGGCTCAGGGGTTAAGACTCTGCCTCACAAGCAGGTCTTAAGTTTGGATCCCAGGTCCTATGTAAAAACATGCCAGGTGGAAAAGAATGTAGTCCACAGTTTCAGCCCTGGTGGGTAGAGCCAGGGAAATCCCACAGCAAAGGAAAAAAGAAGGTAGAAGCAATCCAGGATGATTCCCGAAGTTGCCCTTACTCCTGCACAGAGACACACACAGTGCTCTCTCTCTCTCTCTCTCTCTCTCTCTCTCTCACACACACACACACGCACACACAATAAATAAAAATTTAAAAAAGATGTTAGTTCCATTCCCCAGAACCCACATGGTGAAGGGAAAAAAAACAACTATTTGTAAATTGTCCTCTGATCTCCCCTTTGTATGTGTGTGTGTGTGTGTGTGTGTGTGTGTGTGTGTGCGTGCGCGCGCGCGCGCATCACAGGGCACTGTATGGGCCTGTGGGGGACTACAGGAACTCATTCTGGATTGCTTCTCCCTCCTTTTTGCTTTGCTCTGCGATTTCCCAGGGTCTGCCTTCCAGAGTCCAAAGTACAGGGCCTGGCCATTTCTACCTCTGTTTTTCCATGGGATCCAAACTCAGATTCTTCTGCTTGCAAGGCAGTCTTAACCCCTGAGCCATCATTCCAGGCCTGAGACAGATCTTTAAACTGAGTTAAAATGGGGAAGTTGGGGTTGACCAATTTGATTGGTGTCTTTTTAATAAAAAGAAGTTGGTCACACTGAGGCTCCAGTAGGTGACAGAGGAAGGACTGTGAGAAGGCAACCAGATGCAAACTGAAGAGAAGAAACCTTAGAAGAAACCAGACCTGCTAAACCTTGACTTTAGACTCCAAACTTTTTGAATGGTGAGAATAAAAATTTCTGATGGCTAAGAAAATTGAAAATTCATACATGGAATTTAGCCTTTTTTTTTTTTTATTCAACTGTGTGCATGTGCGTGTGTATGTGCGCGTGCATGTCTGTGTGTATGTGTCTGTGTATGTGTAGAACCACGGACGAATTCGCGAACCACCATGGACGCCTCCACCTCCTTCTGCCCCGGGATTCACAGGCTCCGCCCTACCAGGACCAGAAGCGCAGGCCGCCCCCGCTTCTGCCCGGCGTCTATACGTGGGATCTGGGATCCGAACTCAGGACCTGGAACTCAGGACCTTCCGCCTGCAAGGCGGAGGCTTAACCCCTGAGCCACCTCTCCAGCCCCAGGAATTTAGCCTTTTTAATATACTGCTTCTATAGAAGTTAAGTATCAAATAAAGATAAATACATTTCATAAATTAAGGGCTTTTTTAGAGTGAATATTATCATCTCAAACAGAATAAACTGCTAACAAATGTTATTTTGCCACTAAAAATGCTATGAAACATCAGCAGGTGTTTAAATGACCCTTAGCATTTCATAAGAAATAAGAAGTGTAGCAACAGTAGAAGGTAGTCCAGAAGGATGGCTTTTGTTTTAACTTTCTATTTTTATCAGTGTCTGCAATTAGTACATTCTTCCAACCACACGCTTTAAAAAAATACTATGAGAGAGAGAGAGGGAGAGAGAGAGAGAGACGGAGCGAGAGAAAGAGAGAGGTATGCATGTATATCATGGTGCATAGACAAAGGTCAGAGAACAACTTTTGTCCCACAATGTGAGTTTCCAGAGACTGAATTCAGGTGGTCAGGTTTGCAAGCAGGTGCACTACCTACTGAGCTGTCTCTCAGACCTTACATACAAGTTTTTAAAGAGGTGAGACAGAAACAGGTTTTAATGTATTAAGGCATGTACATCAGCGAAAGAGACAAAGTGTTATGTGAATAGCTTCCAGGTCAGGTTCCATGAACACAGAAAGACGTCCAGGAAGCAGCGCACACAACTACAAACAGGAGAGACTCTGAGCCTGGGTCAAGAAAGAAGGAAAATGGGTACCAAGGCAAGGCTGTTCAATAGCCTCTGAAAGAAGGTGTGTCCAGTTCACAATAGGGTGAGAAAACATTCATGATATTCAGACATTACAAACAAAACCAATGACTCAAAAACATTTTTACATTGCCCTAATAAGTGACTCAAAGATGCATTAAATTTAAAGTCTGTCTTCAAGAAAGTGCATATTTAATGTAGATATTTAACTTTTATTTTTAGTGTGTATATGTTTAGGAACACATGTGCCACCCATACATGTGGAGTTTAAAGGACAACTTGCAGGAGTTGATTCTTTCCTGTCAGCATGTGGGCTCTAGGAATCAAACTCAGGTTATCAGTCTTGGTGGCATGTGCTTTACTCCTCCTGAGCCGTCTTTCTTTTTTTTTTTTTTTAATTATTATTATTATTTATTCAACTGTGTGCGTATGCGTGTGTATGTGCGCGCGTCTGTGTGTGTGTGTGTGTGTGTGTGTTGTGTGTGTGTGTGTGTGTGTGTGTGTGTGTGAGAACCACGGACGAATTCCGAACCACCATGGACGCCTCCACCTCCTTCTGACCGGATTCACAGGCTCGCCCTACCAGGACCAGAAGCGCAGGCCGCCCCCGCTTCCCCTGGCATGTATACGTGGGATCTGGGATCCGAACTCAGGACCTTCCGTCTGCAAGGCGGAGGCTTAACCCCTGAGCCACCTCTCCAGCCCTCCTGAGCCTTCTTGTAGCCCTAATCTACAAACTTCACAGTTTGTTTTCTATCGAATATTTTTCTAATTATAGAGATGTATAAATAGGTAAGAAACAATTTTTTAAAAAATACACAATTCAATACATACAATAGATATGGTAATAAAATGGGCAATGTTACTTGTAAGGTGCCTATGCTGGGGACCTACTAATCTACCTGGCTCACTCATTAAGATATCTTTCAATTCCTAGCACAGAAACAAAAAAGCCTTTATCATCTTAACTTATGAAGGAAAGTTTTTCTACGATGGAATTTGTTAAAAAAAATTAAAGTGTCACAAAACACTTAGATGTGGTATATCTATAATTTAAGCCTCAGGAAATCTCAAATTTTGTAATTGTAGATGCTGAATTATTAAATGGCAAATATTCTTAATTCTAGATACATTTCCAGGACATTGTTAGTTTTGAAAAACAAAGTTTTTATTTATTTATTCAAGTGTGTGTGTGTGTGTGTTGTGTGTGTGTGTGTGTGTGTGTAGAACCACGGATGAATTCAGGAACCACCATGGACTGCCTCCACTTCCTCCTTGTTTACTCTGCACTAGGATTCACAGGCTCTGCCCTACCAGGACCACCCCCGCTTCCGCCGGCATCTATGCATGGGGTCTAGGATCCGAACTCAGGACCCTCCGCCTGCAAGGCAGAGGCTTAACCCCTGAGCCACCTCTCCAGGCCCAAAAACAAAGCTTTTAGTTTAGAAAATATCAATTTTTTTATTCTGAAATAAAAAGGAGTTTCTGAGTATAATTAACTTTATCTCTTCATCTTTACATAAGACATATTTATGCTGGAAAGAATAAGCTGCAGTCTCCAACTGGAGTATTTTTTAAACAAGTTTTCATGTAGCAAAGCTGGCTTTGCTAACGCACAGTGTAGACATGGATGACAATGCATTTCTGATCCTCTTGCCTCTACCTGAGTGCTGGGATTACAGACCAGCACTACTAGGCCCTGTTTTTACGCGAGCTGCATATCTGACCCAGAGCTTTTAGCAGGCAGTCTGCTGACTGAGTTACATCCCTAGTCCCAGAAATACAGTTCTTAACAACAGCTATAAAAATGTTTTCCTTCTGTATGTTTTTTTTAACTTCTACTTTCTTTTGAAGCTAATCACACAGGGAGGAAAAGTTCCTTTAACTGTTCTGATTATAATTTTGGAGGTTTATGATAAGTTGGAAAACTACTTATAATTGCTCATTAACAATCAGATTTACAATGAAGTGGAGAACAAAAGTAAAGATTACTTATATGTCTAACTTTGTGCTGAACAGATCACAGACTCTTATCTACTTTTACAAAATATAAGGTGGACATAATGCACAGAGCAGAAGGGAGACAGGTTCAGAGATGCTCCAAGGGTCACAGAGCAAATAAGGAGCACAGCTGGATTCCTTCCAAAGTTGAGTTCTTTCCACCACACATATGCTGCCTATTCCTACTGACTCCTATGCTGATTTCTAAAGAACCACTGTAAGAAATCATCTCCTGACTCTTGTCTTTATAAGGACACTCGCTTCATCTGTCATAGTAAAAATTTTGTTTCTCATACTCCCATAGACTAGCAAGGATCTCAGGGGAAATAGTTTCAGGCAGTAAGATCTGTAAAGAAAAGGTTAGACAGGTGTAGGGAAGTACCTATGTTAGTGGGTGGCCCAAGGAGAGGCCTCCTTGTCTGCCACAGAAGCCTGAATCCCCAACTAGAGTAGATGATTCCGAGGAATCCTGGGACCCATATAAGCTGATGCACAGGAGGGTGGGAGGGAGCAGGTTGATACACCAAGAGAGGGAAGGGAAGGAATGGGTAGAAATGGAGAAAAGGGGGAAGAGAAAGAGGGAAGGGTGAGAAAGAGGATACCTACTCATTGAGCTTGTATAACTAGGAAAAAAATAAAAATTAATTAAAATTTTTTTGTTTCTCAAACTTATATGATATCACTCACTGGCTATTATTTTTGTTGTTATTACGATTTTTTTGCTTTTTTGGCTTTTTTTTTTTTTGGAAATAAGTCTCATGTAGTCCAGACTGACCTTGAACTCGGTCTTCCAGGCTCCACTGACTGAGTGCTAAGATTACAGGTGCTATCATGTCCAGCATTTTTTTTTATTTTTTGTGCCACAACGGTTCATCTATCTTTTCTTTAATGTTTGCTCTTTTTCCATTTCTCTGTTCTTATTATTATTATTTTTAGGAGTTAACTTGTGTGGCAGTTAGTTTCAAGTGTCAACTAGACAATAAGAACTGAGTTGTTGGGCACACCTATGACAAATTAGTCAATTAAAGCATGCTTCAAGGAAATTTGCCGAAGAGGGGGTGGTAAGATTGTAAGAGCCTAAAGATGTCTTGCAATGATATGCAAGATACTCCACAAAGTTAGGGCCTAAGTAACCAGAATAGGACTTTGCATGACCTGCACAATGACCAACATAGCATTGACCCCCCCAAAGTCTAGCATGGATCACAGGCACTAGGAACCTTAGAAGCAAGGGATTAAAAGTATAGTGTTCCTATACTAAAGAGGAACACAAGAAAGGGCTCTAGGCAATGGTACTGAGTCCTTACACTTCATTGGAGTGGAGGACCCAGAGGGAACCTTGACATTCACACTAAAGGATGCTACAGAGATGGGAGGGGGAGAGGGGGCAATGGGAGAAGGGGAAGGGGAGGAAAGAAAGGGAAAAAGGAGGGAGGGAGCAAGGGGGTCCAGGGAGGAGTGGAAGGGACCAGGGTACCTATTAAGTTTGTATGAGTGGAAAAAATAAATTAATTAATTTAAAAAATTTAAAATATAAATTAAAAAAGTATGCTTTTGAGTGAGCCTGTAGATTATCTAACTGATGTGGCAGACCCAGCATATGTGAAGCCCTGTGTTCAATCCCTAGCACTGCAAAGAAAAAAAGCAAAATACATGAAACTTCCATTATGTACTTCATGAATGTATGTAAATTAAGTAATTAACCAAAGTAAATTAATTTAGGAAATGTTACACGAAAGTTGAAGTTATCATTGGTTTTACAAAAATATATTTTACAAAATAATTCAAAAATTTTTTTAGGGTTGGCTTGGCAGTTAAGGCACCTGCTCAAAAACCTAGCAACCTGAGTTTGCTCTCTAGAAGTCCACAAGGTAGAAAAGAGAGAACTGACTTTTCAAAGTTGTCCTCTGAATGCCACTCATGCACTATGACATGCATACATGTTCTCTTTCTCTCAAATAAATAAATATTAAAAATATATGTGTTTTTAAAAGGCATCTTAATTTTTATCATAAGTATGGAAAAAACTTAACTATAGTTTACTAGTGTCATTATTATAATACGTACCAGTCCAACGGTTTGCAGCTTCTTTGGCTATTTTATTTGCTTCTCCTGAAAGCAAAAATATACATAATATATATAATTATTTACATATATATAATTACCTCCAACTCTCCATATATATGAAAATACATTATTAAATTTGTATTTTTTCAAAACATAATGACTATGAAAAATGGCATAACCCTGAAACTTAAAAACCTGATCACAACCTGGAGGAAATTTTAGATATTTGTAGTTACTTTAGTCAAGACTAGAAAGTCAATGTGAACAGTTTCCCTTTACTAAAGATCCACCATTATTGAAATCATATCTTTAAAAAGCATAGCTATGATAAATCTGACCTTAAAAAATTTGGAAGAAAGAAAGCAGCTCTATAGGAGAAAATATTTATGCTTGTTTTATATTTTCATAGGAATCTTAGCTGGGGATGGTAGTGCATGCTTATAATCCTAGCATGCAGGAGGATAAGGCAAGAAGAGCTCATGTGTGAGGCCACCTTCTGATACATGAGAATTTGTCTCACAAATGACAACAAATAAATACTATTAATATATAAATAAATAGGAGTTGGCAAGATGGGTAGACTTAGTAGGTAAAGGCATCTGCTCACAAATCCAGTGACGTATGTTTGTTCAATCCCTGAAGCCTATATGGCAGAAGGAGAGAACCAACTTTTGGAAATTGTAACCTGACTTTGTCTCTTGAATACTTCAGAAAAAAATAAAAATATGCATCTTGTTATTAAATGTACCTGACATATATCTTTCAAGTTAATCTAACAGTGCCATAACCAACTGGGTATATATATTACTTATAATAATGGCATGCATTTTTATTAAATGATAATTTGTATATGACAGAATATTCACCATATTAATTGTTTTTTAATTACATGTTTATATAATAAAACATCATTGCAACCTTAATTCCAGACCATTAGAAACCATGTACCAATGTGGTCAGTTAGCACTTGCCATTTTCTAATCCCTGACAACCACACATCTACCTAGTGCTCTAATGAATTTTTGTTTTATCGACATGTTATTGAAGGAACATAATAGGTGGTCTTTGTATATGGATTCTCTTCATACATGTTTTCAAGGTTCATTCATGTAGCATGAATTACTACCTATTTTGTGGGATAAAATATTTCATTATTTGTTAAACTACTCATCTGCTGAGAGAATACTGAGCTGTTTCCACAAATTCAAATAATTTATTCTTTCTTGTGTGAATATGTTTTCAGTTCTCTTGGGAGTAAGTCTAGGACTAGAAAATCGTGGATCATGTGGTAACTATTCTTTTAGAGAAAGAATAATTTTTTTTGGATTTTTAAATTTAATCTTTTTGATCTGGAACTTACTATATTATATAGACTAGGCTGGACTAGACTAGGCCAGTCCTCATGCCTCTGTCTTCTAAATGCTGGGAATGCATGTATGTATCACCACATTTGTCTTTGCATTATTTTTAATGTGGACGTACTGTTTTGAATTCTGACCAGTGAAGACAAGGGTTCCAATTTTTCCATATTGTCGCCAACACATATCATCTCTTAAAAAAAATTATAGTCATTCTATGGCTAAGATCAAGAACACAAACATCAGATATTGCTGGTGAGGCTGTAGAGAAAAAGGGACACTTATTCACTGCTGGTGGGAGTGTAAAGTTGTACAGTGTGGAGGTTCCTCAGAAAGATTGAAATGGAACTACCATATGACCTAGTTATACCATTCCTTGGAATATTCCCAAAAGACTTACATCTTATTACAAAGACATGTCCATTGCAGCTCTAGTCACAATAGCAAAAAAATAAAAATAAAAATGAATCAGCCAACGATGTCCATCAACAGAGGAATGGATAATGAAAATGCAGTACATATACACAATGGAACATTATTCAGCCATCAGAAAGGATGAGATTATGGAATTTTCTGGTAAATGGATGGAACTGGAAACTTTAATATTGAGTGAGGTATCTGAGATACTGAAAGTTAGGCATCACATGTTCTTTCTTATAGAGGATGACTGAACTGATATCCTTGTCAATGTATTTGGATTGGAAGCACTGAGAGCCAAAAATTCGAAAAAGTCCTGACTGAGAAGATGGGAAGGGATGGTTAGGATGAAACCTTTTAAAGGGGAGACTTAGGATCCCAGGACAAGGGTGAGGGAGGGAAAAATTGGGAAAAAATACATAGTGGGGAATGAGGGGATGAGAGAAGGGACAGAAGGACTTATAGAAAAACTCTAAGATAGTGGGAAATAACCCTAAAGGAACATCCTATGCTAGTAATATGTCAAAAAATGTCTTTTAAAGAAAGGAACAAGAATGGGGAGTCCCTATGCAAAGAAGCATAGAGCGAGGAAAAGAGGGAGGAAAAAGCCTTGAGCTGATCCACTTAGAACCCAGGGACAAAATTATACTAGAAGTAACAGGAATGTGGCACTTCCTAATAAAATGTTGGTCAGAAAGGTCTTAAAGGCCCAAACATTATAGTCTTTTGTCACTGCTCTTGGCTACTCTCCAGAAACTGTCAGTTAAGACCTTATTACTGAAGATGCAAATGGATCACAGAACATGGGCAAAATATACTAACTGTAACTGGTCTAAGGACTTTCTCCTTGCTGAATAGCTTACATAATACCAAGGAATATTGTAGAAGCTGCT
>JALPQD010000943.1:297500-310546 GCA_023101885.1 Typhlomys cinereus | reverse complement strand
TTTTCAAGAAGGGCTGGACAAACAGATACAGTTTACTGTGCTGTAGAAGTGAGACGTTATCTTTGTGCCTCGGGGGGATAAGCAAAGATCTCATAAATAGGGCAAGAATATGAAGATTTCAACCAGGATAAAGTAAAGTACCTCTGGTTGCTAAAGGGTGCAGGAGCTGAAGGACATCCCCAGAGGGCAGGTCGGGGCTCCACCCAGAACCCGTGACGAGCTTGGTCAGATCAACCAGAAAGCACACAAGTCGGTGTCGGAAAGAAGCAGCATCTGAAATGGCTGTTTCACAAAAAGATGCTGCTGGGGGATTCCCCCCCCCCCCGCACTACCTCCCCTTGCCACCCCCCACCTCATCAAAAGAGCTACAGTAAAAACAAACATTGTGGACACCTAGAAGTTTGAACATGTGAGATTACAGGAAATTTCAGTCCCTTCTGGAGGAGAATAAATTGGTGCAACTCTGGAGAGCAGACAGTGGGGTGTACTGAATATTGTTACAGCAAGCAACATGTGTCACATCTGGAAGCTGTCCAGAGACCCAGGGGCAGTAGGAGGGGCCTAACAGGTGAGGGGGAGACAAAGGTGGTGCTTTAAGTGAAGGAATGCCTGGAACTCTCTTGAATGATGAATCCTATGAACAATGTAGGCATGATGGGCGACAGACTCCTCACTGCACCCCCCACGTCTATTATGTAAGCTCCAGAATGGAAGGTTCACATGTGGTATTGTGGGGAGAAGGGCTCAGCTCAGAGCAGGACTGAAGCATAAAACACTCAGACTGTTTTCAGAGGTGGTTAGAATTCTGTCAACACAGATGTGGTGTCCGCAGAGCTCCGTTGTACCCTGAGCTTTGGCACCTGCAACAGCACACTTAGAACTCCGGAAACCAAACCGGAAGTGCATGCCCCACGCACAATTAGAACCCTGGGATACTGAACCGGTAGTGCATGCCCCACTGCACAATTAGAACCCTGGGATGCTGAACCGGAAGTGCATGCCCCCTGCACAATTAGAACCCTGGGATACTGAACCGGAAGTGCATGCCCCACTGCACAATTAGAACCCTGGGACACCTGAACCGGAAGTGCATGCCCCACTGCATACTTAGAACTCCGGGAATCAAACAAAAAGTACATGCCCACTGCACACCCAGAATTCTGGGGATCAAACCGGAAGTACTTGTGCAATTGTACATTCAGAACTCCAGGATACTGACTGAAAGTACATGCCCAGTTGTACACTCAGAACTCCAGGATACTGGCTGGAAGTGCATACTCCAGTGTGTCTCTGCGCAAACCATGAACCTTGACCAACTCCATGATCCTTTCAAACTTTCATTTTGCAAACCTGCTTTTGTGTTTGCCTGAAGTTCGGGTTGAGTTCACATACTCACCTTTTCTCTTAGGTAGTTCTGCCCAGCAATATAATTCTGATTCCTAGACAGTAATCACATAAATTCACACATTCACAAAAACTTTTTGCACTCTTCTTTCAAGGTCTCAACAAGCTTCGGCGCATCTTATTCGGTGATGGAGCAGCTTCATGTGAAGCCTCTTATTCCCGAGCTCCGCGGGAGCAGATCTGTTGGCTCTGGAGTATTCCTGAGTGGATCAAACCCGGTGACTCTGGAATCTTCCAGACTGTGTGGGTGCTGGTTACAGAGGAAGCACTCGAGCCATTCAGAAGGTGGCATTAGCAAACAAGTCTCACGATGCACCCCACAGACATGAGTCTGCTTTCATTGTGCAAGAGCAAAAACTGCCACATGTCCCTGTCATTGGCCTCCCAGGGGGGACAGGGGGAAGCACAACATTTCCCACCCTTCCGTGGTTGACAGCTGTGCCTTGCAGGAGCCAAAGCCAGGAGGCCGGTGGGCTGAGACCCATGCTCCCTGCCTGCAGCGGGGCGACTTCCTGTTGCACAGGAACCGGGACCACAAGCCGCTGCCTCTGTGAACCTTTCACACGCTTCAATCTCTCCTCTGTTTTTAGCAATAATTCTGAGACTTTTGAGAAGATGGAGATCCTTTCCCCAGACACTTTGAGAGCTCCATGGTGCATGATGACCTGTTATCAATGAATGTTTTATTCTGATCATACATCAGAAAGTCCATGCAAGGCCATCGCGCGGGCCTTTCCTGCTTCATCCTTTCTACATTATGATCTGAATCTGATCCAGTATGTAGCCATGTCTTTCACTGTCTTTTGTTTCTTTAACTGTTCATCTTCTTAACCATTCTTGTTAGGCCTCCCTACACCAACCTGAGCACACGCATGCACACACACACATACATGTCCAAGCACGCATACTCACTCACATGTATGTGGACACCAGTGCATATGTCTGTATGCACATGCATGCTCATATTCACACACACATGTACACATGCACACACATGTACGTGAATATTTACCACATCTATATGCTCACCCAACCATATGTGCACAGGGACATGACTGCATACATACATTCACTCATATTCACACACACACACATATCCACACATACAAGAACCACACATGCATGCACATGTACTTGCATTGAGACACAATGTGCACACACGTACCCAACATCATTCACACACACACATGACTTCACTCAATTCCTACACCAAGTCCTTTTATGCACATTTCTATCAAAAACTGTCTGGTTCTGGTAGTTGGCAAGAAGCAGTCTGCCATGCCATTCTCTTCTCTGCTGGCATGACCTGAATAAAAGCGCCTTTCAGCCTTGAGACAGAGCCGCATGCAGCCTGCCCTGCTGGTAAAGGGCACAGCTCTAATGCTGTGGCGATTACACAGACTTGAAGCAGTACTTGGTCTGAGAATTGTCCTTGAGTGTGTTCCCCAAAATTATTGAGGTGAGCTGTGCAAGAACTAATTGGTTAATAACCATAATTGGGATTAAAGAGTAATTTTGATTTTTAAAAGATGTTTAAAGGGATAAATATTCAGGCGTCTCATTTTGCTATTAAAAAGAAATAAGCTGCCTTAAACGACTCCACATAATGGAAAGTATGGTGGTTAAATACTGTCCTCCACTTGCAGGTGACAAGCCCCTGTCAAAGCCCCTGCCGGCTGAGACTGGAAAAGCCTTGTGTGCTGCCCAAGAACGCTGACGATTATTATTTATGCTTTGTGTTGCTTAGTAAATGTACATTGTGCAGAACAATAGATTAAATTGTCCCGAACAAAGGACGCTATTCCAGCCCCCAGGAGAGAACTTAAATTTTAGGCACTTAAGTGACACAGCTCAGGACTTGCGTGGAGAGGGTGGGCGTGGGCCCTGAGCCCAGCAATGGGGGAGAGAGCCGTCGTTCCACCACGGAAAGAAGGAAACCAGCAAGAGCCGGTCCTGAATAAGGCAGCGCATAAGAAAGAAAGGAGATTCTGGCCTTAGGAGAAAAACAGCCAAGCGCTGCTGAAAGAAATAAAATGCAAGGAACTGCCCATTTGCGCGGAATCTACTTGGGAGCGTGTCGTGTCTGTGGGTGTCACTAGTGCTGCTGCCCCCTCTGTAGTCACAAACAGCCAGTCACCAAAACTGCATGTAGGGCAGCGTGGCCTGGGACAGAGGGAACACCTGGATGCGTCCCGCGTGACTAGCAGATCTTGTCACATGAAGCGCCTGAGCAGAGAGCTCCCACTGAGCAGGAAAGGGAATGGGGAAGGTTTAGGGGTGTTCATTTAAGCAACCCAGAGTCCACACCTTCAGGGGCTGCCAGTCATGTGCAAATTCAGAGACCATGGTTCAAAATCAGACCACAAGTGCAGCCCCCAGCCCAGACGTCCCAGGACTTCCGCTGCGTCCCGCGCACTGGCAGGCGCACCCTGCTGACCCACAGCGGATGTCGGCCTGCTTATTTCTTTTTATAAACAAGCTCGCTTCCACATGCTATTCTTCCAAGAAAACTCTGATCTAAGAGGAAGTCCAAGTTGGCGCAGACATAGCAACTTCTTGGCACCGCAAGTATCTAGGAAATAGGGATTCGCGTGCTTCGCTCACGTTTCCCTGCAGCAAAGGTGGTAGCTTGCCATCAAGTGAAAACCACAGAACCTTAGCTGATACCCTTGCTTCTGCCCCCCGGGCCTCTGAACCACCTCGGTCCCTCTGGCTTAGACTCTTAGGAAACAGTCTGGCCTCTTGGGTGCATCTTTCATCCTCCAGCCCCCTGTCCCAGCTCTTCCCTCCTAGTTTCACATGTGGATTTTCTCTAGGAGCCACAGCTGTGTGCTGGTGATAGCCTGGGTCTTGAAGACACACCTCACTGAGACACGCCTCACTGAAGACACCGCCTCACTGAAGACACGCCTCACTGAAGACAGGCCTCACTGAAGACACGCCTCACTGAAGACGCCTCACTGAGAAAACTACCCCTGACACGCCTCACGGTGTTCTTCCCCGTCCTGGGGCTCTTTACAGTCTTTGTGACATGTTTTCTGCAATGTTCCCCGTGCCCTGGAGGAGAATGAATCTTTAGTTGTCATTTATTCTCAGCACCTTTCCTAATTATCAACGTCTGTATGAACATATCCCACTGAAGAAAGATTTCCGACCAAGATGCGTGCAGTGTCACGTTATGCCAAGGATACACGATGTAAACATTTAGTCTAGATCAGTAGCAACGCCCCCAGGCCTGAGAGGTCCCAGCTCTCAGTTCTTGCCCAAGGTCACAGTACCAGGTCTGCAGCTCTCAAAGGTTCTCGGGAAGGTGGTAGGTTACCCCTCCCCTTCCCCCCTCCCCCTCCCCCCTTCCTCTTCCCCACCCTCCCCCCCCAAACGTGGTGCTGAAGACGCAGGTTCTGATGCAGGTTCTGATGCAGGTTCTGATGCAGATTCTGATGCAGGTTCTGATGCAGGCAGGTTCTGATGCAGGTTCTGATGCAGGTTCTGGTCTCTGGGGTCTTTTGTGTGTCTAGATTCTTGTGTTCAGGGAGTTGACACGACAGAGTTTACTAGAGGAGAGGAAGAACGGGACTCACAGACATGAATCTGCAAGAGGAAGAGAGTTGAGAACTGGTGGACGCCAGACAGGGAGCCCACGAGGGCCAAGGGGACAAAGATGGCTGCCAGGCCAGGTTATTTACAGGTTTAGACAGGCCTGGAAAAGCAGCTTCTCTGCATGGGTTAGCTTTCGGTCTTCTGCATCTCATTGGTCTGTTCACGGGCTCAACCCAGATGATCTTGTGGCCCTGCTTATCTGCAGCGGAGAGTCCATTTCCGTGTCCTTTCAGAAACAGGGAGTCCGGGGGAGGATTGCGGTAGGGTGGGTTCCTTCCGTCACCCAGCCCTAGGCGTGACTTGCGGGGCCTTGGAGCCCTCCCAGCATACTGCTCTGAACTGCCTCCCCGGAGATGGCCTGCGGCAGGAGACTTTGCAGGTCCCTGTGTGCCCGGCACTGTCTTCTCTGCCCAGGCAGCCCCGTAGCACCTTCAGCACTTGTGCACGAGCTCCCAGCTCGGCTCAGCTCCGTGGTTCTGTGCTGCATCACAGCCGTGGTGTCCTCGGCAGTAGGTGCTCACGTCTCGTTCTGGTGGCGACCCAGAGCAGCGCAATGGCGTCCGCGTTCAGGAGCCTCTGGGCGAGCCTGCCAGCAGCTCGTAGAGGCTCATCCCACACGTGGCATGGCCTTTATTTAAAGACACATGGCTTCTCGGAGCAATACTGTTCATTCGTACAGCTAACCCTCGTCCACCCGAGCTTTTCGATGAATCCATTAATTTACTTTACAGATTAGTGGTTTCTCTCTCATGCTTCTGCGGACCCTGCCCTGCTCTCTCCCTATCCCCACTGCAGGATCCAGAGCACCCCTCCCCCCCAAAGACTAGAGCCTTTCTCTACCCCTGAGCACTCGGTACTTGCAAAGCTCTGTCCTTCAAGACAAGGTGGTTCCTCAGTGTTTTCATTCACGAAGTAGATGAAGACAAAATTTAATATATTCCTTGGGAGCTCAGTGTATGTGCACAGACACCACACAACATTCAACCTACATAAGGATTCAGGGACAGACCGAAGTAATGATTGCATTCAAATCAGTTTGGCAAAACAATGAGTTTGTTGGGGTAACCTACAGGAGTGTGAGTGATTGTAACTCAGTGCAGCAAGACACTCGTATCCGGGCCTGGGTGAGACTCACGGAGCCCGAACTCTGCAGTTTTCTGGGTGATTGCCTCTTGCTCTGTTCCCCAGATCTCCCCAGGCTGCCTGGCTGCTCGGGCTCCTCTGGCCTGAAGTTCCCTCCTGCAGATGTCATGTGCTTTTCTCACTCTTGCCTCATCCAGGGCAAGTGTTTCAACTTCCTACAACACATCCTCTTTCAGTAGAGCAGAAGCGACGTCTACCGCGGCATCATGTTATACCCAGAGGGGAAACTCCCGACAGGCTGACAGAACATATGCTGGCCAAAGGTAATTTCATGTCAATATTATCAACCTAATTCTTGATAGGCTTTCTTAAATGTCTGTCACTCATGAACTATGACTGGACTATCAAAGCACTAAAGACTTTTTTAGTGGTCTACAATGTCATTACCTGGTAATTCGTGATTTTAATACCCTCTGTGTTTCTTTACAGTTCTTAGATGGGCTTTAACGTCTCTTGGACGTACTAACTTAAATATCTAGTTTAGAGAGTGAATTATTGCTGAGAGGTGAAGTGGTCCAAGGTTTTTAACACAGATTTAAATATGTTCATTATTTTTCCAGATTTTGTCCATGCCATAGGATGCACATTGGAAGCATTCTAACGCTATCAGCGTTTTCTTTTGTTTCCTAGCAACTCGAGGTAGGGTGTACTTGGTTCAGTCAGCAGAACAGCTAGACATGAAAGGAAAGGTTTCACAGGAGAGGCGGCTGGGGAAGGGATGAGATCATACTTTTCACATTTTCTTGGCTGTGGTTACACTGTGCATTTGTGTGGAAGCTTCTAGACAGCCAAGGAAAGCACCAGAAAACCTGATGAATTTTAAAAAGCATCTGGAACCAGAGACAGCATGGCGTGGTGGCAGAGGCCTACCCGGGCAGGCAGCAGAGGCCTGGCTTCTTGGTGGCAGTGGCCCAGCTGGCTTGGGAAACCTGAGCTTTACCTCTGACTAAGTCACTGGTGGGACCAAGTCGCCAAGAACCGATGTTACCACGCCAAGCAGATGCCAAGACGGCTCCAGACTCAGCTGACCGGTCACTGCCGCACGCTGTAAGACAGCACAAGGACACTGGTTACCTAGAAAGATGACGCGAGGCGAAGAGCTGCTACAAGCGCCAGCGACGTTCCATTTCCCACCTGAGATTAACAGCCGCAGCCACAAAGATGAGAGTGCGGGTCACAGTCCGGAGAAAAGCCCACCGTGGACCTGGAAGTTGCCGTTAGCAGGGCTTACTTCAAAACTGCTGCGGTATGGCTGGCTGCTCAAGCAACCGAAGACAAAGAGAATCAAGAGTTCATGAAGACGACAAAATTAATGCACAACAGAGGGGACATCTCGATGGAAATGTCAGAACTATCAGAAAAATACCCAGGTAGAAAATCTAGAGCTGAGAAAGCGTCATGTCCAAAATAACTCAGTAACTGTGTTTCTCAATGGCATTGAAGTAGAAGGACAAAGAATTATCATCATTACATATAAATCTACTTGAAGGAGCACAGGAAAAAGACTGAGTGAATTTGAAGGGTGGCACAGAAACGATGAGCTACAGCATCAAGCATTCTGACATCCCGATGATCAGACATTCAGAAGCGTGAGAGGAAACCAGGAATCTTGAGAACCCAGAGTAATGACGCCTGTCGCTGATCTGTGAGCGACTGCAGCTATGGAGCTCAGGAGGCCTCGAGGAGACCACGTAGAAAAGCACATTTGCTGAGATGACGGGTCAGGGCAGAGGCCTCTGAAACCCCGAGACACATGAAGGAGTGACACAGCATCCAGTCGTCCTTCCGCTGAAATGGTGGAATCTACGGCAGTGCATCAGAATACAATGTTCAAGTGCTGAAAGAAAAGAGTCTGTGTGGCTACCAAAGCTGTCCTTCAGACGGGAAGGCAAGACAAAGAATTTTTGATAAACAAATGCTGATAGAATTTCGCTAGTGGACCTTCTCTAAAGTAGAAGTTAGTAAGAAACCTTAGATCCACGACGGTGTGAGGAACATAGGGAAGCAGGACTTGCTATGGATTTGAAGGGCTGGATGTTGGTTACTGTGAGATGAAGCGTTGCCTTGCCCTGTGCTATGGGGATGTCTGCTTCTCCGGACTTTATTTAAAAAGCCAATGAATGTGCAAGGTAAAATTTAAAGTAATGCATTTTTGGCAAAAAGCTGTTTTGACAATGAAGACACCAAGAGTGAGAGAAAGCAGAACTGTACTGATACAAAGGATTTTACTTTGCTTTTGTTTTGAAACAGAGCCTTGCTTTGAGAGCTAGGTCAGCCTGGGACTCAACATCCTCCTGCTGTAGCTTCTCGACGGATAGAGCTTTACATTTCACTGGTTATGTGTTAGAATCAGCTCAAGTATTTACTACATATTAACTGTCTAGATCAACAATGAGCAGTAAAACACAGTGAAAAATATGTGACTAAGCAGTATGAAAATTAAAATGGTGTATTGACTTAAGATAAAATGATGGCGAAGGTGATGATGACGGTGATGGTGAAGGTGATGGCGATGATGATGATGGAGGTGAAAGTGATGGTGATGGTGGTGGTGAAGGTGGTAGTGAAGGTGATGATGTGATGGTGATGATGATGATGATGATGATGGTGATGGTGAAGGTGATGGATAGAGGTGATGGTGAAGGTGATGAGTGTAATGATGGTGTGATAGTTAAGCCTGGATGTCAACTTGACACACCTGGTATTAACTAAGATCGCCTGAGACCACACCTGGAAGGATCAACTGAGACCACCTTAAAGGAATATATCCCCCCTAAAGTCCATGGGAACTTCCACAGATCCCATAGGAACCTCCCAGTAATGGGCTATATAAAAGAGACCACAAACTATAGAAGAGAGACATTCCGGGTATGCTGGGGCTGTGTGGTCAGCCGTGACCTAGCCAGCCAGCCATGCCACCGCGGCTGTGAAGGATCTACTTCCCCTCTGGAACTGTGCGTCGAATAAATCTCCTTTCTCCCATAAGCTGTTTGACTTTGGGTGCCCTCTCGCAGCAGTAGTAAAGAGTAACTGCTGCAGATGGTGATGAGGAAGGAAGAGGAAATGGGGAGGAAGGGACTGAAGTTGCAGGAGGCCGGGAAGCTTACCTTTCCATTACTGGGGCCTCTGTAAGAGATGTTGGCTGACTGATTACTACAAATTAGAGTCTTTCTTTCTGGTTGAAAGAAAATGACGTTAGACTGGCCAGTCACTAGTACAGGCCCCATAGACATTAAACTAACAATAAAGAAGTTATGTTAGAAGTTTAAGCCTGATAACAGCTCAGAAGAAGCACACACTGACAAGGCCCAGGAAAATGGCTGAGTCAGTAAAGTGCTTATCTCACAAGCAGGAAGACTTGGGTTTGACCAGAACTCATGCCGGACTTGGTGCCACGAGCCTTTACACTTGGGATCCCAGCACTGGGTGGGTGGAGGTAGGGGATCCCTGGAGCTTGCGGGCCAACCAGCCTCAACTACTTGATGAAGTTCAGTTCAGTGAGAGACCTGGCTTTGAGAAAAAAAGAACAAGAAAAAGAAAAAGGTATATGAAACTCAAAGCTATACTCTGGACTATGCAGGCACGTACCACACGTGTGCACACACACACACACCATACACACACACCATACACACACACACACCATACACACACACAGCACACACCACACTACACACATACACATACCACACCACACACATACACACACATGCACCACACACACACCACACACATACACACCACCTGCACACACAACACCCACACACCCACACCACACACAGCAACACTACACACACACCCAACCTCACACCACACATCACCCACACACACACCATACCACCAACACACCATACACACACACAGCCACCCACACACCATACCACACATACACCCACACTACACCATCACACACATACACACACACACAGCACACACCACACTACACACACCACACACACACACACACACACACACACACACACCACTAAATTAATTTTAAACAAGTAAATCAATCATGCAAGCGCTATGTTTGCCATAACAAAGCATTGTCAGCTTGCACAGACAGAGGCATCGTGGGATCCATCTGGTCTGTGCTGGGGAAACAAGCGTGTCCTCTGACGGGATGTAGCTGTCCACAGACCCAGCCAGAGCTGCGATCAGGAGAATACATAGGTCTGCTGATGGCCACAAACAAGGCAAAATGTCACCATGAACTTTGCTTTCAAAGACACAGTGTGAATATGACAAGAAAAATTGAAAAGCTTATGATTAAGGAAAAGATTATTTATGCACAGAGATATGAAACTATCTTCAGGAGACCCCAAGGAAGCCATAAAGTACATGCTAGTAATATAACATGATGCGCAGCTTCCAAGTTCTAAGACATTTTATGAGTCTACAAAGTCTGTTTTATTTCCTTATAATAATAGCAAGCCAGTCTCAAGATTTTGTCATAGCATACAAAGGTATTGAAAAAATAAACTTTTTAAATATGTAGAATAAATGTACTTGATGCTATTAGGCAAGAAGTAAAAGAATAGAAGCCAGATAGAAAGCTGTAGGCAATCCCTCAGATGCAATGCTTATCACCATTTAATCTGGGACTAGTCCCCTAAACGATCTGTAAACGTAATCAATATTCACTACAATGCATGGAGAGTTTCTGCATAAACTCATAAGCTTATTCTAAAGTGCACATGTCAATGCACACTAGGAGAACAGCTATTTTTAAAGTCAAACTCAGTGGCCTGGCATTGTCCGACTCTGTCATGTTCCATGAGCTTGTGTTGGAAGCCAGACCTGCGGGTCAACAGCATGAATCAGGTCCAGAAATGAATCACACTTACGAGGTCTACTTCTGCTTGAAAAGTGTGCCTAGGTTATTTTTGAAGAAAAGAATTATATTTTTAATAAATGGTGCTAAAATACTCTATAGAACAGAAAGAGAACCTTGACCCTCTCCTCATCCTGCTCATAGGAATTTCTTCAAACGGACCAGAGGTCTCAACCTACAGCTCTGTCTGTGAACGTTACCGGAGAACCTGTGAGCCAAGGGCTCCTGCGTAAGACACGGAAGTGTAAGTGAAAGAGAAGGAGCTGATTAATTAGACTGCTGTTCGAAAGACCCCATTAAGGAGTGAAACTCGGGCCTCCACTGGAGAGGATCTTTGTGTCACATGGTCTCACGAAGCTTGACGGCAGCATGTGGAAATAACCCCTGAGCTCAGTATAGGAAAGTAAGGACAGAAGGAAAGCTCATACCTTGGACTTTATTCCACAAAAAATGAAGTTCAGGTGATCAATTAGCATAAAAGATAAAGAAGAAATTAGTTCCAAAAACAAGTGGGGAGAGCCAATGAGGACATGTGCGTGCCACAGCGTGCTTATGAAAGCCAGAACAACTTCTGGAAGTCTGTGGGTTCTCTCCTTTCACGGGGGGTTCTGAAGATTGAATGTCAGTTGCCAGGTTTATACACAGACACCAGCACATATGGAAAGGTTTTTAAGATAATTGAGTCGGTACCATACCGATACACATGTTAGAATGGTAGGATTTTTAAGACTGAATTCCAGGTGGGGACACGTGCATTCAAACGCACATTGCTGGCAAAAAGGCAAACATGCGCGGCGCTCTGGAAGACAGTTCGCAGTGTTTTCAAGTCCACCGCCCACTTAGCACAGTGCTCCTGCATGTCCCGCAGACCCCAGCAGGCTAGAGTTCACCGTGCTCAGCTCAGCAGCCCCAGGGAGCACGGCGACCTTTCTCCACGAATACGCACAGCTCAGACTAGGCGGATGCTCTGGCATGACGGGGTCACCCCTCAGCTGTCTCCACCTGCACCTTACTGCTTCTGTTGTAATGCTGTGCCCACACATCCAGCGGGTCCCCCCAGAGGGTCCCACTGCTGTAAGCAAGCAATATTCTCATGCGACTGTTTCCAACCTGGGAAGTGATGATGGAGATGCTGGGAAAAAGTCAGGCCTGCCCCAAGAGAGGGTGGGCTCAAGAGGACGGAGCTGGGCAGCCACTGCCCAGCCATGTACACTAGGTTATGTTAGGATTACAGGACTTTGCTTTTGCTATTTGTGGGAGTGTGAAGACATCTCCTGGGGCTTCCAGGAGCCGACTCTGTCATTTGTCAGGTCTCTTCCAGGAGGACGTAAGGGATCCTTTGTGTCCACTTGAGACTTGAAACCTTGGTCCTTCAGAGCTGCAGTGACCACAAGGGATTCGAGGCTGCAGGTGCAGGTGCGCGCGTGCATGCATGCGGGAGCCGCAGCTCTGGCTTTAAACTGGGAGGTGGCATTGTGAATTAGCATTGAAATCCCTCCCGTGGGATCTAGTAGGGAAATGCGATAGATAATGATGGACAATCAGTGCTTCACGGGTGTTGATGATTCGCCATGGTGGCCAGGTTTGTATGCAGACACCGTCACATGCTGAGCCACGTGAACTGAGCACGTCATAGGTGACTCTGCATCCCGAGTTTACAGTCTGGAGGAAAAGCTCTTTTTGGGCTAATTTTCCTCATACAATTGGAATGTGAACTAAGTCTTGAAAAAAGGAATAGAATTCATGCAGAGAAGATGGGCAGGGTGATAACTGTTTCTGACGGCTGACTTGATGGGAAGTAGAGGCCACTGGGACACACCTTGGGCACGGGCTTGAGACCGACTTAGAGGGGGCACTCCTGCCGTCAGGAGGGCAGTGCCTCCCACTGGCGGCCGAACATGAGGAGGACTAGAGAGGAAGCAGTGTCGCCTGCCCCAGGACTTCTTGAGTGAGTGTGTAGTGTATGTGTGAGTGCATATGCGTGTGTGTAAATGTGTGCATGTGAGTGTATGAGTGTGTGTGCGTGTGTGAGAGTGTGCGTGTGTGTACACGTGTGTGTCTACCT
>JALPQD010000943.1:215000-292500 GCA_023101885.1 Typhlomys cinereus | reverse complement strand
GCGGCGTCCTGGTAGACGCGGACAGTCAGCCACTAGACCAGCGCTGCAGAACATGCCTCTTGCGTATCAGTTCTTTTGTTTCACTAGAGAGACGTTCAAAGTGTTAGGGAGCCGTGGTTTTAAAGCAGCTCTGAGTCTGACATTCTGATGCTTTAGAAATTAACAGGTCCTTTTGACACTCTGAATGTACCGTTTATTTTTAATTAATAACTTTATTTTTAGAGCAGTTCTGGGATTAAAGAAAAACTGACTGAGCAGCGGAGCTGTTATAGACCCCACCCCATCTCATGGTTTTCACTCTTATTACTACAAATCAGGATATTACCTTGTTCAGGTTGAGAAGTGAACTTATGTCCGAGGCTGATTTGAGGGTCGAATCGCTGTGTTCGGTACACATCCTGTGTCCACCAGGGCAACCCAGACACCAGCTCTAGCCTTGAACTCTTGCCCATGCTGTCGTCATCTCATCCACTGGCGGCTGTTCATCTCCTCGTCCAGCCCTGAGTAATCGCCAGTCTTCTCCATAGGTTATTTCTTCCAGAAGGTCGTGGAGTTGGAATGATGCAGTTCAGGGTCTTTCAGATGGTTTCTTTCCAGTCTTAATATAAGCTTAAAGTTTCTCCGTATCAGCATGGCTTCCTAGCTTCTTTCTTTCTAGACTGAATAATAATTGTCAGGACCGACCAGTTCCTCTGCGCACGCTCCACAGAAGGGCACCTAAACCAATGAACTGCTGAGCATGTGTCTGTGCGGATGCACATTCCCAGCTCAGTGGGGGAATGACTTCTCTATTGTGGGGTGAAAGTTCACTTTCCCAAGTGGTCAGAGCACTCGCACTCCCACCAATGAGCATGATCAATTGCCCGCAGGCTGGTTGGAGTTCTGGGTTCGAACTTCACTGAACTGTGCTGAGCTGTTTGCCGTGCTAATGGACATGTTCTTACAAAGGAGCGGCCGCACTAGACAGTCCTCTGGGACCTGTGCCGAGGACCTGTCCATCGTCGTGTGTTCTTGTCGCTATCCGTTTGGACTTAGGGACACTTTTCATTAGATTGTCATGTTTTGATTGCTGACTTTTAATTGTTCTTTGCATAGGTTGGATTCGACGACCTTACTAGAACCTGTCTCTTTCCATGTTTCTAACAGTGACTTTTGTAGGATAGACGTTCACCTCTGAATGCAACTTCTTTCATTCTTCAGTGGATTGCGCTTTGGGTCACGACTACTGTATTTTAAGTAGTTTGGTTCAGAATCTTACTCAGGCTACTAATTGATTCTTCCTTTTCGCTCGTTATAAATATGTGTTCTTTTGCTAAATTCGAGATGCCGTGTTTTTGTTGCTGCAGATGATGGTCCTGTTGACATCAGCGCTGCTTGTCGATGTTGATGATGCTGTCGCCTGTGCCGTTGGTGGTGACGCTGGCTGTTGTTACTCGTGGTGTTGTCACTGTAACTCTGACGATCACGTCGCCGCCATGGGTGCTGCGGCTGCTTCTGCTGCATGAGCGATGGAGTTGATGAGGACGATGCTGATCATGTTGCCTCCATGTAGGTTGCTGGTGCTGGTGGTGCTGAGGTGACACGCTGGTGATTTGGTTGCAGCCATTATTCCATTATGATCGACAGTGGTATTGTTGGTGGTGATGATGAAGATGGCACAGACATTGATGTATCATGTGGTTCTTTTGGCAGAGGCCTTGTTACCCTGCCCACCTTTGCCATGTGACACTTTACATTCTGGGCGCCAAAAGGAAATAATTCATTAATTTGCACTAGAGTTCTGCATCTTTCCAGCCCTTAGGCACATTGTTAGCAACACTATATCATCAGCGAACCATCATGAACCTTGACATTTGCCTGTTCCCATTTTAAGCCAGAACATCCATATGTTTTGTTTTGGGATTTCAAAATATTATGCATTATCTATGTTTTTGCTACTTCCTCTTATTTCAAGGGCCTGGCAACGGCTGGTCTTGGCTGTGGAAGGTTGTGCGACTCTCCACTTGGTAGCTCAGCACCCCACTGTAAGACCTACAGGGAGTTCTCCCCGGCTTCATGTGCCATGAGCAGGTGTAAGTCCTCTGCCCTGTCACTCAATCTTTCTGATGATCTCTCCCCACGGGACGCTTCTTTCTGTTAGGAATCCCACTCAATGTCCCCTTGCTCGTGGTCTGCCTCTCCCCACGCAGTCTCCAGCGAGGCCGGTCTGCCCTCGTCTAGCAGAACATGTCCCGCTGAGCTAAGGGCCTGTGCGCTAGTTAGACACAGGTGTCAACTTGACCATCGAAGGCTGAGGCTTTGGGAGCATTGGCAAACAATTTGTAGGTCAGTGAAGCCCAAGCAAACCTGTGTGAGATTAGGTGATCGATGAGGAAAGACCTGGCCTGTGGCGGGTGGGACCATTCCCCTGCAGGTGGATCCCATGGAGGGAGCGGGATCAGTACTTCAGCAGACTCACACTGGCAAGGGAGAAAGTTGTCCCAGTTCAGGAACTGTGGATATGGTACGACAGTTCTCACAACTCCTGCCGTCAGCGTGAACTCTTCTGCCAAGGTAGGAACAGTAACGGAGAATCGTAAGCAAGAACACACCCTTTGCTCCCTGTAATGTCATTGGCTCCTGTTTTTATCACAGCATGAGGGAGACTGCAATAACCTTGAACAAATCTCTACCCCGCTCCTTTACAGACAGGCAAACACACTGGCCACTCGGGCTGCTTCTGGATTCGTGTTGGAAATCAGCCCACGGTTGGCGCCAACGTCCTGTTCCTTTCTCTGTCCTCCTGAGCACCGGGCCAGGTGGCACCCGGCCACTCAGAGGGGAATTGCAGACCCCCGAGCTGTTTTCTTTTTGGTGTGGTGTCATTTCCTCGTGCCCCACTGCCTCCTTTTAAGCTAAGATAGATTTGGAAAAGAGAGGGAAAGAAGTAAGTTGGAAAACCGCAGCACAGTTTTCCAAGATTTGCCACAATAGAAACCTGCGTTTCTGCGGGAGGGAGGCTGAGGGTGATGGAGTCGTGGGCACTGTTGGTGGATGTCTGGGGGCAGCAGGCATTGCGAAGGTCTGAACTCGGTTTAAACAAGTCTTGCCCAAATCCATCGTTCCATGTCCCACTTAAAAAAGATAGTATTCCTTGATCTGGAATTCTAAAGACTCTGCCCTTTGGGAAATGCTGCTTTTTGCATTTTCTAAAAACATTTGTTTGGAGAGAAAACAGGCTGATGTTTGTTCAAGTAGTTTTCAGGCTGATTGCAACTGAAGGTCTTATACGTTAATAATTTGATGTTGATTGTAAGGCTGTATCGTGTCTGGCCTGGCTACGCCTCAGTACATTAAGTAAAAGTAAAAAACCTATAGATCATAAGCTAAACCACTGTTTCTTGTGATTTTCCTAATTAAGAATGTGAATTGCAGTCAGTCTCAGTTAGATGCAGTGTTGACTGAGAGTCATTCTGGGCAGAGGGCCCAGTGACCGGTAGAAATTCCTTCCTCACACTTGTGATGAGAGGATGTGTTTTACCAGTGGAAGTGACTCCTCTTCATCGAGGTCACCCCTAATCTCTGTTTTAAGGAGTTGGCCATGAGAAGCAGTGCACTTGCCAGCAAACAGAGCAAGGTGCGACCCACGCAGCATTTTGAACGGTAGAGGTATGCATCCTATGTTAAGAGGTGTTGGTCTTCCTTCAAGCTTATCACTCGCCCTAGCCATGCTTGTGAGCTGCCATCAGCCTTGAATGGGTCATGTGGGGGAGGGGAGGTCTGTGAGAAGGAAATCAGGAGACAGGAGACTGCGTGACCTCAAGTGGATGACCTTGGATTAACTTCCGGAAGAGAGAAATGACAGCAGCAAATGTCCCACACTTGTCTTGTACAATCAGTTCCAGAGACATTGCTCAAATGATCCAAATTGTGTCCATTTTTAATCAGTCAGGGATGGTAACAACCAAGAGAAAAGCGGGAAGAATCTGACAAGATTCAAGAATCTTGAATTCCCGTGATTAACCTTTATATGTTGTATGTGCACTTTGATGTGTGAGCAGGCCCAAGTGTGAATGTGTGTGAGAATGTATGTGTGTGTGTAAGTGTGAGGAAATGTATGCATGTGCACATGTGTGTTTATGGAATGTGTATGTGTCATAGTTAGGCACAGTGTCAACTTGACAGTTGAGGGTTTGAGCTCTGGGCACATTTGTGGAGAATTAGTGGTTGGGTTAAGCCCAGAGCAAACTTGCAGGAGATTGTTTAGCTGATGGGTTTGGCCCAGCAGCCTATGGTGGGTGGGACTAGGCCCTGAACAGGTGAATAAAGTATTGAGAAATGGTTAAGGAAGGTGGCATCCTTCTGTTCACTTGGCCAGACATGCTGGTCTGGCAAGTAAGGATTGTCTCTCTCTCAGCTATTATGTGGTGATGGTGTGGCCAGTTCCCTCGTCCCTGGTGTTGGTGCTGCTCTCCCGTCAAACTGGACTGGGAACTGTAGCCAAGAATCATAAGAGAGAATAAACCTTTGTTCCCTTAAGCCATTTGATGGTCATTTATCAGCAACCATGTAGGCTGACTGCAATAGTATGTATATGTATGCGTGTATGTGCATGTGTGTGAATATGTATGTGTGTGTGCATACATGTGAATGTGTATATGAATGTGTGTATATTTTGCGTATGTACATATTCATGTGTGCATGCATGTGTGAATGTGCACGCATGCGTGTGGATGTGTGTGTGTACTCGTGTGTGTGCATGCACGTGTTTACGATATGTATGCATGTGTATATGTGTATGTACATGTGTGAGTGAATGTGTGTATGGTATGTATGTACATATGTGTGTAAGGAGTTCACATGCCCGAGCAGTCTTTAAAAAACAACATGACATATAAATCACAAATATGAACCCTTTTTCCAACTTAAGCTTTCAGTTCAATGGGTGAAATATATTATAGTTATATGCAAGTAACAGAACATTGGGTCTAAGAAAGAAACCCCTGTTCCTTTCCCTCAGCCCATCCTCCCATCGGTAGCTACCTCTCGCTCTGTCTGCTCACACCTGTTCTGGATCTCTTGCCACGCGACGTCATACAGTTCACCCCGCTTCTTCCCTTACCCTGGTGCAGTGTGTTTCTGAAGCACGTTGATACTTTGTTCTCTTTCCTAGCCAAGCACCCACCATTGCATGGGCACAGCTTCCTCCGTTAATTTTCCAGGATGTGGAGGCTCCTGCCGTCAGGCTGCCTGAACAATACTGCAACATCCGTGTGCATCTAGGTGTGGGCACATGCAAGTTCCCTTCAGCCTTCACACAACTCCTGCATTTCACATATTTTCAAGAGTGTTTTTCCCACATTCTAGGGTGGTCCTTCTTCTTAGAAGGACTTTGGAAGCACAGATTTTACTTTTGATGAGATACAACACATCTATTCTTTCATTTTTCTGAGATTTTGGTGTCTTTTCTGCCACCCTTGACTCTCTTGAACCATCTCAGACTCTTCCTTGAGTTTCACATTGTGTCGCATGTTACTTTAATGCACGCGGAGTTAGTCTTTTGAGAGGAGGAAAGCAAGGATTCATGACTTTCTCTGGCAAGTGATTCTCTGGCTGTCCCAACACTGTGGAAGACTATTCGTCCAGGTCGCACGGTCTCGGCAGCTGTGGGAAAGGTCTTTTGCCCACAGACACGGCCTCTCCGGGCTCCCTGTTCTCTTACTGGCCAACGTGGCCACCTTCACACCTGCCCCGCTGCGCAGCTCTTGGAAAGCCGTCTCTGCTCCTGCAGTCTGCTCTCTGCAGCGCTGCTCAGGCATCCCATAGAGTCGTGCCATGGAAAGTTGTGTCGTGGTGCCGACCAGGCCGGGAGCCTGTCTCCCCATGAGCTGCAGAATCATCCTCTCGCTTCTGTCTTTTCCACATCTAGCAATTTCTTTCTCTTCTCTCTTGGATCTCTGCTAGATGATTCATGTTCGTGTATGTTTTCCATCAGCGTGCCCGCATATCCGTCACGGGAATGAGATTGGGGTCTGATGATCCCCCCGTTCTCACTGTGCCCAACTGTTTCCACGCTCCCCACTTTCAAGTCTGCTTTCTGCCTTTCAGTATTCCTTGTAATTTTTTGAAAGCTGGGATGATAAAAGTAACGCTTTGCTGAAAGAAACGCTTTGCCTTATTGAAGCAGCGCCGTGTCATGGGGAGACTGCTCCCAGTCCTGTGATCCCTGTCCCCTCAGGACATGGTCCTGCGACCCTGCACGGACCCTCCATGTCCTTCTTAGGACGGGGCTGCTGGGGTGACCGCACCGGGGATTTCCTTCTCCCCCACGGCAAGGCTCTGACAAAACCCGAAAGGTAAAAATAACTTCTGAGAGCGGCTTTGTTGGGAGAACGGATGCGGTGCTTTGACATCTTCCTTCCCATCTCCCCTCGGGGGGCTGGCGTTGGATGGAGGGGGCGCGATGAAGGCTCACTGTCTAGATGCCCCGGGGTGCAGAATGAGGAGGTCTCAGAGCCACCAGGGCTGTTCCCTGCACCTCAGCCCCCAGCCCTGTGTGTGTGGAGCTGTCCACAGCAGGAGGTTCTGTTCTGGAAACCGCCAAGGCTCCTGTGTGGTTCTGATCCAGTGCGATGTCTCCTTCGCCCACACGCTTGTCCTCCAGTTGGGACAACAGCTGGTTCTGTGACACCAGCATTTTCCACTCACTGGATTGCTGGCACAGAGGGACGCGTGAAACACGCACACCCAAGGACACTGCAGGAAGGAGGGCGCATAGAGCGGTGCTATTTATTCTTTAATGCAAACCTCAGGCATGGCGCCCCACACCTGAAACCCCAGCAACCCAGTGGAAACTGGAGAATCAGGGGTTCAAGATCAGTTTTAGCTACATATCAAGCTCAGGGCCAGCCTGGAGTACACTAGACGGAAGGCCCTGCGGCTCCGTCGGCTCTGCGTTCAGGATCCAGGAAGGAAGCCTAGCTGAGGGAGCTTGCTCCTCCTCCTCCCTGTCTAGCGACGAGCTTACGAAGGCGAGTCTCCTTGCCCGGTGCCCAGGGTCTGAGAGTGAGCTCAGTCTCGTGCCTCTCTCTCCTTAGCACTCAGCACCCAGAAGTCCTGAGCAGGCTTTAATGCCTCCTATGACGCTGGGCAGCAGAACCCTGAGAACTAGAATCAGAACCAGAACCACGCCTGCTCAGAGAGCGATAAGCAATCAGCCCGTGAAGGCGGTCAGAGTACGCACGGCATTTTGTGGGGGCTGCTGACTGCCGCTCCCCTGAACCAAGAAGGTCAATGCGGTGGAGACGGAGAACTCAGGGAAACACAAGCTGAGGGGATTTGAAGAATTTTGAACTATTCATTAATGAGGATTTTTCACTAACTGAGGATGATGAAAACCATGTTCAGTATATATGAACTCTTTGAAGGCCAGAGCCGCAAAGCCTTCTCCCCAGAAGATAGCTGTGGCACGTGCGCAGAATGTAAGATTCGAGAGCCAGGTAACGACCCACCAGCCACAGCGGGGGGCGGGGGGGCTGGTGTTTGTGTTGATCCTATTTCCCTTTAAGTTTGAAAATCATAAAACACTGCAAGCTAGACCACATGACTACTTTTCTTAAATAGCAAAGAATTTTTTTTTAAAAAATCTGGACATTGTATTATTTGGGGAGGAGTTCTGCACCAATCAAAGCAGTTCTCCAGAGCTGTAGGAGGCCAGAAGTTCCCCGGGTCTTATGTCACGGACTTGCACTGCCCGTGTGCGTACCATCCCGTGGGTTCCCCTTTGCTGTGTGTCAGCAGAGATGGGTGGAGAGACTCACAGGAAAGCACATGGCTGCTGCCCTGCGGACCCCACAGAACACAGCTCAGGCTCCATCAAGCACGGCTTGGCATCCATCCAGTGTGAGGGTAGCATGAGAAGTGTGACTTCCACGATAGGACACAGCGTCACAGGACATGACAAATGGTGAGTGAGAAGATGTAAACCCTGATTCTACCTGACGGGGAAGGAACTTGGAAGTGTCATGTCGAGCCACAGAAATGCAGTGCAGACTATTCTGTCTGCATAAAACTGAAGACTGGCACACTCCTAGGAGGATTTACCAGCACCAGGGTTGCCCATTGTGCCAGCTGGGCACAGACACTGAGGTGTAGGGACCAGCGCCCACTCACGCATCCATTCATTCACTCACACACACAGCTGCTGGCTGTGATGAAAGCAGGTTCCAGCCGTCCCCACCTCCGCCTCTACCCCCAGAGACTCCGCACGGGACGGAGAGATTGTCAGAAGCAGATCTCAGTTTATTGGGAGGAGAAAAGGAACTTTTATAGACAAAGGCCACCAAGGCGCAAAATGGGCATCCAATTGTGTCATAGGTCAACACATCCTACAGGTGCTAATGGTCAAGTTCAATGTCACTCAGCCCAGGGGGCAGGTAGACACCTGAAGGCCAATTAGGGCTCTCTGTGAAGTGATCAGGTTATGCCCAAGCCCCTTTGCCCTCAGTGCCATCTTTAGTCCCATGTGCCCGGCCATGCCCTGGGGCAGATCCTGGGCGGGCCTAACACTGAGGGACCCTGGCAATGGTTGATAGTCTATGCCATGTCCACCTGATGATGGTTCATGCAATGCCAGGAGCTGTACTTCACGGTTTACAATCTCATATGTGCCTAGACTCCCTTTCAGTGTAAGACTGTTTACTAAAGGATGACAGATCTGAAGCGGTGTGGAGGAGGTCATAGGAGTCCAGAAGGGCTGGGTCACCAGGAGATACACAAACGTGCTGCCCAGCTCTGCACACTCTGTACTTAACACGAGGGGTGCTGCCCAGCTCTGCACACTATGTACTTAACACGAGGGGTGCTGCCCAGGTCTGCACACTCTGTACTTAACACGAGGGGTGCTGCCCAGGTCTGCACACTCTGTACTTAACACGAGGGGTGCTGCCCAGCTCTGCACATTCTGTACTTAACACGAGGGGTGCTGCCCAGGTCTGCACACTCTGTACTTAACACGAGGGGTGCTGCCCAGCTCTGCACACTCTGTACTTAACACGAGGGGTGCTGCCCAGCTCTGCACATTCTGTACTTAACACGAGGGGTGCTGCCCAGGTCTGCACACTATGTACTTAACACGAGGGGTGCTGCCCAGGTCTGCACACTATGTACTTAACACGAGGGGTGCTGCCCAGGTCTGCACGTTGTCCAGGGAATGCAACCCAGCTTCCAGATCACTTGCTGTGGTTTCTTCTGATGGCAAGCAGGGAAGCAGTAGCTTGATTGGCTCCGTCTCTTTCGTTCCGGGTTGCTGTGTCCTGCTTGCATCTCCGTGACTCTGAAGGTCAGGCCTCTCCAACCTTTCCAGTCCTGATGACAATTGCATCCACCTGGCTTCTGGTCCTCGTGTTCTGGCACCTGGCCTGTTTTTGTGGGTCCTGTATGTCTGGGGCTACAGCGAGCCCAGCACTGTGAGCACATGACCCACCTCAGTCTGGTCTCTGCAGGACATCTGTCCCAGAGGGCCGCGCAATCTGATGTGTCTCTCCATATTTCTGAGCACTTGGTAAACAGTGGCTGTTACAAACCTTCCTGGTGGCTGTAGTGCTCTGATGGCTTTGACCCTAGGGTCGTCCACCCCCCATGATCACGTCCCTGAGCCGCACCGCTCTTACTCTCTCCTTCTGCCATGGGCTGTGAAACTGTCGTTCTCGCGCATTCCGCAGAGAACAGTGATGGTTCTCTGCTTCCACAGCTTGCTCTGACAGCGACTGCGTCCCACCTCTTATGCTTTGCCAGGATTGCTCGACCCCCTGCTCCACCTGCTTTCCAAATCCACGGCCCTCCTGCAGCCCCTCTCCAATCTGCATCCTCAGAATTCTGTCACGCACTCTGCTTGGGCTCCCCCAGCACACGTTGGCTTGACATTGTGTGGCCATGGCTGGCCTCACTCACCGTGTAACACCCAGGAGGGGCTCAGGGCTGGAAGCCGACACAGGCGTCTTCCCGGGGCTTGGCACGCCAAGGAAGCAGGGACGCCTGCTCTTAGCAGGAGTAGCTGGGCATGTCTGCAGCTCCACACTCTCTGGTGAACTGGACGTCCCGAGTTGCAGACGTCAGCCCAAGTTCGCATCCTCATGTCAGGTTTATTTTCCCTAAGTAACCCTGACCCCGGCTGTGCAGGCTCACGGGGTCTTTGTGCCTCCACATGGCATCCAGGCCTGAGACTTCTTATCATTGGAAGCATTTTTCCATCCAAGCTCACTGAGTAATTTTCACTTAAGAACTTTGAAGACATACAGATATCTTTTGCTAAGGTTATGCGAAAGTCTTTTTCTGACCCCATCAGCAAAAAAGCAGATTTGTAAACACAGTGGGAGAATAATCTCAAAATCCTGAGGCAAAATAAGCGCCGACCGCAGCTCTGAGCTTCCCACACAAGCACTCAGGACGCCACAGGAGTGGCAGCACCCTCAGGGACAAGCTCTGGAAAGGAGGTGCGCTGGTATGAGGAGGAAGGGGCGGGCACAGAGCATGGTGAGCTCATATGCGGGAGCCAGCGGTGATGATTTTATGTGTAAACTTGAGGAGCATCTCCATTGTATACCATGGTGAGATGGCTGCTGCGGTGGGCAGGTAACATGCTCATGACGTAACATAGCTGCCTTTTGTGGTGGTGAAGGCTTAGGATCCCCCGCAGTAAGATGACGGTCCTCCGCACACTTGACCTACGCATTGATCCATCTTGAACTACTGTCTCCACTATCAGACCTGTTCCCCTGTTGCCTCCTCACGTGGTACCAGCAGCTCTTATCTGCTCCCCCAGCAACCTCCTTGACTGCTCTACGTGGTACCTACACCTCTCTCTCTCTCTCCCCTCCATCTCCATGCATCCTCAGTAACCAGGTGCTTCCACAGAAAGCGGGATCATGCACTCTCTGCTTCACGCATGGCTTCACTCAGCACAGTGCCCCGTGGTTTCATCCAAGCATGGCCATCCCCTCTCCAGGTTGTGTGACATCCATGCGTGTAACCTGTCATGTCTCATCATCCAGCCTTCCTTGCAGAGTACTTAGATAATTTCTGTACCTTTGTTATTGTGCTGGATTCTGCAATGGACATAGGCATCAAGTACTGCTGAAGGATGCATTTTACTGCTGCCGCGGACTGCAGGTACCGCTGCTGCAGGAGGCTGTCACTACTGCTGCAGGATGAAGACACTGTTGCAGATTGCAGGTACCACTGTAGGATGCAATTCCTGCTGCAGGATATAGGAACCGCTATGGAAGCTCTGATTTCTTCTCGAGTTCACTTGGAAGAGGAAGCCAGTGGAAGCTTTGATTCCTTGAGCTCACTTGGAAGAGGAAGCTGGTAGCCCCACTGTTACTGTTTCGGGAATCCTGCTCGTCATTTTCCCCAGGGGCCACGGCAGGTTTTCACTCCCATTAGCAGCTCAGATGATCCTTTATCCGCATCTCTGTAGCATTCGTTCCCTTTCGTCTGGATAATAGACATTTCTCCGGCAATTTGCTTTATTTCGTTTGGCTTCACTGTTCTGAGATAAGCGTTTACTCTGTATCCTGCACAGACCTTGTACTCATGAGCATCCCACCTCGGCTGTGTGCTCTGATGTCAGGTGACACCATGCAAGGCTGGCTGGCGACTGAGCACTTTCATTGCACGCCATCCAGTCTCCTGTTCTGTCGGGAGCGCAGGCTGCTACCCGGCAAGTGTTTCCACATTTCTGAGCTGCGTAGTCTCCTGGTTGTGGTTTTGATGTTAGGCTCTCCCCAGGCACATGGTGTGTGATATCTCCCATGCACAGCTTCCCTGCCGCTCCCAGGAAGCTTCTTGGTCTGACGGCGCCACACACACATTCACTGTCGCGTTAGTTGCCTAAAGCGTCATGCAGGCAAACCACTGCCAGGCTGGCCAGTCTCATCCTTGTATCGAAACCTGCAACCGATGTGTCAATTCATCTTTTTGTATGATGTAAGATGGAAGTCTAATTTTATCCTTTTAGTCAATAGTAAATGATTCAAAGGGGGACAACAAGTATTTGTCTGGAAATAGCCATGGAAAGTACTAGAAATGAAAACACATTAGGATTTTATTCTGTTAAACATGTTATTAGTAGATGATGAAAATAATAAAGATAGAAGTGGGTTTGATAAGCCATGGGAATAAAAAGTGAAGGTCTCTATTCAAATAAAGAAAACGAAGGAGAAAAGAGCAATATGTGGCACATAGAAAAATAAGTAAGTGGGCCAACGAGATGGTCCAGAAGGGAAGAGGCTGCTGCCAAGCATGGCGACTGCAGCGCCACCTTCAAAAACCTCACGGTGGGTGGGAGAATACACGCCTCACCCACCACAAACAGATGACAAGAGTTCAAATAAGCCGAAAACCCAGCCATATACATGTAAATACGTTAAAGGTTCATATCAAGTCGAGAGTACCAGAACAAACCTAAAATAAGCATTTGACATGTGTTTTAGAGACTACCTAAAACTCTGCAGAAACTGAAAGAAAAGCAATGGAAAAAGGCTGCGTGATGGAAACATTGAAAGAAAAGCAATGGAAAAAGGCCGTGCGATAGAAACATTGAAAAAGTGGGAGGCAAAGTTCACCAACCACGAGTCACAAGCCTGAATCTACATGTCCTCAAAACGCTTAAAGGAAAATATCCAGCTAAATATAAAAATCTAGAACGTCAGCCGGATAATTTTATCACCCTATTCTTAGAAGTGGATAGATGGGACAAAAGAGAAATCAAGCATTTTACAAAAAATTAACGAGACCGACTGGACATTGGTACAGTGGCTGTACACTCGACAATAAGAGTTTCTCTCCTCTGTGAGCATTGTGGGAAATGCCCCTATAAATATTTACCATAAAAGAAGGTTCATCAAATGCCCAAGAAATTAGTATGTTTCAAATCATATTCTTGGATCAAAATTAAATTAATAATTGATTATAAATAACAACCAAAGCCTTCCATCAGTAAAACACAAGGCACACGTGGAATTCTATGAATCAGGGGAACCGATGTAACAAGAATGAGGAGATGGTGAAGAGAGAAGATTCCAGCTCTGAGCTGGGGTGCGTTGCAGACGCGTGGCCTGTGGCATTATTGCAGCTTCCTGAAGCTGCCCCTTGCGAGGGGCCTGCTGTGTCGTGCTGCAGTCTCCTCCTCCTCGCCTGCCCCCCTCTGGCCCCACCGACCCACTCACAGTCCCCGGAGGGATGGACCTTCCTTCCTGAACACCCTGCTCTGTTCTTCTGCCAGGACTCAACCCCACGGTCTTCCCCAGGGTCTCCTAGACCCTGTGTCCTCTGGGAGCCCCGCCTGCTCCCGTCCACAGGGAGGGCTCTGCTGGTGACCCCAGGGACTCGTCCTCCACTCCATGACTTGCTGAGCTCTCTCTTCATAGCATACGCTTCGTCACAAGGTCTGCCCCCATTCCTTCCTCCTGCAGGAAGAGTACTCTCAGTAGGCGCATACTTGCTGCTGCATCCAGCGGCCTCTGCGTGCGCGGATGGGCAGGCAGACAGCTGAACTGCTCAGTTACATCCGAAACGAAGTCATTACTTCAGCTTGAGAGCCACCAGCTCTGGACGATGAGCAGGAGCTGTCAGAAGACACCTTGTTTGGAAACCCCGCATCCAGAGCAGGGTCGGACCACTTCCCGAGGAGCACCCTGAGCAGGGTCAGCACTCTGCAAGGAGCACCCTGAGCAGGGTCAGCACTCTGCTGGGAGCACCCAGGGCAGGGTCAGCACTCTGCACCCCGGGCAGGGTCAGCACTCTGCAGGGAGCACCCTGAGCAGGGTCAGCACTCTGCTGGGAGCACCCTGAGCAGGGTCAGCACTCTGCAAGGAGCACCCCGAGCAGGGTCAGCACTCTGCAAGGAGCACCCCGAGCAGGGTCAGCACTCTGCAGGGAGCACCCCGAGCAGGGTCAGCACTCTGCAGGGAGCACCCCGAGCAGGGTCAGCACTCTGCAGGGAGCACCCCGAGCAGGGTCAGCACTCTGCAGGGAGCACCCTGAGCAGGGTCAGCACTCTGCAAAGAGCACCCCGAGCAGGGTCAGCACTCTGCAGGGAGCACCCTGAGCAGGGTCAGCACTCTGCAAGGAGCACCCTGAGCAGGGTCAGCACCCTACAGGGAGCACCCTGAGCAGGGTCAGCACTCTGCAGGGAGCACCCTGAGCAGGGTCAGCACTCTGCAGGGAGCACCCAGAGCAGGGTCAGCACTCTGTAGGGAGCACCCAGAGCAGGGTCAGCACTCTGCACCCTGAGCAGGGTCAGTGCTCCGCAAGCAGTGCCTTCTCTTCCCACTCCACTGCACAACACCATAGCCCGGGCATTGCAAGCAAGTGACACCATGAGGTCTGGGGAGACGGCTGCCTTCTCTTTGGACGCCACTGCACATTAGTGAACCCTGGCGTTGGGGTGAGACCTCCGTCCAAAAAGTGCTTCCAGCAGGAAGACTTGGGTTCTGCCCCTGAAGCCCTGTGGGAAATTCCAGACATGGAATTCCAGACATGTCACCTCAGCGGGAGACAGAGACAGGTGTGCTCCAGGGGCCACTGGCAGCCGGCCCCGCTCTTGCTAAGTTCCAGGCCAATGGGAGTCCCTGTCTTTAAAAAAAAGAGGGGACTGCACCTGAGGAGCAAACCTCCAGGTTATGCTGGGCTCCCCTAACTTATGCATGGCTGCCGGCACCTGCGCATGCAGACTCATGCGCGCGCACATGCAGAATGAGATCATAAGCTCTTGGGTTCTATTCAAGAAAGACTTAAGCTGGGGAGGATGTCTAGAAACCAATTAGCATGCTTCAAAATGACTATTTTCCCTCCATTTGTCGACTATTTTCCCATTGGTTGAGAAAGGGAGCCCCTAAGCAAGGTGACCAGGAGAGAGCCTAAAAATACAGCGAGTCAGATGGCGCTCCTGAAGGAGTGTGTGCTCCCAGGACGCAGCAACAGACGCAGCGCAAGCTGCTCTGCCGCCTTCCCAGACAGCCCTTCCTCTGACAGCAGAAACCCAGACAAAGCCTGGCTGGCAAGAGCACCTGGCGCCTCAGGCCGCCCCTTGCAGCGGGCGCCCACAGACTCAGGCTGCGGCCCGGTGGTCTCAGCCGGTGGTCCCACCTCAGTCAGACCTGTGTGCTGCTGCTGCTTTCCAAGGTGAAGGACAGGATGGCACGCTGAGAGATGGCAGGCGTCCGGGCGCCTGCATGGGGAAGGTGGGGTGCGATGGGGGACGCCAGCCCCACACCTGGCAGCCGCCAGCACAGCCCTGTTCTTTCCACGATGCGCTTGTGGTAATTGTGCCCTTTCCATCGCTGAGCGGTAATAGCCTGCAGTGCCTTGCAATCTGCACACTTCAATGTTCATATTTAAAACATTCCTGCCGAAACCAAGCTTGGCCCCCCAGGAATGCCGTGCGTGTGCAAAGTGCTTCTTGGCGTCGCTCTTTCCCCAGCACTTACGTCTGCTTTGAAGGACTTGTTATTTCTGAACCTGACTCCTCTTTAGCTTTCCCCAGCTTAATTTTTATTAGATAAAAATTATTTATTTCAAGGAACCACAGCAAAAAAAGATTAGTGCAAAGCCGTGGGCACTGCCATTGTGATTAATGTCAGTGAGATTCTTCTGCAGCCAGCCCTGCTCTCAGTTCTCAGTTCAGCACACACACTTGCATGCGCACGCATTTGACCCTGACTTTCCTATCTCCCCCCAGTCCTTGAAGCAGCTTAGGGGCGACCCGCTGACCTGCAGGCCTCTGATCTGTGAGGCTTTACAAACACAACATCTCTGATTTACTGCTGGAGTTTGCTTTGGCGTAAGAAAAATGCTGATGGAAATCTGACATTCCAGACTCCTAAGAGACCTCCAGAGCCGCGTAAAGCACAAGTGTGAGTTTCAAGGAACCTGTGACCCAGGAAGGTGGATGAAGACAAAGAGCATCCTCTGGCCTCGAGGAACAAACAGGAAAAGCTCATGACCCTGACTGCCCAGGCTCGGCTTAATCCATTTCACATGATGTCCAGCCACACGCTCTTCCTGCAGACACCTCCGCTTCACTCTCCATTGTGCGCCACACCACATTCTGCCATCCTTCTTGTGGTCACACTGCCTCTGTCCCTTGTCGCTGGGCGCCACGTTGGCTCTGTCCTTCCCGACGCTGGGCGCCACGTTGCCTCTGTCCTTCCCGACGCTGGGCGCCACGTTGCCTCTGTCCTTCCCGACGCTGGGCGCCACGTTGGCTCTGTCCTTCCCGACGCTGGGCGCCACGTTGGCTCTGTCCTTCCCGACGCTGGGCGCCACGTTGGCTCTGTCCTTCCCGACCCTGGGCGCCACGTTGCCTCTGTCCTTCCCGACGCTGGGCGCCACGTTGGCTCTGTCCTTCCCGACGCTGGGCGCCACGTTGGCTCTGCAGCTGCGTGGGGGCAGCAGCACCACTTGTAGTTGCTACACCTGTGCTGTGCTGATGCACAAGCGTCTCCTATGACTTGAGCCGAGTTCGGTCTTCAGTATCTCATTTTCCTGCTGCTGTAGATGAGATTGCTTTCTTTTCCATTTTTTCCATTGTGCTCATCCAAACACTACTTTTCTGTGTTGATTTTATATCCTGAAAATTGACTGAAGTGAAATCCATTTACTAGTTCTCAGAAGGTTGTGACATTTCTTTTTTAAGTCTTTAGGGCTTATTCCTGTCAGATCGTGCCATCTACAAGGGCATCAATTTGCCTCCTTTGGAATGTGTTCCTGTGTTTTGTTAGGCTGCCTGCTGGCCCCAGCCTGCTCCTGTGTGCTAGGCTGTCTGATGGCCTTAGCCTGTCCTGTGTGCTAGGCTGTCTGATGGCCCTGGCCTGCCCTGTGTGCTAGGCTGTCTGATGGCCCTAGCCTGTCCTGTGTGCTAGGCTGTCTGATGGCCTTAGCCTGTCCTGTGTGCTAGGCTGTCTGATGGTCTTAGGCTGTCCTGTGTGCTAGGCTGTCTGATGGTCTTAGCCTGTCCTGTGTGCTAGGCTGTCTGATGGTCTTAGCCTGTCCTGTGTGTTGTTAGGCCGCCTGCTGGCCCCAGCCTGCTCCTGTGTGCTAGGCTGTCTGATGGCCCCAGCCTGCTCCTGTGTGCTAGGCTGTCTGATGGCCTTAGCCTGTCCTGTGTGCTAGGCTGTCTGATGGCCTTAGCCTGTCCTGTGTGCTAGGCTCTCTGATGGCCTTAGCCTGTCCTGTGTGCTAGGCTGTCTGATGGTCTTAGCCTGCTCCTGTGTGCTAGGCTGTCTGCTGGCCTTAGCCTGTCCTGTGCGCTAGGCTGTCTGATGGCCTTAGCCTGTCCTGTGCACTAGGCCGCCTGCTGGCCCCAGCCTGCTCCTGTGTGCTAGGCTGTCTGATGGTCTTAGCCTGCTCCTGTGTGCTAGGCTGTCTGATGGTCTTAGCCTGCTCCTGTGTGCTAGGCTGTCTGATGGTCTTAGCCTGCTCCTGTGTGCTAGGCTGTCTGATGGCCCTAGCCTGTCCTGTGTGCTAGGCTGTCTGATGGTCTTAGCCTGCTCCTGTGTGCTAGGCTGTCTGATGGCCCTAGCCTGTCCTGTGTGCTAGGCTGTCTGATGGTCTTAGCCTGCCCTGTGTGCTAGGGTGCCTGTGACTCTGGCGAGGCACCCAGTATCGTGCCAACCAGCAGGAGTATCAGCATCCCAGCCTCACTCTGGGACTTGGAGGACGCTTCAGATCCTCGTGATGGTGTCCATGTCGAGAAAACTTTTCCCAGGTGATCTGCATTATGTTGAGCCAGCTCCTTTGCCTTCTAGGCTTTCAGAGTCTGACAGGAAAATGTGCTTGGTCGCGTCAAAGCTTTCTCTCAGTTGGTGAGTGATCGTGTGGGGTTTTCCTTCGTGATGCTAATGCTGTGTACAGTGACTGCACTTCATATGTTGAACCATCTTGCTTTCCAGGAATAGATTCTGCTTAGTCATGCATCCGATCCTTTCAATGTGCTGTTAATGTTGGTGTCATTATTTTTTAATAAAGTGATACTTTCTTTTGATTGACATGTGTTAACTGCACAGATTAATGGATTTTAGTGTGACTTCTCACAAGTGCGTGCAGCCTGTAAGATGCCCTGAGGAAACTGGTCAGTTTCCGACCCGCCCTCCTCCCTCCCAGTGTCTGTCCCCCCCCCCAGGGATGTCCATGTTATGTTGGTTTCGGTGTTTGGCTGGATTCGTTGATACTGTTTCTGTGTCATCAGTGGGAAAGAATATACTGTGCTTTCCGGGCTGGTCTGGCCGAGGCCCCTTGACATAATTTTCTCCGTTCTACCCATTTTGTTGCAGATGGTAGAGGTTCACTTTTCATCACGTCTGAGTAATATTCCACTGCACGTGTAGCCACCTTTGGTCTGTGTAACAGCAGGATGGTGAGCGCCTTCACGGAACGCATTTCAGTGCAGTGACCCCACAGGTGCAGTGTGGGGTCTCCTAGGAGTGCTATCTCGTTTCCCAGGATGCCCAGAAATGGGCCAGTCCCGGGCCGTTCCGTGTTTAGTTTCGAGGCCCCCCACTGTTCTCCCAGTCTACTATCACCGCCGTATCAAGGGTCCCTGCGCCATGTCCTCGGCCAACCTCTTTCTTGTCTTTAGTGACCGTCACGACAGAGGTGATGATGTTGCAGCTTCATTCCCACGTCCCTCATGGCTGCAGCTTTCTGAGTGCTGTTGTCGTGCATATGTCGTCTACTTGAATGTCTTTGCCGGGGAATATTTATCCAGATCATTTTCTTTCTTTACTCGACTTACTTGTCCCTTTTCATTCTGTTTTCAGTTCCTTATGGGGTATGCGTAGCAAGTCATCAGATGAATACTTGCCAAATATTTTCTCTCTGTGCGTGAGCTGATGTTTCTCTCTGTTGATCTTTCTGCAGAAGGGTCTCAGTTTATGTGTGCTAGGCTGTCTGATGGCCCTGGCCTGCCCTGTGTCCTAGGCTGTCTGATGGCCCTGGCCTGCCCTGTGTGCTAGGCTGTCTGATGGCCCTGGCCTGCCCTGTGTGCTAGGCTGTCTGATGGCCCTGGCCTGCCCTGTGCGTAGTCTACTGTGCACCATGTATTTTTATTTTTTCAAGACTCAAGGAAGTTTTATAGCTAATTTTGGGGGCAAAGTATAGTCTGTAGTCATTCTGCGTTTTGGTGAGGAATCAAACTGTATCTACTTGGGCTGTTCGCCTGTGCTCGGATCGTCTTTCAGCGTGTCGCTTGTCCAGTCAGGCACAGGCGTCCTTGTGAAGATCGAAAGCCGTGTCTCTAAGCACATCTGTAAGGCATTAGTAGTTGAGACAAACCTTAGGCAACGCTGTGGGAGTCGACATGGAGATCCAGCCCCTGGCGGGTAGAACCACCTTCTGTGCAGATGAGGGAAACGGAGAAGGCTGGTCCAGCAGGTCGGCAGACTCCTGCAGATCACTGACTAGCAAGTGACTAGGTGCATCTCTCAGCCACCCTGTGAATGCGGCGCGGCCAGTTCCCTCAGCGCCTGGCACGGGTAGGAACTCTCCTACGGTGCTGGTCTGTGAGCCGGGACAAGAACTGTAAGCAAGAATAAGCCCGCGGTTCCCCTGAGTTATTGTGTATTTATCAGCAGTGTGAACAGAAACTGCCACACAGGAAAATTATAGTTTCAAAAGTAAGCCTGGAAGTGTTGATCGCTTGGACTTTTTGGGAGAAATTGACAGGGATTAGCACTGATTCTTTAAATATCTGGCAGGATTTTCCAGCAAGCCTTGTCTTGTTCTTTCCTGAGGAGGTTTGTGGCTGCTGGTTCAGTATGAACCCAGAGGAATCCTGGGACTTCATCAACGCAGTGAAGGACACTCTTAGACAGTGAATATATTCTCAGATCAACAAATATGGTTCCTTTTCACAGACTCACTGACAGTGGTCAACTCATGGATCAATCCGTTGAAACATATTTAATGAATAGAGCCCAAAATTTGTTTCTGACTGGATAATAACAGTGCATTTAGTACAGTCATTCAAACTGGAAATACATACAATTTAAAAAAATGTTCAAATGTTTTACATATCGCACTGAGGCTAGCAGGAAGAATAAATTATTAAATAGTTTCCAAAAGCTCTGAGTGAATTTCTTGATGAGAGAGCGCTCATCTCTCACCTTGTATGTGTCCGATAACTACCCGTTGATTTGGATTGTACACATGCCCATGTATTATTCATCAGATCGGGTGCAGATGCATTCACCAAGGCATGGGAACAGTCTATCCCATTAGATCAATCAAAGTCACAACATATTCTACTGTGTACCATGTATTTTTATTTTTTTAAGACTCATGGAAGTTTTTTTGCTAATTTTGGGGGCAAAGTATAGTCTATGGTCATCTCTACTCATTTATTAATTAATTAATGATAGCATCTCTTATGCTTTCTAAAACCTTAGCTCATGCACAAATAATCCCACAATAATAGCAAATAATCTGATAATGATAATCACTGTTATTGTGGGATTGTCAGTAAAATTAATCTATTCACAGTAAAATAATCATATGAGGCACCAGATGGGTGAGCGCCCTTCCAGCCTCTCCACGTGTATCCTTGGTCCTCCTGTCTATCAATAACGAACGTCCTCATGACGCCTTGTGTGACTTTAGTATTTCCACAATCTTTTGATTCGTCTTTCCCAGCTTCTCTGACTGTTCTGATAGTGGAACTTTCTGGAAGATGCTCGTCCTCCTCTGATGCTGGACATCGGCTTGGATCGTTCTTCCCTTTTTACCAGCTCTTCCTTGGCATTCAAAGCTTCATCTTAAATTAGGCTCCAGTTGGATTCTATCTGCACCTTTCCACAAATTCTTCTCCAAGGTATTATGCCAATTGATCCTCGAGAGGTGGAATGAAGGGAGAAAAACAGCTGGGCATTAGTGCCCTCTCTCTTGCTTCCCGACGGAGAGCTGTGATGTGAGCACCAGCCTCGCCCTCCCACTGCCACGCCTCACCTTAGGGCGGACTGTACCTCCCAGTCGTGAGTCCGAACAAATCGCTCCTCGCGAGCTTCTTGTGGGGTGTTGCTCACAGCGATGAGACAAGCAGTGTAGCTCTTCTGTCTATTCCTTTGATCCATCATTTTCATGCGATACTTTCAGGCTGGTTTTGCACCCTCAGACCTCCCCAGTGGGAGCCACCCTCGCTGGCGCGGCACTCGCCTGCTGCTGGGTCCTGGCCTCCCTTGTACGCCTCAGTCTGGTCTCTGGGATGCTTCTCAGTTTCCCATCTGCCTGTGCTTCACCTGCAGGTGCCAATGTCCGAGAGCATTGATCTTGCCACTGCCACACCCTAGTTCAGCCTGGCATCGTGGACATCCAGCATTCTACCTCAAGCTTCTCTCCATGCCCAGCACTTCAGTTAGACCCAGAGCACTACCGGCGTCAACACCCGCACACCTGACACCGAGCCCTATTTCCAGCCTCGGAGCTTATGCTCAGCAACATTTCTCCTCTGTCTGTCCACACAGCAGACACCATCACGAATGTATCATTTCCTGGCATTTAAGGAACTATTTTAATGACAAACATAATATGTCTAAATTATGTATGTTTATATGTATGAATATTATTTATATGTATTGCTTAGTATGAGTTGATTTTTTAAAAGTTAAAACAAATATCAGAAAAGCAGTTTGAGTCCTAAGTGTATGGCACTGTGTGTGAGTGTGGGGGTCAGCTCAGTCTCAGAGGAGCACAGTTTGATTTTGTGAGATTATTTGTTCATTCTGAAGGAGAAAGTTCTGTCAAGACAAAATCACATGCATGCATGTGTATCTGGGTCTTTGTGCATGTGTGTGCACAATTCATTCGTATGGGTATCTGCATATCTGTGTGCATATATGCTCATGATTCATGCATATGTATACCTGTGTCTCTGTGGTCTCTGCATATTGTGCAAGATCTGAGGGTCTTTCCACACGCCTTCTAATCCCTTTCATAATTAAAACCTGTGAATTTGTCTGCTTTTTCTTTTTTCACTTCTCACTGTGCTAAAGTTTCTATTACATACTTGATCTAGATAGGGTCTGCTTCAGACTCCTGCCGCCCAAGTGATTTATAAACAACTCATGGTAATTTCTCAATGTTTGAAGAGTCTTTTCTCAGACCAGGGTGTTGGAGAGTCCGTGTGGAGAGTCTTCTGGGCTTCTCTGCTTCATGATGGTGATAGGCCGGAAGGGACTGCTCAGTTTCTCCTCATAAGAGCACAAATCCCATCATGAAGTCGAGCATCTCCTCCCAGCCCACCTTTCAGATGGACCCGCTTCCAACTGCACAGCATCCAGGATGCGAATTTCGTCACATAAAGGCCACAGGATACAACTAGCCAACCCACAGGAGGTACAATTGTTATGCAATTCAGTTTCGGTAAACCATTCAGAGCATGTGGATTGTTTTTCAAATGCATGGAACTGTGTGACATCATCACAATTAACTCTGGACCCTTTCCTGGCCCTCTCAGAACAGTGTCTCAGCAGTCACAGACTTTGCTTCTCCACTGCGCCCCGCAGACCTAGTCAGAAGAAGCTCACTGCAGGCTTCTGTGGCTGGCTCCTGCTTTGCTTAATTTTTTTCTTTCCATTTTGTTTGGTCGGTTGTATCTGGCTTGTTTGTATATATGTAAGCACGTGTGCATGCATGTGCATGTGCGTGTGCGCGTGTACGTGTGTGTGCAGGTATATACATAGAGGCCAAAGGGGGACATCACGTGTCTGTCTCTATGACTATACTTATTTCCTGGAAGCAGAAGCTCTGGTGAACGCTAGTGAATTTGCCTGGGAACCAGCAAATCCCAAGATCCTCCACGCAGCACTGGGGCTACAGGTATTGGTGATCACGCCCATCTTTTTAAAGATGGATTCTGGGATTTGAATCCAGAGCCTCATGCGTGCGTGGCAGCACGCTTCGCCCTGAGCCAACTCCCCAGCTCTGCCTAATGTTTCCAGGTAGGTCTGAATTTCATTTCCGTTTATTACCAAACTGAGTGGGCATCTGGGGCCCAATGGATGTGAACCATTCGAGTGCGTCCACTCAGTGAACTCTGTGTGAGCCATGCAAACGGAATGAACATGACAGTCTGGCCACTCAGTGAGCAGTGGACGTTCTGGTTGCTTCTGTGTGTCAATGCTTCCTGGGTCTCTGGTCACAAGGGCCGTCTGCATCAGATCATCCGTGGGCGCTGGCGTGCGTCTCCTGCACCGCTGCCAGTCAGAAGGCGCAGGATCTACTTTCCTCTGCATTTCCGCTGAGTTTGTCATTGCTTTCTTGTTTATCACCCTCCCGATGCATGTGACGCTGTGTCTCTGTGATTTCACTTTTTTTCTGCTGAGTGATAACACTGAACATTTTTTCCTTGGGCTTCCGATTATTTACATATCTACATCTACTTTGAAGAAAGGTCCACTCACATCTTTTCCTCATTTTTAGTTGGACCGTTTTCTTTGTATTATTGAGTTCTCTGTAAACTAGTTCCTTGCGAGACACATGACCAGTTGCTGTCTGCATTCATCCTGCGTGCGAGCTGCCTGTCTTAAATGGACTCTGTTGAAACCCAGAGGAGCTCAACAGTGAAGAACGGCCCGTCCTGTTCATTTTCATTCTGGCACTTTCCTCGTCACATTGACCTCTGCTTGATGGAAGGTTGTGACCCACCCTGTTTCTTGTCCAGATTCTTACAGTTCTAGCTCTCATAATAGGGTCTTTGACTTAATTTTTATATATTATTTGAGGTGAATGTCCAATTATCTTAGCATAACATGTTTAGAAGTCTGTTCTTCCCCCATTTAATTGTTTTGGCACTGTGTCCAGAAATCAATTGACAACAAATGTGCAGATTTATCTCAGAACCCTCAGCTCTGTCCATCGATCTGTATGTCTGTTTGCAGCATCTCACCACTTAATGGCTGCAGCTCTAGAGGAAGTTTTGAATTGATACGAGTGAGTCCTACATGTTTTCCTCTTTCTGTGTAGGCTATACAAGTGCATATGCATCTACAGGCAAGTACGTTCACACATAAGCATGCATGTGGAGATCAGAGGTTAACTTTAGGCCTTTTTTTCTATTGTTCTCCACTTAATTTTTTTTTTGAAGCAGTGTTTCTCACGGAAGCTCACCATTTCCTCCGCGCTGGTTGCCCAGAGAACTCTTGGTATCTGCCCATCTCTGACATCAGTAGTTTCACATGTTCACCTGTGTCTGGATAAATTCTGCTAGAGTCATTGTGCACAGTCTTTTGCTTTGTGTAGTTTGTATTTTTTAATATATTTGAGAAGAGTGTTGCTTCATTTTATGAGGACTGGCAGGCAGTGGAAAGCTTCCAGTCTCCCAAGCTCACACTGCTAAGAACTGGAAGATACAGGAGCCGGCACACCTGCTGCAGCTGACTCTCCCGGCGACCGGGGACCTTCGAATTCTGAATGAGAATAAAACTGACTGGCACCACCTTCCACAAGGACTCAGTGCCCCTCTAAGAAGATCATTTGCTTAGCAGACTTTTTTAAAACTTTATTGTGTGTGTGTGTGTGTGTGTGTGTGTGTGTGTATTAGAGGGCATTGTGTATCACTAATGGTGACTTCAGGAATCATCCTGGATTGTTTCTACCTCTTTTTTGCTTCACTCTGGGATTTCCCAGGCTCTGCCCACCTGGGTAGCAAGTATAGGCTGTTGCAGTTTCCGCCTGACATTTTTTAAATGGAACCTGGGACCTGAACTCAGGACCTTCTGTTTGTGAGGCAGAGGCTTAACCCCTGAGCCACGTCTCCAGCCTCAGACTTATTTTTAAAGGCATTATAATGAATTATTAGAAACAGCCCTAGTGGGTTATAAGCTGTCAATCCAGCTCTAACCCATGGTCTCCCAGAACTTACTGCACAAGGCATGCACGTAGCTGAACAGTGCCGCTACACCTGTGCACATCTAATTCTAACTGGCAGCTGCAAGTCGATGAAGGTGAGAATGAAGAAGGTGCCAAGGAGTCCTGTGTCAACTTTTACTTTGTTGCGAAGAGAAGTTGGAATATGAACCAGCACCGCTGATGGCTGGTTTAAATAAAACTTCTCCTGGCAGCTGTTCGGGCAGGTATATGTTGTTTGTCTCCATTCCTTCTTGATCTGGAAGTGTGGTGCATACGTGAATGCGACTAGTAAAGCCCACCTACATGTGAGCCGGCAGCGACCCTGCCTAGTACCTCTAGCCCTCCCTGCACACCTGAGTGCCCAGCCTTCTGAGCTTCCATGGTCCTTCCTCAGGCTGTGGGCTCCCCGTGTGGCTCGCCTGTCTCCATGGCTACGGATGACTGTCATGCTAGACTGTGCATGCAGACAACCTAACGCTCTTGGGGAGACTACAAATCCATGCTTCCGGCATACCAAAGCTAAAGGAAAAACCAAATCCTCTTAGAAATTTCCACCTCCATCCTCAGATCTGGGAGGCAGGGACTATGTCAAGGGTTCAGGCACTAGCCAGTCACACCAGAGAGACTGAGGACAGCACCAGTGACTTGCACGGATGGTCACTGTATTCAGATGTGTCAGAGGCACATCAGTCAGGAAAGAGGGATATCGTGCTGGTAAAGGGCCGAAGTGAACACGGCGGGGGCCCCTCCCCCGTCCCATGACAGTATGGGAAGTGTCCCTGGCAAATGACACCAATGTCATATTCTGAAGACTTTTCTTGTTTCCACAAGTTTAACTCAGCTCGTTCTTGACCATAAGGGTCAAGACAAGAACCTTGACGGACATGCTGCATGCAGCCCAGAAGCGAGCAGAGGCTCTGGCTGACGGGGCCTCCCCTGGGCCGGCCTGGCCCAGCCTGCTGCGACCTGACTGTCTCACTGGGTCTGTTCCCTGCTGCCTCTGTGATCACAGCATCTGGTTCACGTGGCCCCTTCAGTCGAGTGAACCATCAGCCGCCAGGCTCCAGCCGCCCCTGAGAAGATGGCATCAGCTGCGCTGTAACCCCAGGGTCAGTGTGACCAGCTTCACAAGGAGCTGAGCTCAAGGGCACGGGGCAGAGCCCATCGGCAATCCAAAGGCTGACCAAGCAGAGTGAGGGCCGGGGTACAGATGCGGACAAGAATGCACGATGACGCATGATAAATGGTGTCCATGAGACGCAGCCCGGAAATGCTCATCATGCCACGGCGGGGGGCAGTGACTCTCTTCTCCACTCGCCACTCACGAACACAGACTCAGAGTGACCAGAGGTGATGCAGGCAGCCCCCAGAATGAGACCTTAGGGTCCGTCTCTCAAGACCGTCTCATAGCACCACACCCAAGAGAAACTCAAATCTGACTTCTGAGAACTCAAAAGATGGTGTCCTACTTAGAAGATTGGCAAGACACAACATCAAGCAGCACAGCAAGGGAAACTCTCCTAAGATTCTCCAAAATCCTGTACAAGATCTAAACCATGAAGATGTGCGTGGCCCACCAGCCCCTCACCCTCCTCCACACCCGTGGGGCCTCAGCTAGGACTTCCCAGGTTCACGCCGGAGGACACGGGCCGGCCTCACTGTGGGGTGCTCATCGACACCCAGAGCCCCTCTGAGAAGCAAGTCGCTGACCCCACAGCACCAGATGGAAGCACCGGCTTCCCCAGGGCTGGGAAGGAGCCCACCCCTGGTGCAGAGGACTGTGCACGACTCTCACCTTCTCCTGCTTTCGGGATCTTTCCTCTCCATAACCAACTTTTTAAAAATTCCCATCTCCCACATCCTCCAGAAGACAAAATCCACCATCAGTTCACATCCTTTTTAGAAATTCATCCACATGGGGTCGTCACGGCTGCTCCTTGGCAGACTTTGCAGAACACAGGACTGTGGTGGCTTGAGGGAGCCCAGGGGGACAGAGAGGCAAGGAAGAGACTTGCAGACTGTGGCCCCAGGAGGAGCAGCAGGAAGGAGGGCAGGCTGGGCCAGAGATGGAACTGGTTAAAATTCAATGGACACACAAGAAGGATGTGTGTTAAGTGTTGTCATAAGTATAAAAAATGTAAACTAATAATGCTGTGTCTGTGGGGATGCACTATATATAAAGAGCATAACGCAGAAAAATTGCTACTATTAATCTAATTTTAGAGAGAAAGAAACTTGCAGTCATGAGAGAAGAAAAAGTTTAGCTTCCCAAAGCTTATCTGCCAACCCCATTGGATAAGGTTAATGTAGAACTTGGGAATAAAAAATAAAATTGACCTGAAACCAAGGTCAAAGAGAGGTTGATAACAATTCGAATATGCAGATATATTTTTAATTTTGACTTCAAGTGATATATTTGTGCTTATTTACAGGGAAATGTTTTGGGTTATTATAAATCAGTATCTATATATAGCCAGTTAAGATCAGGAAAGACATCGGCCTATCAATCTACAGTAGTCTGTCATTTCTTTTTTTTTTTTATTTATTCAGTTGTGCGTGTGTGCGCGTATGTATGTGTGCGCACACATGTGTGTCTGTGTGTGTGTGTGTAGAACCACGGACGAATTCGGGAACCACCATGGACGCCTCCACTTCCTCTGCCCCGGGATTCACAGGCTCCGCCCTGCCAGGACCAGAAACACAGGCCGCCTCCGCTTCCACCTGATGTCTATACGTGGGATCTGGTATCCAAACTCAGGACCTTCCGCCTGCAAGGCAGAGGCTTAACCCCTGAGCCACCTCTCCAGCCCCAGTCTGTCATTTCTTGCATTTCTCCTCCACCTCTTCTCTAGCTGTGTGAAAATGCGGTGCGGGGTCACAGGCTGTGGCTACCTCTCACTGTTCTAGAATACCAGCACTTCCTTCTCCAACATGATTGGGGGAGGGACACCTAAGTGCCACATGCGATGAGATACACAGTGTGAAAGGGAAACGGTCACTCCACCTGGCTGTGTGTGGGCTTCTGGGAGAAGCAGGGGTGAGCACGCCAGAATGTTCCACTCCTCTGGGTACGTGGAATCCAACCTCTCTCTTAACACTCACGGGAGCCCCTAATTTATCCCACAGGTCAGGTGTGAAAGGCAGATGAGAGCAACGGTGTGCACAAGCCGTGCAGAGAAGACGTGCCGGGGTCAGAACCGCTGTTTGTGCTCAGCCAGTGCTCTCCTATTGGGATGCAGCCCTGCACTGCACAAGTCCAGTTCTTCAGAGAGAAGGGAGGCATCCTGGTTCACACTATTTCAAGTTGCAGCTTAACATTCATTTATAAAACTGTGCGACTCTTGGGAGGAGCAATGATATTAAGACACTCCACACAAGTTAAGTCCGAAGCAATCATAATAGGACTTTGCATGACCTGCACAATGACCAACATATTATTGACTCGTCAAAGTCTAGCATGGACTAAAGGTACTAGGATCCTTACAAGCTAGGGATTAACAGCCACAATAGTGTTCCTATACTTAAGGGGAACAGAAGAGAGAGTTCTAGGAATTGCCACTGAGTCCTTACACCTCATCAGAGAGGAAGACCCAGAGGGAAGTTTGACATACACGTTAAAGGATGCTCCAGGGATGGGGGGAGGAGGTACTGGGAGATGAGGGGGTAAGGAAGGAGAAAAGGGGGGAGGGAACAAGGGGGTCCAGTGAGGGGTGTAGGGAGGGAGGGGACCGGTATACCTATTAAGTTTGTATGAGCAGAAATAAATAAATAAATAAATAAATAAATAAATAAATAAATAAATAAATAAATAAATAAATAAACAACATAAAAAACTGTACGACTCTTTTGGGCACAGATGGGGACAGATTTTGGCCAAAGGTTGGAGACTTGGGGAAGGGGCCCAGGCAAACCTAAAACTCCCCTCGCTGCTGAGAATGATCTTGAGCTTATCCCCTCCCTCAACTCGCTAGAGCTGGGAGATAGGCGTGTGCCTCTATGCCCAATTTATGCTCTGCTGGCGACTAAACCCAAGCTGGCATTCTGCCATCTGAGGTACGCTCTGGTCCAATTCAAGGAACAATATTCGAGTGGTTTCACACACTACACTAGTGTCAAGTTGGAATCAGAACATTGCCTGTCCACCAAAAATCTACAGCTGGACCCACGTTATTTTTTATGAACGTCTATGAACTTTCTACAAAGTGCACTGCTGTGCTGACTTCAGCAAGAGCAGGCAGGGATTCCTCAATGCACGTGTGTGCACACGGGCTCACGCGTATTCTTTTGACTGTCTGTCTTTGGGAACGTGTGCATGTGAGCGTGAGCATGTTTTCCTGCACACGCGCCCTAAGGTGCTGGGCTGAGAGAACATGCCCGAGTCACTCTCTGTTCTGCTTCCAGCCTGCTGAGCTCTATGACCGTCTTATCTTTTCACTTCATGAAGATTTGTCGCTGTGTCTGAGGGTCCCTGCTGCTCGTGCTCACCCCAGTTTTGCAGGCAGCCTGCTGCAGAGTCGTCCCGAGAGTCTGAGCTGAGGCAGATGTTGTCCTTTAATACTTCTCTCTCGTTTCTCCATGGAAAAAGGAGAGATGACAACAGATGCCAACAGATGCCGTACAGGTGCTGCATACTCCACTTCCCACCCAGTGGGGGGCTGAGGCAGAGGGAGGTGGTCCCGCTGCAGTGAGCTCAAGGACGCCTGGGCCACTGAACACCCCGTCGTGAGTCCCTCGTGAGTACACTTGGCTGGTTAGTGAGTGATCAGTGAGCTGCAGACAGCGCACAGCAGCCTCAGGGAGGAATACGAAAGCACTGCTACTGCCACGCCCACATTTGTTCCTCTGCTGGGACCAGGAGCTTGGCGCATAAGATGCTCTGAGAACACATAGTAACCGAACCGAGTCATTTCTGCCGAAGCTGGTAAGAGGCAACGGCTTCGTGTGCCCACACTCATGTGGTCTGTTTCTACTTTGCTTTACTTTTAGGTGCTGGGGTTTTGAACTCAGGGCCTCATATGCAAGCCACATGTGTTCCCATTGAGCCACCACCCTCTGGCCCACAAATCCAAAACATTCCTTTTGCTTGTGGGATGCATCATGGCTGGAGTGTGTTTCCCAGTGTGGCGTGAGGGAGGGGCTATATTCCATGTCCTTTGCTTCAAATAACACCAAGTTTACCAGCACAACTACCAATGTTCAAATTACTTATCTGGGGTTCAGTTTCAGAGTTTTCTATGTTTCTTTCTTCCAAAATAACATTATTCTCACTTGGATATTAAAAATATACCTTATGCATTATTGAAAATTACATAATATAGCAAGTAGAGGAATAATATAAAACCTACCTTCCTTCTCCTTCCCTGGGCTTGTTTTCCAAACATTATAGTCAACATGAAGGACCGAGACTTGAACTCAGCACGTACCACCAAGCTGTCTTCCTGGTCACCACACAGTACATAGCGGACACTTTATTGCATTAATTATTCCCAACTAGATTTGTAAGCACTTGCAAGAATTCAATCTTACAGATACACCACAATTCATTTCTTAATAGTTTGCCAACAGTGAGTCTTATGTAAATTTTAAGTTGTCTATTTCCAGTTCAGAAGCAATTCCTCTTCTGTATTTGTGAGTCTCTGCTGGCTTGTGAATTAACTTCCTGCCCTGGCCTGTTTACTGGATGTATTGATGTTTTTGATAAGGATATAGGAGTATGGGTCTGTTTTCTCCATAAATAATATTAATTATTAAAAGAGAAAATAGTTGAAAATATTTATACTTATTTAAAAACAAACCATAGAGCCTGAGACTTTGTGGGTGCAGGCTGGGAATCCGGGCGGCTGCCAGGAAGAGGCGTGCTTAGGGACCTGGTAATGAAGTTGTTCTTTAGAAAAACAGCAGAGCCCAGAGTGCCCGGAGAAAGCATGCTTAGATTCTGGGAGCTTAGACAAAAGCCCAAGAGAAGATGCTGCGACTCGGATCTGAAGCACTGTAGCCCCCACCTTAAACACTGACCCACGGAGCTTCATGCCGTCGCATAGGAGCTTCACGCCGTCACGTAGGAGCTTCACATAGGAGCGTCACACCGTCACATAGGAGCTTCACGCCGTCACATAGGAGCTTCACGCCATCACATAGGAGTCATAGGAGCTTCACGTCATCACATAGGAGCGTCACGCCGTCACATAGGAGCGTCACATAGGAGCTTCACGCCGTCACATAGGAGCTTCACGCCGTCACATAGGAGCGTCACGCCGTCACATAGGAGCTTCACGTCATCACATAGGAGCGTCACGCCGTCACATAGGAGCTTCACGCCGTCACATAGGAGCTTCATGCCGTCGCATAGGAGCTTCACGCCGTCACGTAGGAGCTTCACATAGGAGCGTCACACCGTCACATAGGAGCTTCATGCCGTCACATAGGAGTGTCACGCCGTCACATAGGAGTGTCACGCCGTCACGTAGGAGCTTCACATAGGAGCTTCACGCCGTCACATAGGAGTGTCACGCTGTCACATAGGAGCTTCATGCCGTCGCATAGGAGCTTCACGCCGTCACGTAGGAGCTTCACATAGGAGCGTCACACCGTCACATAGGAGCGTCACGTCGTCACATAGGAGCTTCACGCCGTCACATAGGAGCTTCACGCCGTCACATAGGAGCTTCACGCCGTCACATAGGAGCGTCACGCCGTCACATAGGAGCTTCACGTCATCACATAGGAGCGTCACGCCGTCACATAGGAGCTTCACGCCGTCACATAGGAGCTTCATGCCGTCGCATAGGAGCTTCATGCCGTCGCATAGGAGCTTCACGCCGTCACATAGGAGCTTCATGCCGTCACATAGGAGCTTCACGCCGTCGCATAGGAGCTTCAGTTCTGAAATGGGCTGGGAAGGGCAGGGGGTGAAGTTCATGACTGAATGGGCACTTTGCACTCTCTTGAAGGTATCTAGACAGACCACAGGAGGGAGATGCCCTTATAAAGTATCGCCAGTCACTAGAACAGGTAGCTATAAGGTCCAAACCAATCCCCAGGGGTGAGGAGGGACAATGTGTCACAGCCTTCCACAGTGTGGACCTTGGGCTCGGGATCAGCGGCAGCATATGGCTTTCCAAAGAGGAGGAGGAAGAATCTGGGACTTGCTCTGGGCTTTCTGGTTTCAGGGACAAGCAGATGACGATGTTTGTACGAACACAAGGGAAGCTGGGATACCAAGATGGTGGTCAGCCCTCAGCGTGACTGTCCTGTGCACAGCAGCTTCCACAGGAAGCTTCTGCGTGGAGCTTCTACAGGAAGTGTAGGGCGTGGATGGAAAACCAGCATCATCTAGCACAGTGTCCTGAGTTCAGTCCCTAGTACCACAAGGAAATAATGATGATAGGTGACAGACAGACAGATAGATAGATAGATATAAAACTTTCAATGGAAAGCAAATAAAGCTGAATACTTGGGATTGGTAGCTCGTGGGTGGTGACTGAAGCCAGGCATAAATAAGATCCCCTACTGTGCACCGAAATGATGAGAAAGTATAGAAAATCAGAAGACATCTTGAGAAAGGCTGGGGATTAGTCGGCAGGTGTGAGAAAGGAGCAGGCGGGGCCCCAGGAGAGAGGGGAGTGGGTCGGTCCCTCCCCCGGGAGCAGGTGCTGAGGGGCAGCCTAAGGGCCTCTGCAGGCCAGTTTCATCTGGCTCCTGCTTGTTTCGGTTTCATGTTGCTCTTTACTCTTGTTGTGGTTTGTTTTGTTGCTGTCCTTCTATCTTTCCTATCTTCCTTCGTTCCTTCCTTCGTTCCTTCCTTCCTTCCTTCGTTCCTTCCTTCCTTCGTTCCTTCGTTCCTTCCTTCGTTCCTTCGTTCCTTCCTTTCTTCCTTCCTTCCTTCATTCCTTCCTTCCTTCCTTCGTTCCTTCATTCCTCGTCCTTCCTTCCGTTCCTTCCTCCTTCGTTCCTTCATCCTTCGTTCTTCTCTTCGTTCCTTCCTTCCTTCCTTCGTTCCTGTCACTTCCTTCGTTCTCCTTCCTTCCTTCCTCCTTAGTTCCTTAGTCCTTCCTTCTTGTTCCTTCGTCCTTCCTTCTTTCCTGTTCCTTCCTTTCTTCCTTCTTCTTTCTTTCTTTCTTTCTTCTTTCTTTCTTTCTTTCTTTCTTTCTTTCTTTCTTCTTCCCTTCCTGTCTTCCTTTCTTCCTTTCTTTTCTTCCTGTCTTCCTTTCTTCCTTTCTTTTCTTTCTCTCTCTCTCTTTCTCTCCTGCTCTCTCTTTCTCTTTTTCCCCCTCTTCTCTCCTTTTCTTTTTCTTCTTTCTCATGGCCAGACTGAGATACGAACTCCTGCAACCTTGAATTTGTTGTGTAACTGAAAAAGGACTCTGGGCTCTTGATCCTTCTGTCTCTGCCTTCGAGTGCTATTGTGACTTGGCTTGGCTTGTCTTCAATAAAGAGGAAGACAGGAGCAGCAGAAGTTTGGAAGGAGGCTAGAACCTAACTTTCCTTTATTCTTAAATCTAAAATTGAAATCCCCTTGGCATTTTAATTCTACTTTAAAAAATTTTTTATTCAATTGTGCGTGCGTGCGTGCGTGTGTGTGTGTGTGTGTGTGTGCGCGTAGAACCATGGACAAATTCGGGAACCACCATGGACGCCTCCACCTCCTCCTTGTTTACTCTGCCCCAGGATTCACAGGCTCCGCCCTACCAGGATCAGAAATGCTGGCTGCCCCCGCTTCTGCCCGGTGTCTATACGTGGGATCTAGGATCCGAACTCAGGACCTTCCGCTTGCAAGGCAGAGGCTGAACCCCTGACCCACTCTCCAACACCGCCCCCTTGGCATTTTAGAAACAGTTCATTAGCACATATCTTTGTGCAAAGTGACGGGCTTTGTAATGACAGTTTTGTTTAAGTACCTCAAGGTTTTGGTCATATTCACCTCCTTGTTACCCTTGTTTTATGTTCCCCCCATTATGCCTGCTTCTCTTTCGATATAGTCTCCTTTTATTCTCACAAGTTAGCATGTGCCTGTGTATATGCGTGGGAGTGTATATTTGTGTGTGTGTGCTCACACGTGTGTATCTGTGTGTGAATATGTATGTGTGGGTGCGTATGCTTGCCTGTGAGTGTGTGTGTGTGTGTGGGTATCTATGTGAGTGTGTATATATGTATGTAGAGTGTGTCTGTAGCTATCTGTGTGTGTTGTGTGTGCATCTGTAGGTATCTGTGTGTGTTTGTGTGTGTGTGTGTATTTATAGGTATCTGTATGCATGTTTGTGTGTGTGCATGTGTGTGTGTGCATGTATGTGTGTGTGCGTGTGCGTGTGTGTGTGCGTGTGCGTGTGTGTGTGCGTGTGCGTGTGTGTGTGTGTGTGCGTGTGCGTGTGTGTGTGTGTGTGTGTGTGTGATGTGTGGCACATATTCTATTTTAAAGCATTGGGAAGTGACCCATCTACTGCTACTCAGGAGACAAGCTCAGCCTTATGCTGCCCTCCCCCCATCTGCCCATCCCTGGGTCCATTCTTCTGGCTGGCTCTAGAAGGATGCATGGCTTGTGACACCAACACCAAACCATTTAAGCTGTGTCCTGTAGACATGCTGTACCAAGTGTGTTGTGGGCACACGCCCACAGCATCCTGGCCCTTTGCATGGGCTGCACCACTCCAGAGTTGCATCAGGAGGCTGTGGAGCAGCAACAAGAGCATGGATGCGATGGTTAGGGCGTCCTGCTGCTGCCAGATGGGACCTACATCAGTTTCCTTGGGTTTGGAGAGGCTCTGAGGAGGCACTTTGTAAGGGGACCTCTCGTCTCTGGTTTGGCAAGCGAAGGTTCCTGAATGATCCCTGCTGCAGTGTGATACCTTGGAGGGTACCCGTACCAGTTGCTGCTCCCCTGGAAACAGCTCCAGACTGAACCCAGACAAAGACACCTCCTCCAGCTGCGGGCCGCTGGCCTGTCGCCGCCTCTCTTCTGGCTTGTCTCCTGCTATTGCAGGTGCAGCTGCCGGAACTGGCTGTCTGGCAGGGGGATGTGCACTTCTGGCCAACACAACTCTGCAAGCAGGGCCCAGGCCACTCCAGAGAGTCAGGACAGAAATGTCTGCCTACCTGACAAGCATCAGGCTCATTTCCGAGTGCCTGGCGGCGTCAGCTCCTCCTGTTTGCACTCATGTGGGACACTGAGTTTAAGAGGAATGTAGGGCAAGAGGAGGGAGCCGCGCGCCCCTTGTGTTGAGCAGACAGGATAGACTCACACCCAGGCCGCCTGTCACTGCACCTCTGAAGTTGCAGCTTTTCTGTGCTTACTGGTCATATCTACTCTTCTGAATGAGTTCATCAGAATGGGTGTTTCTTTCAGGCGGCTGCTGGGAGCAGCATGCGCGGCACTGAGCAAACCAAAGCTGCAGTGCTGGCTGGAGTGAGGTAGAAGGTGTGGGGGCTCCAGCCATGACGGCAAAGCCCCAGCTCACCCAGATGCACCTGTGTCCCACTGCAAGATGGGCATGTCAAATGCCAGCTTCCTGCTTGAATATTAATTATCACTTCAGACTCATTAGACTGACGTTAGTGATTTACTTCAGCCTGTAATTAGATATTATAATTGCATTCTGGCTATCAGATTTTCAACTTTCCTTTAATAAGAAACTTTGATACATACAGATATAAATTTATCAAATCATAACACCTCATTTGAACTGGATTATAAATCTCACTTTGAAGTAATTGAATGATAGCCTAATGGGGGCAAGGCATTGTGCGTCTATCCAGATGAGTGTTTTCTAGTGGTCAGTGTGTCCCAACAGCATTTTGGGATCCTTGATGCATGACATTACTATCTCCTCCTGTTAAATTTGACCTTTATAATTCAATGAAATATTGTGGACTGATGCTCTATGCCTTAATTCATGACTAAGGATGCTTCTTTTCTTGTGGAGAGCTGCATAGAGGGAACGTAAGGTGCTGCGGGCCACACAGTCCTTCTCTTTTGTGTTGTGGGCGACATGTGCACAGGTATCAGGTAAGAGATGGAGAAAATGCACCAGTTCATAATTTATGGTGAGAGAATCACATCAGGCACAAGCTGAGTCTCTTGCCTTCACTGAAAGCTGAGCAGAATAAGCTAATGACATGAATCACACACACAACTCAAACTCATGCACCTGCACAGTCTCACACATGTGCACATCACTCACACATGCGCTAGTACACATGCACTCACACACACATGCACGTGCATATCACATATATGCTCACATGCACTCATGCGTACACACTCATACATGGATATCACATATATGCTCGCATGTACTCATGCGTACACACTCATACATGGATATCACATATTGCTTCACAGCACACTCACTACACCTGCAAGTGCATATCACATATATGCTCACATGCACTCATGCGTACACACTCATACCATGGATATCCATATATGCTCGCATGCACTCATGCTGTACACCTCATACATGGGTATAACATATGTGCTCGCATGCACTCATACACGCACACACATGCATACTCACATATATGCTCACATGCACTCATGCGTACACACTCATACATGGATATCACATATATGCTCGCATGCACTCATGTGTACACACTCATACATGGATATCACATATGTGCTCACATGCACTCATACACGCACACACATGCATACTCACATATATGCTCACATGCACTCATGCGTACACACTCATACATGGATATCACATATATGCTCGCATGCACTCATGCGTACACACTCATACATGGGTATCACATATGTGCTCGCATGCACTCATACACACATGCACGTGCACATCACATATGTGCTCACATTCCCTTAGGCTCCTCTGGAAGGGGAGGCGGGCAGAGTCGCTGTGGTCTGGTCCCCAGTGGACAGTGTCTACTGTCCCCAGCCCTGCATTAATTAGCAAGGCGCTGGGCCCCTGATTCCCACTGCGCCCCGATTGCCACTGCGCCCCTGATTCCCACTGTGCCCCCTGATTCCCACTGCGCCCCCGATTCCCACTGCGCCCCCGATTCCCACTGCGCCCCCGATTCCCACTGCGCCCCCGATTGCCACTGCGCCCCCGATTGCCACTGCGCCCCCGATTGCCACTGCGCCCCCGATTGCGGTCCACCCACGTGCAGACTCTTCCACTTCCACCTGCTTTCCTGTTGTCACGAATACGAATGTGTGGTCTGAAACCTATCCAGGGGTACATTGGGGGTGCAAACATCCAGGGTCAAAATGAACGCGGGTCTCCGCGTTGCAGCCATGAGTCAAGCTGCTTCCACAGTGGGCTGGCCTTGCCTTGCTCTGTGTGGGGCTGTCCAAGGTTCTGAAAAGCCTACCCCCCCCCTCATGCTTTCTTCCGACCCTTTTAAGTTAGGAAACTATATCCAATTTGATGCCATTTGCCATTTTCCCCTTGCTTTTAAAAACAAGTCACTGTATTGGGAATTTAGTGTGATTAAAATCTTTAGCTTTGGGAGCAGCAGTGATTTGTTCCTGGTCCCCTTTGGTGCTTAGGAAGCCGGGAAGAGAAGTGCCCAGACAGGTTATCATCAGGTATGACGACCATGTGTGGGTCTCATCTTGTATAATCTCATGTGTGATTATTGTCATGCATGGTTATTGTCATATGTAGTTATGTGTGGGATGATGGTGCTAGAGGCAGGGAAGGACAGCAGGTAGAAAGAAGACAGATAAAAGATGTCCCAAACAAGGTCAGAAAGGAACTCATGCTTCTCTGTAGCTTGGAGGAGCATGATATGTCACAAGAGTCTACGGTGCACTTAAAAAAATCAGCACAGAAGAGCACAGAAGTTCAGAGTGCACATAAATAGCTCATGTTTGAGGAACGGGGAGTGTTCATTTCTCTGACTGGTCATGACATATTGGATACAATGTTATATACAATGTTATATATACAATGTTACACTGTACCACAGAGATATAATGATATGTTACATGCACCTACAAATGCAGGTGATATGTTGCATAATTGTGCTATACCACAGAGATAAGGTAGTATGTTGATTGACCACATTGTACTCACAGATGCAGATATGTTACATTATTGCACCACAACACATAGGTTTGCGCCACAAAGATGAGGTAGTATGTTCATGATCACATTGTACCACAGAGATGCAGGTGACACATATTAGCTCAATATCCCAAGATTTTCCTTGAAGTATACTTTGAGGAAGACATTCCGTGAGCACTGGATATGAGGACATGTAAAAACATTCAGGTCTCACAGTTTACAGACTTAGCTTTAAATGTCAAAGGAAAGTCCTAACTTTCTAGAAATTTCAGCCCACTTGATTTTCTTCCATGAGGAAGCATTGCAGAAATGAAGCAGGGTCTCCATGACCATGAGTCAGGTACAAGCTGCCACTTGTGAGTGGTGCAAGACTTGTGGGTGCATTTGGTCCCTTCTGGGCCAAGCCTGGCCCTGCTCACAGGCACGAGTGGCATCAGTTGGAAGGTCAGCGAATTCTTTTCTCTGGCTGGAGACCCAGGGGCTAAAAGATCAGAATCAACCTGTTAGATTTTCTCGGCCTGAGGAAGGACATCTAATTCTCTCCCTTCAAGGATCACAGAAGAGGAAGTGGAAAGAAGACAAAGACTACCCTCATCCTTAAGCAAAGGGGCTTCTCATTGCCATGACCAAGAGAATATGGAAAACTGATTGTAGAAGATGCTGAGAATGAGCAAAGGTTGAGGGTGCAGCCTTCGGTATGGCATCTCCATTGCCCCTAAAGGGTCATGGACCTCTGCATAAGAGGTGCTGTTGAAGTCACACATCCTGCTGTGTGAGACAACACTCAGGCACACTTGAGGAGAAAAGGGGGATTCATTTGACTTACAATTCCAGAGGGGAATGCTAGTCCATTGAGGCAGGAATTGCATGCAGAAAGCTTGATGCAGAAGGCAGCCAGTTCATTGTCATGATCTTGGAGACAGAGAGAGCAAGAACAAACTGCAGAAGCCAGGCCACCAATTTCAAGTCTCTCCCTTCCTGACCTTCCTTTCTCCAGCAAGGTCTCCACCTCCTAAAGGAGCTACAACCATTCCAAATGTTGACAGCTAAGGATTCAAACAGATAATACTGTAGGAGACAACTTACATTCCAACCATGACAGGAGGTAAAAATGTAAAACCAGAAGGCAGGAAAAGGAAGTAATGTGCCATCCTCCAAACCCCTTCATGGCAATCGTAAAACACAACAGAGATGCCTGCTGACCTGAGCCTGCAACAGATCTCCCTGCAGCGGATCTCCCTGTGGCAGATCTCCCTGTGGTGGATCTCCCTGTGGTGGATCTCCTTGTGGTGGATCTCCCTGCAGTGGATCTTCTTGTGGTGGATCTCCCTGCAGTGGATCTCCCTGCAGTGGATCTTCTTGTGGTGGATCTCCCTGCAGTGGATCTCCCTGCAGCAGATCTCCCTGTGGCGGATCTCCCTGCAGTGGATCTTCTTGTGGTGGATCTCCCTGCAGTGGATCTCCCTGCAGTGGATCTTCTTGTGGTGGATCTCCCTGCAGTGGATCTCCCTGCAGCAGATCTCCCTGTGGCGGATCTCCTTGTGGTAGATCTCCCTGCAGTAGATCTTCTTGTGGTGGATCTCCCTGCAGTGGATCTCCTTGTGGTGGATCTCCCTGCAGTGGATCTCCTTGTGGTGGATCTCCCTGCAGTGGATCTTCTTGTGGTGGATCTCCCTGCAGTGGATCTCCTTGTGGTGGATCTCCCTGCAGTGGATCTCCTTGTGGTGGATCTCCCTGCACTGGATCTTCTTGTGGTGGATCTCCCTGCAGTGGATCTCCTTGTGGTGGATCTCCCTGCGGTGGATCTCCTGCAGTGGATCTCCCTGCAGTGGATCTCCCTGCAGTGGATCTCCCTATGGTGGATCTCCTTGTGGTGGATCTCCCTGCAGTGAATCTCCTTGTGGTGGATCTCCTTGCAGCAGATCTCCCTGCAACAGAACTCCCTGTGGCGGATCTCCCTGCAGCAGATTTCCTTGCAGCAGATCTCTCTGCAGTGGCCAATGGTCAGCTATCCACTAAGCACAAGTCCATTCAGCCTACTTTGTAGTGATGAATGATGGGAACACACAGATTAGAAGCGGAGGACAAACAAATTTAGATGGGAGTCTATTGGGCTCCAAGAGACAGTCCTGGAATAACACATATGGCCCTGGTTAAGCTCAATGTGATCTAGATATTTGAGGAAAACTTGCAGGGACAAGGACAGACAGGAAGAAGACAAGAAAAGACGGAGGGAAAGGCAGCTGTCACATGCTCCACACATGTATGAAACTGTCAGAGTGAAATTCATCAATAAAGAAAAGTAGGGGGAAATGAACAAAAAGGAGACCTGAGTCACAAGGCAGCTAGACCGCCATTGGCCACCTAACCTTGGCCTTCAATCTCTCCAGAAACCAGCTGTAAGATTTGTATTATATAGTTCAAGGCAAGTTCACTGCCTAATAAAGTTTACTGATTAGCCATGATTGGATCTTGCAAATAACCCTCCATGAAAGTGAGATGCATCAGAGTGGCTTCCGCTGTTGGTCTGTGGACCATTCTATGAGTTACTTTAATGGACTTCAGCATTTATAAAATAATATAGTAAGTTCCATGAAAGCATGGTATACTGAGATAATTTCTAATTCTATCAGAATGGTTTAGTGCTTTTTAAAAGAAGACATAATCTTCCTGCTGGAGGGAATGTCAGACATCCTGCAATGCAAACATCCTTCTCCACAGACAGAGAAGCTGAAGAATGAGGTGCTTGCCTCCAGTTCCTGCAGCAATCAGAGGAAGCTAGAATTAGACACCTGGCTTATGGCTCACGGTAGAGCACGGCACATATGCAGCTACAGGATCGTGGGGGAGGGAGCCCCGCAGCACAAAGACATCATCGTGCTCCTGAAGTCTGCTCCAAGGCTGCCAGCCGGGGTTAGGAATACATTATCCTGCATGCACAAGGTTGCGAATGGCAAGCAAATGCCAAAGCATATCAACAAAAGTGGGTTTAACCCAAAATGCAGTTTGAGTAAGGACATGGCAGCATAAAAAATCCACAACCAGCAGGATCTTGAAGGGTTCACCGCTGTAACAATTTGGTTTTCCAGACAGCAGAAGTATTTCCAAAATACTGGTCAAATTTCAACCATCCACGCATTCACACAGCAGGGTGTTTTAAGTACCTGTGTAATCTACAGCCACGTTCATCTGCTAGGCTGCATCTGTGTGCAGAGGGGTCAGAAATCTCTCTCTCAGAGAGAACTGAATCACAGGACTCGTGAAGACTTAGAGTGCTGTGGGGAAGAAGACAAGGAGAGGGCGTGAGAGCAACATGGGAAACAGAAAACCCAAACCAGAGGTGATCAGAGGCACAACCCGTTCAAGCCAGACGCTACAGCGAAGGGGTCTAAACGGTGACATGGAGGGAGGGGTGGCACGTGTACATGCTCATGTGTGCACACAGGCTTTGCATAGGGGCCTGCGTGAGGCCACACGCCCGTGTGTGTGCTCACAGGAGCACTCATGGATACGGCCAGGGAAAAAGGGGAATCCAGCTCATGCAGGGTGTTGTAACTACTCGTGAGCGTTTTGCCTTCTGTTTTTAATAACATGAGCTATTTCATTATTTGAACAGAGTGTAACATCATTTAAGAAGTGCTCTGTGTTGTTTTTGTTTATTTTTGAATATTCTTATTGAAAATATAGATGTGTGGACATTCTTGTGTGCACATGTGTGTGTTGCATGCATCCATGTGTGTGCAGCTGTACTTGCCTGTATGTACCGATGCATGGACCAGAGGAGGACGTCTGCTGTCCACTCTTCTTCCATTACTCTTCTGCCTTGCGGGCTTGCTCAGGGCTTCTTACAGTGTCAGTTAAGTGGCTGCTTGGCCAGGGTGCTCCCAGGAGCCTCCCCTCTTTACTCCACAGTGCGGGGGTTACAGGCACGTGCTACTGTGCCTGGTTTTCATGTCGGTGCTGAAGGTTCAAACTCAGGTTCTCATGCTTGCACACCAAGCTCTCTTCCATATATACCCACCTCCCCGGTCCCCAGAAGTGGGCGTTCTTTATGCAGCTTTTGGAAAAGTCAGGGATAATGATGGCTTTTCAGGCTCGTAGTAGGGATGCAGAGGGAAAGACCTGCTCCTGTTTGTGTTTTGAAGCTCTGTTGTATTTTGGCCTCAGTTATGAAACGCGGCTTGTTCTTCAAGGAGTTTGGGAAGACTGTGAAAGAGACAATCTTGGGAGAGGACAGAGCATGCTTTACTGACCGTTTCTGTGACCCCTGCCAGCACCCAGCATGGAAGTCCATTTCTCCCTGCTCCCTGCAGTACCCTAATGCTATGAGATGCCCAGAGAACCCCCCTAGAGTGGGAAGACACTGAGGTAAGGATTACATCACCCCTGCATAGAAATGTTGTCGGTTGGGAAGAGAATTTCCAATGAGACTCCAGGAAAAGGTCAGAGATCTCAGGACAGCGGTGCGCCTGCAGATTTCATCCGAGCTGATATTGCAGCGAGGCAGCTCCTGGAGGAAGGGGCTGTTTGTGAATCACAGCCGAGGTACAGCCTGTCCCAGTGGTGCAGCAGTGTGAGGTGCATGCCACATGGTCTCTGCAGTCAGGAGCAGAGACAGGAATGCATGTGCTCAGCCCTTCTCTCCTTTTTATTTACTCCAGATTCCCAGCCCGTGAGATGGTCGCTGGCCGGTGCCTTCCTTTAGAGGGGGCCTTGCCCCCTCCATGGCTCTAATGTGGAAACTCCCCCCCACACACACATGATCAGAAACCTTATGTTGCTCCAGATCCCGTTGAATTGATAAGCCATGTTCATCCTCACAGGACCCAATATTTAAATAGGTGGTCACAGAATACTCCTTGAGGGGGCCTTTGCAGAGGTGAGCACAAAGCCAAGCGTGTGGGGACTTGGGCAGAGGAAGCAACTGCAGAGCTCTGGGCAGCATGTCCTGTGTGTCAGGGATGGAGGGAGCCGTCACATGAACAAAGAATGTAAATGGCCGTGTTCGCATACCCGTGTGGGCGTGTGCATGTGTGGGGAACGAGAGAGAGAGAGAGAGAGAGAGAAAAGCTTTCTAAGGAGCTGATATCACCAGCACTGAGATAATGGAGTCCTCACAGGAAAATCCAGCTGCTTTTCTCCCAAGCTGCCCCTTGAAACGCAGTTTCTCAGTCTTCCATCGTTTCCCTCTGCTCTCCCGCCCCCATGGCTGGGCTGTGCAAAGGGGAGCCCCCCATGGGCTTCAGCGGGGCCCAGCGGGGGCGTGGGGTCCCATAGTGCACCGCAGCAGCCGAGGGCAGCCGGCAAGTGAGGACAAGAAGCATCTTGCTTCCTTTCCTCCGGCCGTTTTTGTGTTTATACCCTTAAGAAATCACCTTAATAATTAATTTAATTGTATTTTAGGCTAAAAATGCAAAAAATAACACCGAGTTTACATGTTTATTTTCTTCAAATTGCTATTTGTTGGTTTTGATTGTTTTAAGGAATGAATAGATATTAGGTTTCATTGAACATATTTTCTTTATTGAGATGGACACATAATTTCTTAATTTTTTCACTAATTATTTTAACTGCACTATATTAGGCTCAGAGTGATAACTCGGAATGTAATTCCGATGCACAGTGATCATATCCAAGTGGTTAATGTTCTCCATGAAAGCCAGCTGTCCCCAACAGGACTGAGATGTAGTTTATTCTTGAATGGGATCATAGATTCACGGTGCTTCGAAAGCCATTCCAACTCGGTCACAGTTACATGAATTTCCATAGTCACGGAGCAGAGGCCCACGTATTTTGAGGTCAAGTGTAGTATTTAAATGCACTGGCGAAACTGTACTCCTGGGAAATGTCTTAGTTTTGTATTTTGACACCTAAATGCACACACGTGCACTTGGTTACACATTAGCTTGGTTAGTATCCATGTGAAATTTCTCATCATTTTCGTAGTGTGGCTGATCCATTAGTCTGCCCGGGCTGGGCGCGCTCCTTTACTTAAGTACTCCTGAGGTATATTCAGGAAGAGGTTTGAGGCTCCCCTCCCTGTGTGACTCCAGAACATTCTGTGTGGCTGTGGGTCTCCTCACAGGAAGCTCTTGGCCCCCGTGCACGTCCCTCGGCAGCTCCGTTCTGCCACGACTCAGGCTCCTTGTAGCTTTCTGCTTTTCCAGGATCAAGTTTTCTAGGCATTTGGCGCTTCTGCCGAAGCTTTCAGGTTTGTGGGCGTGGCTGCTCCTGCCGCATGACCCTCGCTCCTGGGTTTCCTTGTGCACACTGGTCTCGACGACACCTGTGCTATGTCTCAACTTTCTCGCTCAGCTGAGCTCTCTCTCATGCATTGCCCACACGTGTCCTCCGGAACATGGTCGCCTCTACTGCAGATTCTAAACTCTGTTCCCAGCGGCCCTTCCGTCCCTGTCTTGCCCCTTTCCGTTATTTTCTCCCCGATGGCTGCTCTCTCCCCCACAGGCTGCTTCGTGGGTGCAGGCGCCAAGGCTGAGCTTCCCCTACGTCCACCCCTGCCTGGGGGCTGCATCCCGACTCAGCCGGCCCCTGGGTCACATGCTTACTCCTGAATGTTCCTTACTTGCACCAAGGAGCATGTTCAGAGCACACTCTTGGAGTTTCCTGTTGTGTTCTGTAATGACTCAGTTAGTCATAAGCCTCACGGCTGACCAGTACTGGCCTGTGGCTGCTTGGCCGCCCACGGAGCTCCATCCACTTACGCGTGGCTCAGTGGCTCTCGCCGCAGTCTTTGTTGTTTTGTTTGGTCTGGTTTGAAGCCTCTGGTGTTACTGAGTTTTTGCAAGGGAAAGCCTGGCTCTTTGGGCTGATATGTTTTCTGAAGCACCCAAGGTCCCAGGCACGATGACCAATCTTAGCAAGTTGGGGTGAGGGGGTCCAAAGCTCCTTCAGCTTTGCTGCTGGGGTTCAGGGTTCACCCTGAACTCTGCCGGACAAACCTTAGTAACCCAGAATGGGCTTGTTGAGTTCTTCCCCTAGGAAGAACCTTGAGCCCTGTGCTTGTCCCTGGACGCAAGCCGACGGCAGTCGTCAGAAGCAAAGGAAGCCTAGGGTCCTGCAGCGCGGGCTCACACTGCTGCTGCAGAGTCCCGTCTTTATCCTGCCCAAGTGACAAGCTGCATTTCTTTGATGAAGTCACAGTGACCACACTGAGTCCCCCGCAGCACCTTGCAGCAGTGCTGTGTGCTGTGTGCTGTGTGCTGTGTGCTGTGTGCTGTGTTTTCACAAGGGAAGGCCGCGTGCTTGGACTTTCCCGGGGAGTCGAGGAGCCGGTCCAGTGCTCTACCGTTTTTAGTGTGCTTTCCGAAATCTTGCTCCATCCGAGAGGGTCTGTGTGAAGCGCCAAGCATCTGACTTCACTGATGATCAGAGAGAAGTGACATGGTCCGTCCAAGGCCACATTACACTGCAGACTGCAGAGGCAGCTTTCAGGAAACCCGAATCGTGTTCGCTGCCCAGGTGTGCTGTGGGGAGAGACAGCCCGTCCGCTCATCTGGGGAGGGACGATCATTCCAGAGAAGTGGTTCTGCCCAAGTCTAGCTTAGCGAGCCAGGGAGCAACAATACTGACAGTGCTCATGGGACACGTGTGAGGAGCTGCTTACGGGAGACATGGGACATGTGTGAGGGGCTGCTTACGGGAGACATGGGACATGTGTGAGGGGCTGCTTACGGGAGACATGGGACATGTGTGAGGGGCTGCTTACGGGAGCATATGGGACATGTGTGAGGGGCTGCTTACAGGAGACATGGGACATGTGTGAGGGGCTGCTTACGGGAGACATGGGACATGTGTGAGGGGCTGATTACGGGAGCATATGGGACATGTGTGAGGGGCTGCTTACGGGAGCTCATGGGACAGACACATGTGCAGGGCTGCTTACGGAAGCTCATGGGACACACGTGAGGGGCTGCTTACGGGAGCACAGGTGGAGGCTGCAGCCCGAGGCCACCTTGCTACGGGTGATGACTCAGGAAAGCTGAGGCCTTGGAGCTCCCCATACAACCTGCAGGTGGCTCAACAGGTTGGGGAGTCTCTTTTCCCTGGCATGGGAGGAACAGGGGGGACTTCCCTGGACTTCCGGCCTGTGCACTCCCTGAGTCCCTGGGGCCTGGCTCCGGGGTGGAATGCTTCCACTCAGAGGAAAGTGGTTCGCAGCACTCAGTCCCCTGAGACGTCCCCGTAGAGGTTCGTTCTCCCGTGGTCACAACGGATCTCTAGTCCTCCTGGATTCTCTCTCATGCCAGCCGCCTGGTCACGGCCCGGGCTGCTCTTTTACAGAGGGAGCAGCTAGGCCTGGAGCGAGCCAGGCATAGGCCCTGCAGTCCAGCTTTGGGGTTGCCCCAAAGCAAGGGGGGCCACAGGCTTCGGCCGCCCCACGTCTGCTAACCATCACTGTGTATTCTGTAAGGAGAGGTTGGGGAGCTGCCATCGGCGACTACAGTCGCTCAGGAGACACACGGCCTAATTGCTGGGTGTGCCAACCCAAGACAGAATGCACACTGGGCACCTCTGTGTCAGCTCTGGGTCTTGTGTGAATCTGAAGTTGTTCTGAAAAATCAAGACTTAAAAAAGAGATAGATTCGGATGTCCTGTGGGGGAGGAGGGGACTTAGGAACGGATGGGCAATGGTGCCTAGAAGATAATTAAAAGTGTGTCAGGTGCCGTGGAGCGAGTGGATCAAATGACACGATTTTGATTTTGCTTCGCATGAGTGACAGCACCTGAGACTTTCCAGCAGAGTCACTGAAATAAGTTTCACAGAACTCTGGATTGCACCCAGCTCAGAAGCCTGAGGTCTGGTGTCCGCGGCAAAGAGGACGTCTCTGCTGGGGAGAATCCCACTGCTGCGCATGCTGCCCAGCCGTCCTGGGAGTGCTCGGTGTGTGTGTGTGTGTGTGAGTATGGGGGTACATGTATGTGTGAATGCATGTATGAATGCGAGGGGGTGTGTGTGAGAGTGTGTGCGGCCATGTATGTGTGGCTCAGTGAATGTGTGTGCAGCGTATGTGTGTGTGCGTGTGTGTGTAGGAGAATGCATGTGTGGATGAGTATGTGAGTGTGTGTATGAATGTGGGTGTATAATGTGTGTGTGAGTGTGTGCGGGCATGTATGTGTGGATGAGTGAGTGTGTGTGTGTATTTGTGTAGGAGAATGTACGTGTGGATGAATGGGTGCAGTGTATGTGTATGTGAGTGTATATGTGGGCATGTATGTGTGAGTATGTGTATAGGAGAATGTATGTGTGGATGAATGACTGTGTGTAGGAGAATGTACGTGTGGATGAGTGAGTGTGTGTGTATATGTATGTGTGTGTGAGTATGTGAGTGTATGGTATATATGTGTGTGTGAGCATGTGAGGGTATGTGTATATATGTGTATGTGGTGTGTGGTATGTGTATGTGTGGTATATGTGTATTGTGTGTGTGCATACATGTATGTATGATTGTGTGTGTAGTGTTTGTATGTGTATATGTGTATATGTGTATGTATATATATATATAAGAATATGTGTGTGATTGTATATGTATATGTCTGGTGTATGTGTGTCTGAGCATGTCCGTGGGCACAGGGTGTACATGTGTTAACATGCGTGTTTGTGAGATTATGTGGTGTGTGGTATGTTTATGGGTGGTGTATGTGTGTGGGGAGGGTATATATGTGTGGTGAGCATTGATGTGACTGTGTGTGAGGTACATGTGTGATGTGTGTGGTATGTGTGAGGAAGCACGTGTATGTCTGAGTGTGTGTGTGTGTGAGTATATGTGGTGTGTTGTATGTCTATATATGTGTGTGTGTGTGGCAGTATTTGTGTATATGTGTGAGCTATTGTGTCTGTATGTGGTGTGTGTGGTGTGTTTGGTGTGTAGGTATGTGTGTGTATTGTGTAGTATGTGTATGTGTGTGTAGTGTGGTGGTGTATGTGTGGTATGTGGTATAATGAACATGTGTGTGGTATGTAGTGCGTGGATGTACATGTGTATCAGGGTCTGCGGTGTATGTGTGTGTGTGTATGTATGGTTAGGGTATATGTGTGGGTATGTGTATGTGTGGGTATGTGTATGTGTGGTATGTGTACATGTGTGAAGTATTGGTGGTATATGTGTTTGTGTGGTATGTGTGAATGTTTCAGTGTGTATATCTATGTGGTGTATGGTATACGTATGTGTGTGAAGTGTATGCAGTGTGTGAATGTGTGTTTTATGTAATGTGTGATATGTGTACATGTGAGCAGTGTGGATGTGTGTGTGTGGTATGATATGTGTACATGTGGGAAGTGTGTGTGGGGGGGTGAGGGTGTATGTGTGGGTATGTGTGTGTGTGGCATGTGTACATGTGGGCAGTGTGTGTGGCACGTGTACATGTGGGCAGTGTGGATGTGTGTGTGTGTGTGTGTGTGTGGTATGTGTGTGTGACATGTGTACATGTGGGCGGTGTGTGTGTGTGTGGCATGTGTACATGTGGGCAGTGTGGATGTGTGTGTGTGGCATGTGTACATGTGGGCAGTGTGGATGTGTGTGTGTGGCATGTGTACATGTGGGCAGTGTGTGTGTGTGTGTGTGTGGCATGTGTACATGTGGGCAGTGTGTGTGTGTGTGTGTGTGTGGCATGTGTACATGTGGGCAGTGTGGATGTGTGTGTGTGTAGTATGTGTATGTGACTTTGCTTTGCATTTGTGGGGAGCAGGTTGCTGACCGCCACCAGACCGTTGAGTGTGCTCCCCGCACGGTGAGCTGCGCCCAGTCTCTCTGACTGCACCTTGGCACCTGCAGGCTGCGCGGTCTGTGGTCGCACGCAGCCCTCCTTTTGTTGTGTTTCCTTTTATTTTGCCCTTTGGATTTCCAGATGGCATGTCTAGCACTTCTTTAGTATTTTAAGCGGACCCTTCCGTGCAACATTGCTTCTCAGTGCTCTGTATTTTACAGCGGAGTTAAAAATAGCTGAAATCTGAGCGGAAGTCACGGTATTGGGGCAAGTCCAAGTTGAATTCAAGCTTCGATACTCACGGGAGCTGGTTGTTGCTTTAAATTTTGATTTTTGTGTTTGTACATGACTTGGGTCTCTGTGAAATGACAAGTGTGAAACTGAATCTCCTGCTCAGCAACACGAGCCAGAGCTCGGTGCGCAAACCTGGGCTGCTCCGGCGCAGAGGAGCTGGATTTGAACGGCTCCTCGCAGCCTGGTCGTTGTGTCCAAATGTTTGCTTCTGATTTGCTCTGCTCTGTGAACGGCCATCTCTGCAGAATCAGCGGATCCAGGTTTTGATGCAGAGACCGACGTTTCCACTTGTGACACCAGCCGGGGTTCCAGAGTGCTTCCTCCAGAACCCGCCTTATTCGTCCTCAGAACTGGCCGCTTTCAACTGCCAGGTCTGGACACGGAACCCCGCTTCGTTTGCTGTTAAAAGTTTTGTTTTTCGTCTTTGCAAGGTGGTTGTCCACGGGCTGTGTGTCACGTCTACACACCATGCTATCAAGAAACTAACCACTAGGCTGTCTTTCCCTCATATCATTTGTGGTAGATAACCATGAATTCTTACATTAAATGTAATGTAATGTAACCTTTCATAAAAGTGCTTTCAAAATTATCCTGTTTGCTCTCTGTAAGTTGGTTTAACTAAATCGGTTTATTTCTTTGAATTCACATTTTATGGTTATTCTGAGTCATAGACTCATTTGCCCTTTGTATGACTGGTTTATTGTCCTCTGCATACCTAGCCTTGTAGGACTAATATTAATGTGTATGTGTATGTGTACATGTGTGCATGTATTTCCAGATGTTTGTGTGTGATTTGAATGGTATGAGAGAGTGTGTGTATTGTGTGTGTTTGTGTGTATCTGGATGTACTCATGAAAGTGTATACATGCACATAGATGCTTCCTGACTCCTGAGAGGGTTATGTCCTTATCAAACCATCACAAGTTGGAGATATCTTAGATGGAAGATTCTTCCAATTTGTAAAATCTACCAAGAGGGAACGGGACACCTGCAGTCCTGGGTGCTACCCTGGGAATGTGGAATGACAGAGCCAGAGCACCCTATGCGTGGCAGCGTGAGAGCCCTGTGCGTGGCAGCGTGAGTGCCCTGTGCGTGGCAGCGTGAGCGCCCTGTGCGTGGCAGCGTGAGCGCCCTGTGCGTAGCAGCGTGAGCGCCCTGTGCGTGGCAGCGTGAGCGCCCTGTGCGTGGCAGCGTGAGTGCCCTGTGCGTGGCAGCGTGAGTGCCCTGTGCGTGGCAGCGTGAGTGCCCTGTGCGTGGCAGCGTGAGAGCATCCTATGCGTGGCAGCGTGAGTGCCCTATGAGTGGCAGCGTGGGGGAGGGTGGTGATACCCTGGGATCGGGGGCACAGCATCCTGCGCATCGCAGCATAAGAGAAGACTGAGCTATGCACTTGTAGTCCAGGAAAGAGCAGACTCTGCAGGTGGTTTCCCCTTGCACAGTGCTTCTGCATTATTGCAAGGTAAAAATACTGTAAATGGAACTGTTGAAAATCAGCAAGTGTTGTCCCCAAGATCCCCAATGCAGCAGTATTAAAGATGGGCTTTGGGAAGTGCCCATGAGGGCTGTGGCCTCTGCAGTGGGCTCTGGGAAGTGCTCATGAGGGTGATGACCTCTGCAGTGGGCTTTGGGAAGTGCTCATGAGGGCTGTGGCCTCTGCAGTGGACTAAAGCTCTACGGATTTGCTCAGACCTTCATGGGATATTGGGAGCAGGGCTGATGGGGTCTAGTTGAGGGAGAGGGTCTGGTTGCCATGAGTGAGGACCGTGACTCCACTGTGCTCAGACAGGCCAAGAGTCCACAGCTCAGAACCTTTGAAGCCACAAGCCCCCAAATTCTTCCCTCCTGTTTCTCTCATGTATCTCGTCCCAGGGAAAGTTCTCCAGCATATGGAGTTCCATACATGTATGTGTATTACATGTTCTTGTGCATATGTGTGCATATGAATGTATATATGTAATGCACACTAATGTGTAGATATGCATTTAGTTATCTATATATACCCATGTATATTATGCATGTGCATATTTGTATTCATATACACATGTATACCTGTATGTGTGTGTAGATTGGCCATATTCATATGTGTAAGCATGTGTGTGTTTGAATATAAGAACGTGTGCATAAGAGTGTAAATGTACTACACTATAAGTATAAATACATATTTATGTTTTTATGTGTACATGTGTGTACAGGCATGGAGATGTGCTGTACTATATGTGTATGGATGTGCATGAGAGTATTTTTGCGTAGGTACATATATTGCATATGTGTGTGATGTGCTATACTCCCATGTTTATGGACATAAATATAGGTATATGTATGCATATATGTATAGGTGTATAAATGTGTTATACATACATGTGTATGTATATGTATGACTGTATTTGTGTATAGGTGCATTTATTGCATATATGTACATTGGTGTGTGATGTGCTATATCCATGTGTATCCGTGTATAGGAACATGTATTGTGTATATGTGCACAGGTGTGTGATGCACAATCCCTTTATGCTCTGCATGCATGTATGCATGTGTGTTTGTAGATATGTGTAGGCATGTACATATGTTATACCTCAATGTGAGTATATGTTTATGGGTGAATTTATGAATATGTGTATACAGATATACCTCCTTGTATGTATTTATGTTTGCATGTGTGCTTATGCATATATGTGTACAAGTGTATATATGTATATGCACGTGTGTATATTTGTATATAGGTATGTGTCTGTACATGCATGCATGTTTAGACTGCCATGCCTATATGTGTAAGCATATATTTGTGTGCACATGTTTGCACATGTGCGTACAGATGTATAGACATGTCATACCTACTTGTATGTATTTATGTTTGTGTGTGCTTATGCATATAGATGTATAGGTATGCAAATATGTATGTATGTGTGTATATTTGTATACAGGTGCATGAATGTATATGTGTACATAGGTGTGTAGATTGCTATACCTATATGTGTATGTATGTATTTGCATGTATGCACTTGTGTTCATAGGTGTATAGATGGGTTATATCTATATGCATATGTCTGTATTTTCTCATTGGTACATATATGCATAATATGCAATACGTTTCTCTCTCTCTGTATACATGTTTATATGTGTACATATCCTACCTCTGGCTTTGCATCCTCTTCTACAGAACATTCTGGGAAATTTACTAATGCGCACATTAATTTTCTTAAGTGCACTCACACACAGTCATATTATAGGTCTAGTTTTTCTCTGGCACCCAGATATCCACAACTTGGTAACAGGGCACTTCATGTGCAATTACTTGTCTGCTTGGAGACATCCCTGCCCTGATGCAGGGTCAGAGTCGCAGCAGACATGCTGGCCCTCAGCACACTAGCTGACTCTCAGCAGACCAGCTCTCCCCATGCATGGCTCTCCATGTGCCACCAGTGTCAGGGCCGTGCTGACCACCAGAAGCCCCAGACCTTCAAGTGGGCAGAGTCTGCTGTGCCCCTGAACCTTGCATCTTCTCCAGGATCCGAAGTTAGGTCTGAATTGGACGCACATGTGATGAAGGGTTCGCAGCAAGGCTCGCAGTCCTGCGTGTTGCAGGAGGCTGAACTTTGGATTCCTGAGGCTGCAAGTATCTGCTCACCAGTTCTTAGTATAAACAATGAACTCTGCAATGCAGTCTAGGTAAAAGCCTACACCCCAAGACCTCCACACCCTACAGCCCACCCCCTGTCCATGTATTCTGGAAATAGACCTCATTTGTCTCATTTTGGTTTTCTTCTCTGCGTGCCTATAAATATGCCCGTATGTTCCTTTTCTTCCCTATTAGTTCTTGTGAGTGACCTATGACATTTGCTGGAACAGGAATCATGCTATGTCATGATGTCAGGCATATGACATCAAACACCAACTAGATGAAGCACAGTGGGCCATTCAAGTGAAAGGACTTGAAAGTAGGAGGGAGTGTGACAGGGGAGACGAAGGGTTGTCAGGGGAGAAAGAGGGGACTGGAATGGGACTAAGAGGAGAGAACAATGTAAACAAAATTATTTTAAAAATGCACAGATGGAAGTTGATTTAACTTTTCTTTCATGGACTACTCTAAAAGGATTAAGTGGATAAGAAAGGCAGCTTACAGCAGAGTGTAATTGACCTTGAAATCCAGGTGCAGGAGACTGGACAGCAGCTGTCCCCCCAAGGTCAGAACATTGTTTTGAAAACCATGTTTCTAAGAAAGACTGGCTTTGGGCTACTTCTCAGTTGCATAATTAGAGGAAGAGGAGGCATGGAATAGTAGTCCAGGTGAATATTTGATTTCTGCCGCTTTTAATATTCATTTACATTTTTCTTTCACATGCTGACAGTTTGCCATCTGTGCAGCAATACTGCTGGCCCATGCAGCCCAGAGCAGAGTTCACTGAGAAGCTACAGTGCACTGCGGTTCTCCAGTGACATTGATTTCTGTGCAGGCAAAGCAAGAGGATAGAGGGGGCCTGGAGAACTTTGGATAGATGGCTAGTAATGATCTTGAGTCAAGCTGGTGTGTCAAAGGAATGCTTCCATCCCATCATGGATTTTTATGGGTTATTAGAACGACTGCTGGTTGGGCAGTGCTCCCCCTCCCCTTGCTTTCCTCTTGACTTGGAAACAGCATGTCAGCCTCCCTCTCCTGAGTGGTTTTTATCTGGATGGTGGGATGACATTTAACCCTGGCCTGCACTGATGTCAGCATCTAGAGAAGTGAGGAGGTGGGAAAAGATCTCAGTGATTTGTGACCTGCAGAAAACCCCAGAATGAGCAGCATGAAATGCCTGAGACAGGAAGGGAAGCGTTCCTTGAGGAGGACCAACCCAGGCTGAAGGTCAGCCAGGGCAGAAGACCTCCTTCCGCTGCGGCTGCAGAGGACTCCTGGGAATTTTATCTTCAGATAGGAGAGGATCTCAACACCCAGACAGGGTGTCGCCTAGCACAGGGTGAGAACAGTGAAATAGACAACAGCAGCCAACCAGAATGCAGAGCACCAGCAACCCTGCAGGGCTCACCCGCAATCGAGTCAACCAAGTCTCTCCCCATCTCATGACTCAGGGGACCTTGCAGAAAAGGGGGCGGTAAGATTGTAAGAGTCTAAAGATGGGGTGGACAAGATATTCCACTCAAGACAGGGCTGCTGAAACCAGGAACTCACTGCAATGAGACCTTCCTTACCAGACCTGCACAGTGACTGACGCACCCACATGCCTCCGTAGACTAGCGAGGATCTCAGGAGAGACAATTACGTGCAGTGGGATTCTTAGGGGCTAGGGTTAGACAGGGGAGGGGGAGTGCCGCGGTCAGTGGGTCTGCCCAAGGAGGGGCCACTTGGTCTGTCACAAAGACCTGGAAACCCACTGGAGCAGATGACCCAGAGGGAACCCTGGGACCCACAGAAGCAGATAGAAGGAAGGGTGGGAGGGAGTGGGGTGGATTGATGAAGGGGGGAGAGGGAAGGGGAGGGAGGCAGAGATAATTACTTGGCATGCCTATAAAACTAGTGGAAAAAAGAAGAGGCCCCCATGCTTCCCAACACAAACACATCCCCACTGATACCAACCCTCATGGCTGTACAGAAAACAACTAACACAATGTGCTTAAAAAGGAGAAATCTGGAAAAACATGGAGGTCGTTTCGCAGTGTTCTGTGTTAAGAATGGGTGTGTGCACACGTCGAGGGAGAATTTCCTGAGATCATCTTGCCACCACTTTTCATTAAGAGTTAATTGTACATATTTATCAAACTTCAAATTTGCAAATGTTTCAGCTTAGAAAAGTCACACTATGTGGTATCAGAGCTTACTGTCTTTTTACTATTGTCCCCGGACTGGAAACGCTACGCTAACGTGGACAAACACAAGACAGCCAGAGATGATTCTGGATGACACCGAAAACAAAACCTTCATGTTGGAAAACAGTTCAAGGTTTGGTGTAGCCTACTGAAGCAGTCACAAACACAGTATTATAATTTTGCTGTATCAAAATTAAGCGTTTGCTTAGGTTTCTGAATCAGGTTGTTTCAGAAGGTTTGAGCCAAACAGTGGCCCCAGATCCTTCCCGACTCAGACCACCCTGTTGTCTATGTGCTCTGTGCTAGCTACTGTGGTGCCAAGCAGTGTTCACACGGCCGTGGGTGCCTGCACGAGTGTTTTCATAGTCACGTGTGCGTGCGTGCTCCAAGGTGCAAGGCTGGTGTCAGGTGTCTTCCTCAATCACGCTCTGCCTCATCTTTGTTTCCGAGGCAGCGTCTCTCACTGAACCCAGAGCTGGCTGCTGATTGCCTAGCAGCTGGCCAATGAGCGCCAGGCATGCTCCTGTCTTCACCACCTCAATATTTAGCCTTTAGATGGGGCTCAGACCTTCATGCTTGTGTGGCGGGCACCTTGCCAACCAAAGCTTCTCACAGCCCCACACATTAGGACTGATCTACTGGTCTTCTAGCCTGGAAGGTAAAGGTTTGGATTTTTTATGCCCATCCCAAGTAAACAAACATTCAAACACTCCCCCCAAGCCACCCTCCAAACCCATTTACATCCCACTTTTGGAAGAAAACACCCAGTGTTCGCTTTAATGTCCTTGGTAATATTCAGAAGTAAGGCTTCTGGTCCCTTTCTGCAAAATCCCACCTTAAATAATAATTGTCTTGTTTGCTTTGTTTCCTATTTGGGTCCCTACTCTACCCACACCTTCGCCCAGGACCCCCCAGAGCACACGGTGTCCTGGTCCAGGATGGCCGGCTCCCCCTTATTTACTGTGTGACTGTCAGTCCAGCACTGGGTACCCCCTCATCCTCCTCACCAGAGGCTGTGTCCCTTCTGTCTCGGCTGGCCACCTGCACCGTGGTGGCACCCACCCTTTTGTATCTTCATAAGAAACAGCACACAATAGAAGCAAGAGTCGGGGTCACATCTGGCATCTGACTGTTTGCTACTAGTCCAACCTGATGGCGCAGCCCAGAGGCTCTGCTTCAGGGGTGGGGCTTAGCCTAGGCTCCACCCTCGGGGAAGTTCTTCCTTCTTGTTGCTCCCACTGCATCTGTATTCCAAGAGCAATGCAATATTGCATAGCATTCTGTTGGTTTGCTGTGCAGATGTGCTGTACCGATACGTGCAACTGTTACCATGTGCATATATGTACATGTGTAAATAAAGCTTCCAAGTAGTATTCCATCGTCCTCTAATGAACCAGATTTACATATTGCAAATATTTCTAGCTATTGTCGTATCTGTTTGGCATTTGTATGTCATAAGAGAATTTAACAAGAAGAGTGAGGGAATAGATCACGGTATGTAATGGTGATGTCTAAAGACTCATCTTCTCTCACGCATGTAAGTGTATTTTTACACACATACATGTATATATTGTCTCAGTCTTGTTACACATATGTATACATTCCTAGCGTTCTTGGTTTCTTAAGTTAGCGTTCATTCGACTGGACATTGGACGCTAGGCTGGAATCACCTGTTGTCAGTGCTGTGAAAGCTTCTCATGACCCACAGAGAGCGCCACACCCTAACCTCGTGGGAGCTGGGGTCCTGGCTCCTGTTAGACCCCTCCCCACACTTCTGCATGGCCACAGCTGGGTCCCCAGCAGCTCCTCTTGGGACTTCTCCCCACCTGCTCCCACGCGCTGACATCTGAGGTGGTCTGCGGGTCCCACCTGACCTGCTGTCTGAACCCTTGCTGCACCTTTGATTGTGGCCCCGCTGGGATGCCTGGTCTCAGTAACGTCCTCTCCTCTGTACTGGCTTCTCTCCCTGGCGTCTCCGACGCTGGGCGTCTGGTTGGACCCTCCTCTTGGCTTCCTCTTGTCACACTTGTTTTTCACTCTTGCCTCTTTTTTGTTCTACTTTCTAGGAAGTTTTTGCTAGACTTATCCCATCCTGCTGTTGGGATTTTCGTACTGCAAGTTTTAATATGCAAGGGATCTATCTGGCTCTTCGAATCGCTTTTCTTTTCATATAAACTCCCGTTTCTATTTTAGGCATGTATTATCTTCTCTTATGTCCTGAAAATATCATTTTCAAAGTTTTTTTGTAACTTTTATTTTCCCCATGTCCCTTGGTTTTCTTTTCTTTCATATTTCTTCTCCGTTTCTTATTGGGCTTTTCTCAGGCATCCGGTGACCCTGTGCTTATTTATACACGCTGACCTGAAGTCTTCCTCCATCCAAATTCAGTTACTGTCTTGACTTGCTATGTGGTTGGCCTTCCTTCCTCCCATCCTTGGGTTTCCACCTTCATTTCATCCTTGACTCTTGGCTTTTCTCAGCTTCGAAAATAACCAGTGCCCTGCTGGGCTGAGGAGAAGGGAGGCGCTTACCACTCTTGAGACCTGTTTTCAGTCCTGCCTTCCTGTGTTCATTTCTGAACCTCATGTATACCTCATGTTACAGTGAGCAAGCACTGTCTGAAGTAAGAAATAGCGCTGAATGTGAATCTGGGAAGCGATGCTGACAATGACTAGACTGGGAACCTGCAGCCCTCGGCCTGGGCACCTCACTAGGGATGCAGGAAGCGTGTTTTCTCCTAGGCTCTCTCCATCCTTGGGACTTGGCACCTGGCGTCATAGACAGTCTCCACACCTGTCGTTCCTTGGAAAAGATGCATCTCTCCATCTCCCACATTCCCCACATCACGGGTCACACCCACAGCTCGGCCTCAGCTCCTCAGAGGCGTCTTCTGTGCGGTCATGCCCAGGACACCAGCAGACACCTTTGACCATTAAGTGCATCGGATGGCATTTGAATAACTCGGAAAACTAAACACATAGACCAAGAACCTCTACCATCTTTTCCAGTTGTAGTCACCATATGGAGCAGTGAATGAAATTATGGGAGACTGAAGAACATCCACTCAGAGGGAACGTTCCCAGGAAAAGGTCCCAAGAGCACTGAGGAGCGACCCTCTCACATGCAAACAGAGACCATGGGGCTCTCAGGGATGAACTCGATGCATCAAACTGGAACTAGCACAGTGCAGGGGCCGTGTAGCCGCTGCAACCAGGCGTCTGCTAACTCCGTGTGTTCGGGACTAGGCTAAAGATGTTGGAAAGCCTCCTTGGAATGTCCCCACTGTGGATAAAACTTTTTTTTACCTTGGCTCTGTTTATCTTAAGAGGGCCAGACACATCCCCAGTTACAACTGCCTTGTGCTCATTTTAAAAACATGCCAACAAAAGATTGTATCATAAAGCTGCATGGACAGGAAGAGAGTGAGCTGTTATAGATTAAATTTCTTTTTTCTGTCTTCCATTTTAATGGGCGTGTGTGTGTGTGTGTGTGTGTGTGTGTGTGTGTGTGCGTGTTCCTGTGTGTTTAGACCCAGGGGTGATGTCAGGAATCATCTCACTTGCTCTTCCTCTTGATTTTTCTTGAGACAAGGTCTCTTAACAAACCCAGAACTCACTGATAGGACTAGATTGCATTGAGAATTCTGTGTCTGCTTTTTAAGGCTGGAATGAGACTCAGACAGCCACAGCTGCCCCATGTAAACCACGGATCCAGACCCCTTTGCTTACATCTTTAAACTGCCAAGCAACCTCCTCAGCCTTCCAGGTAAGTATTCTGATAAGAGAAAATTTTAGTTAGCAAGACAGGAAACAGAAAATGTATTCTGAAATGAAACTGAGAAACAGAAGGTGCCATGTCATCTCTTCGGAGATTTGTCCTTTAGCTTAGCAGATGGGAAGATCTGGAGAGGAGGGCACTGCCAGGTGGTGCCCGCATGAGTCCCCAGAACACTGAGAGGTCTGGGAGCAGCGAGCCTGGGGCAAGCAGCGAGCCTGGGGCAACCAGGCCTCAGGGGGCAGAGATGTGCTTCAAATACTTGTCCCATCAAAGGATCTTGGGCTGCTCAGAGTCGGGACCAGCTCCAAGCCCAGCAAAAGTGTGAGACGGACCTAGTCGTTAAGGAAAAGAGCAACTGCAGCAACAGAATGGCAGGACGCTTCCAGATGAGCTTTGCTCGTTGCACCTGCCAGCGGCGGCCAAGGGGTCGTAAGTAGAGCAGCGCTGGGACGGATTCCCTTTTCTGGGACAACGTTATTGAGTTCTGTCCTCCAGGCCTGACACAGCCATGGTGGTGTGTGTCGTTTTTCCTGGGGAGATGCTACCCAACTATCCGCCCATAGGAATTCAATGACAGACCAAAGTATGCCAAGACCCATCTTGATGAACCAATGAGTTTACTGGAGTTTCTTGCAGGAGTAGGAGAATTCAAAGGCAGCAATAGCACCAGAAAACCCAGCCCAGAATGAGGCTCGTGGAATTTGCAACCCTGGAGTTCCCTGCTCCTGCAGACTCCTGGATTGTTTCAGACTTCAGGGCTGTTCAGTGTCTTCTCCAGCCTTCTGGCTGGTGGAAGAGTTCTCAATACTGCTTTTGGGAGAGACACCCTTCCTCCTGTCCTTGGGAAACTTGTTAGTTTCAGAAACTTCCTGAACTTAAAGCTCTGTTCATTTGCTGTGCCCAGAGGGAAAAAAACGCCACATGACACAAGGCCATCTTGAACTCAGCAGCTGTGCGACCCAGCAAGGCTCACTGAGATTAGCCCCTGTAGCAGTTCCTCCCAGGAGGGTGCAGGGGTCATCAGGCCCTCACCTGAGATTGCAGCCACTCCTCCTCTTCCCCCCCCCCCCCCCGCTTGCATGCAGTCCTACTCCAGCTGCGCGTGGTCCCTGGAGACTCAAGAGTGCACAGGCGGTGGAAGGCCGGCTGGTACTGGGAACTCTCCCAGAGCAGCTTTCTAAGGAGCTCACCACTCAGGCTTGCATGGGACTGTCTGGTCATGTGGCATCTCGACACCGGTGCCCTGGGAGTAACCCTTACCACACTCCTGCTAATGAACACACTGGTTCTCCAAGCTGGACTTGGATGAGATCTTTGTTTTGGTCAGTCCTTGCAGCCCTTCCTGGGGTCCAGGAAAAGCAAGGACACAGATGGGGTCTCATTGTCTACCTGTCTCTGTCTCTGGTACTGTGATTACTGGCTATACTCTGTGCTGGGCTACTTAAAGAGGTGATTAGTCCTGAGGTGAGACTTTCTTCAATGAGCAGGAGGGCACAGGGTGGCATAAATTCAAATATAGAATCCCAAGCTTCCCTGCCTGGAGTGCTCTGCAGCAAAGAGACCTAGAGACAGTAACACAGGCAAGACAGCCTGGGTGGGAGGAGCCCAGGTGAGAGCACTTCACAGAGCGAAGGTTCCAGGTGAGAGCATTTCACAGAGCGAAGGTTCCAGGTCCCAGCAGGTCATTACGAGGTGGGCAGGAGAGCTTGGAAGTCATGGAGAAGCAGCAGAAGATAGAGACTCAGGCACGGAGCACCTAGTGGCAGAAGGGAAGGCCATGTGGTTCTGGTCCAGAGGTGAGGAACGGGGACTTGGATCCTGAAAGACGAAGCTGCAGCTAGGAATCAGGCCGACTTTAACTATGGCTGGTACCTGAGCAACTCTACTCGATCTTCAGAAGAGGGAGGGGACAACTGCTGCACACAAAGGTAAGCTGTGTCATAACCAGGGGGACTGGCCAGCACTTGAGGCAATGGCTGTGAATGAAATAATCTCAAAATAAGTTGTAATATTCATATTTATTAATTCTAAAACTTATGGCAAGCTGAGCATTCAGAAACTCTACTGAACATGAAACATTCCCGAGAAAATGAAAATAAACACGGAAGTCCAAATTTAGCCTTATTGTCATACATCATAAAAATTAAGAATTAGAAAAAAGTCAGTGTTGAGTACATTTGGAACAGACTCAAATGATTAACTACAAAATTTAAGGCCTAAATCTGAATATAGAATGCTAAAAAAGAAAAAAAAATCTATTTGAGAAAATATTCCCTGTTCCCATTTTCCTTCAGTGTAATTTATGAGTTATTGAAGAGAATGATGAAATAAAAGATGGTACCTCTATGGTGATACTGAGGCAGTTTTAGAACAGGGCTATGGTGGGAAGGTCTTTGGAGGTCATCCCCACTGCTGAGATTACCCTGAAATAACACACGCTATTAATCTGGAGGAACTGGTTTTAATGCTTCACAGAGATAAGGTCACCAACTTCCCCCAACCCTCAGTTCATGAAAGGAGATGGAGACGAGCTACCCACTGCAGATAAGCTAAGAAACAGCTCTACCATGAGGTCGCGCATAGGATCCACTGGGTTGGGCCCCAATGTGAATAGACCCATGAGATGTAGAGGAACAAAAGCTCCAATCAGATTTGTAGAAACTGGAGCTAACCAATGAGGAAAAGTCACTTTTTCTGGGCCTGCCTAACCCTACAAATACAGGATTCTGTCAGCCATCGGGTGTGTCTTCGTGAACACCCGTGAACACCGGAGCCCCGCCCACGCGCCGGGCGTGTCTTCGTGAACACCGGGAGCCCCGCCCACGCGCCGGGCGTGGATTCGTGAACACCGGGAGCCCCGCCCACGCGCCGGGCGTGGATTCGTGAACACCGGGAGCCCCGCCCACGCGCCAGGCGTGGATTCGTGAACACCCGGAGCCCCGCCTACGGAGCGCGTCGGCAGGAAAGGGCCGCGCGCCTTGTGCTGCAGGGGGCCCCGTGGGTCTCTGACCCCTTCGACCCGAGCCCACGCTCCCAGCTGCTGGCATGCGGCCCACGGGTGCGAGGCGCCTGGGGAGGGCGTGTGAGGACCTGGGGGCGTGAGGCCGTGGGGGGCGGGACCGCGCGAGCGGCGGGAGGCGCGCAAGGTGGGGCGTGGAGTGGAGGCGTGAGGCGGGGCGGTGAGGGTGGGGGCGGGGCGGTGGCTTGAGGGGGGCTCTGCGAAGCTTGAGCAGCGTGGGCAGCTGGACGGCCTCGCGTGGGCGGGAGGCGCGTGGGGGGTGCCGCGCGTGTCCAGCAGGGAGGCCTCGATGCCTTCTTGACCAGCGGCGTCCTGGCCGAGGGTCCGTGAGGCCCACGAGGTCCTGCGTGGGCGCGCACCTGCGTGGCATCTCACCTGCGTGGGCGTGCACCTGCGTGGGCGTGCACCTGCGTGGCATCTCACCTGCGTGGGCGTGCACCTGCGTGGCATCTCACCTGCATGGGCGTGCACCTGCGTGGCATCTCACCTGCGTGGGCGTGCACCTGCGTGGCATCTCACCTGCGTGGGCGTGCACCTGCGTGGCATCTCACCTGCGTGGCATCTCACCTGCGTGGGCGCGCACCCCCAGGACAGGTGAGTGTTCTGTGGAGAGTTCATCTGCAGACAGACCGAACAGTGCAAGGGGAGTCGCGCGCGCTGGAGCTGAGGTGACTCAACCTCCCCATCACGTAAGCCTCCTGGACTTCTCCATCGCCGGGTGGCAGGCGTGGTGTGCGCCAACTCCTTGCGGGTTAAGGGCTTTTTTCTTTCCCTCCTCATAAGTGCCTCAGTTTCTCTGTGCTCGGATTTTGCTTCCCAGAGGTGCTTCCTCATTTATTCGGTTGGCACATTCAAAAGGCTCGTAACTATTTCATGCTAAGCATTGATGTTTATGTGTGACTCTAATTCACTCACTCTTCTTGGAGCCAAGGAACTCATTCAATGGGGAAACGACTTAGGCAGGAAATGATGGCGCGTTCAAAGAACACTCATGGAGTGTGAGTGTGGAAGGCCTGTGGTCTGGAAGAGTAGGCGTGTGGGTCCAGGGTGGAAAGGCAGAGGATGGCGAGGAATCCCTGAGAGTTGCACATGGAAATGGAATGTCTGTAGAATCCTGAGAGGCATATGGAACAGGGATTTTTATAAGTGGCACAAAAGACTCTCATAGTGCTCTGGTTGCATCTAGAGAGCACGGAGACAGATGAAAACAGAGTGGGAACTTCAGTAGATGTGCAATGCCTGACGGCATGACAGTGAGCGGAGATGGACGATGGTATTGCATGGCCACATCCTCTAACAGCGTTGCAGTTCAGCTGGTTAAAATAGAGGAGAATGGGGGCTGGAGAGGTGGCTCAGGGCTTAAGCCTCCGCCTTGGAGGCGGAAGGTCCCGAGTTCGGATCCCAGATCCCACGTATAGACGCCAGGCGGAAGCGGGGGCAGCCTGCGCTTCTGGCCCTGGTAGGGCGGAGCCTATGAATCCCAGGGCAGAAAGAGGTGGAGGCGTCCATGGTGGTTCGCGAATTCGTCCGTGGTTCTACATATACACAGACACACACACACACACACACACACACACACACACACACACACAGCAGAAGGAGGTGGAGGCGTCCATGGTGGTTCGCGAATTCGTCCGTGGTTCTACATATACACAGACACACACACACACACACACACGCGCGCGCACACACACATGCACATGCGCACAGTTGAATAAAAAATAATAATAAAAAATTAGAAAAATAGAGGAGAATGAGGCAAATACTTGTGAGAAATGTTTCTAAACCTTTCTAATCATATTGCCCAAGGGAATAGTGATGAGATACCGTAGTCGAGTCATCTGTGTAGCACAGAATGGGTTTTTGATGCAAAGGAAGAAGACAGGTGTTATGAAAGACTACACAGTCGTCATCACAAATACGGGTGGAAGCAGCATGAGTGTGGTGGTGTTCCATGCTCTAGTTCCTCTGGCTAGAGAAGCTTGAAGGGCTAAGGAGTCCAGCTACGAGAGCATCGAGGCATGCAGATGGTAGTCTAGAGATGCCGTTTCCTAAGACAAACAGAGACTCTCGGGTAGATGAGCAGGGAAGGAACAGAATGGACCTGACAAAGTGAAGGCAGATTGAAAGGAAGATACTTGAGCCATAGACAGCACCCCTTTACCCCTCTATAGAACCCCTACTGGCCAAAGGTGGAACAGCGTGAGCTTCAGCACAAGCAGCCTAGCAGTAGCTTGCACCGACACTGCTTGAGCATGCTCATTAATATAATTTTGAAAGTTAAAAGGCTTATTCTTGAAAGTAATTATCTTCACAATACTAAGTAAGGTTTAAGATGCAGGTGCTTACACTACCTTTCCTACATGAAGTCCACAGTAGCAAGGGGACATTTATTAACAGTCCACCTAATCTGAGAACAAATGATATAATTAGTTCATCAGCCTTTTATAACCTTCACCAAATCTGTATCCAACTCTTGTCCTTGAGCATCAAAAACCCACCACACAGTAGTCATTGTGAAATTCCCGGTGGAAGCATGTCGCTCATAAGGGCATGCCTTGGGGGAGCCCGAAGGACATCAAGGAGACATCACAGAGGAGGTCATTGACCTACACCACGTGTGAAGCAGCGTGCCGGCTAATATGGGGAGGCGACTGTGATGGATGTAGAGCCTATGACGGAGCCGAGGGTGTCCAGCAGGGCACTACTTCCTGTTCCAAGTAGAGGTGACAGGGCGATTGCCTTTGATGATTCATTAATACTAGCTCTTGCTCTAGACTGACTGCTGGCTAGACTTATGCTTTATTTTTTGTATGTTTTATAACCTATAAAGGTTCAAAAGACAAAACCAGAGATTTCCTGTATTTACACTTTCACACATGGAACAGATTATGGTCGAAAGAAAATGGTGTCAGACCATGCTGACACAAGTTGTTTATGTTTACTATGAATATCCTCATGTACACAAAAGAAGAAAAGAATAAAAAAAATAGCACTAGGTATACTGCAAAATAAATCCCTTAATGTTTGCTTCAAGTTTTGAAACAAATTTCACATTGAGTAGAATTTAGTTTCTCTTTATTTCCTGTGTTCTTTGGTTTCCTTGTTTCATCCTCCTTAGAAGGACCATTGTCATTGTTCACAGTCTACAATCAACTACCCAAACTCCTCCAACCCCTTCTGAGGTCAAGTCGTCTCCCTGCGTATGAGTTCATTTTTGGAACTCTCAGTGCGGCCCCATGAGGTAGATGAGGATAGGCGCAGAGCTACGAGGTTACCGTCTGAGCTTTTAGAACTGAGAAGCACTGCAGCCACTGCTGAGCAATGAGCCTGGAGCCGGTGTGCTCGTGCTGTGTGCCTAAAGGAAGTTGGCCTTGTTTTCTTACTGTTCTAAGAGTGGCAGACCATGCCGCATTTTCTACATATGTGTATTAGTGACATTTTGTTCTATGATCAAATACTGAATAAGAAGCAACTATGAGAAAGAAGGGTTAATTTTAGCTCAAAGTTTAAACAGGAATAAATTTCACCATGGTAGGAAAAACTGGTAGCCAGTCCGAGGCAGCTAATCTTATTGATTCTCCAGTGATGAAGCAGAGAGCAGACAGGAAGTGGGATTGAGTTATTAAAACTAAAGGCTTATCCTTAGTGACCACTGTGAGACTCGACCTCTGAAACATTCCACAGCTTTTAAAAATAGCAGTCAAGTATTTATATGTGCAGTCCTATATGGGACAGTTTACCTTCAAATCACAATATTTCAGCACTGAAATTCTGTTAGGTTCTTTAGATAAAGTTGTATATAAATCCCAGCAAAGATACACAGTTTCAGGAATGTCTTCCCTCCTTTGTGAGCTGTGAATTGTATGCAAATAATTAAATTCTCAACAGCCTGGCTGCTGTCACAGGTACTGACAAGACTGGGCACTGCGTTTCTGACCTCCTTACATCAACTACAAAGGCCAGTGAGTCCACACAACGCCACTGAACTTGTAGTTTAAATGTTCTTCACATGTATTAAAACATCAAATGGTACCTGTGTCACGATTCTTATGTTTTAATGAATTAGCTACAATTTTTAAAATTTAAAATGTTCTACATATGCAAACATATATACACAAGTACATTTACATATATGCAAACATACATATGCATATGCACATAGGTGTGTATGCATACACATGCATGTATACAAACACACCTACATACATTATACGTATATATTTGCATATACATAAACATGAACATATACATATGCACATAGACATGGATATAGGTACATATACAAAATATAGACATGTATACACATGTATGCATTTGGATACGCACATACATGCATAGATATACATATATATATACATATGTATATAAGGTGCTCTTTGTTCAAAAACTCCATTTTAATTCCTCCCCCTTATTGCTTTTATGTCTTTTATCTTTCAGTGACTCACAGATTTAATTAGGTTGCCTGCATGAGCATGACTGGGGTTTATTTACTTGGATGAGGACAGTGTGTCAGTAACTAGGTCACTGAGGAGTATGATCCCCCTTCCTGCAACATTTAGCTCGCTCTAACTCCTGGGCAGAGTGGGCCTGAGCTCTTCCCTCTCAGCAGTGCAATGATGAAAGAAACATTTCTGCACAACAGATAGGCCTACACTCTTAAATTCTTTCCAGCGTCCTTCACAATGTCCCCAAGCTTTGGAAGGGTGATGTAGATATTGCATTTAGGTTAAGCACTCAAACGTATTATCCAATATGACCTCACGTCTTCATGCCATACAAGAGTACTGCATGTTTTAGCACATTCTCTTGCTGTCTGGTCCCATAGACTTAGGTTGTTTCCAATTTTTATATTTATTTTTGCAATTATAATTGACAATTTGTTTCTTACTACTTTCAATATTTTAGTTGTAAGCGTAACAGGAAAGCAGGAATTTTTAAAATTCAAAGATGAATAGCTTGCACTTTTTAAAGAAGTTGCTAAGTAAAGGCAGGTGAATGACTTTATGCAATGCTAATCACCTTCAAGTTGATTTTGGAAATTTACACTGTATTTAAGTTCTTACCATTAAATTCTGCCATTTCTAGTGAGACTAATCAAGAGGCTTGACTGCTGGAAGAGAATAGGGACCGTGAGAAGCTTGGCAGACAGAAGTCTTGCTACCACTGGGCCTGACCAGCAGCATTCCATTTCCAGAACCCACTTAGTAGGAGAAGAGAAACAACGAGTCATCCTTTGATTTCCACATTTCCACATCCACATACATACCGTAGCATGCAAATACACACACACACACACACACACACACACACACACACACACACACGGTAATAATAAATATGGGTTAGGGAGATGGCTTATTGGTTTAAGTACTTCCTATGTAAGCAAAAAGTTCTGCGTTCCAGTCCCCAGATCCTGTGTTAAGTGTTGGTTGGGCATCATGGTGGCCTGCCTGTAATTCTAGTCCCAAAAGGTGGAGCCTGCAGTCCTCAAGCCAAACTAGCCCTGTTCATGAATTCAGAGACCCAGTCACAAAACAATCCAGTAGAAAAGCAATGGAAGATGAGTCCCCCTATCAATTTCAGGTCTACACACACACATGCCTACCACCACACAGGACAGGTCCCAGATTCCTTCAACAGTTTCACCATGTCTTACATTCAGAGGGATGCTGCCTCCAACCGGCACCCCACTGCTGCCCACTGATTATATATATTCTCTTCCTAGCAGCCTTTCTGGGGCTGCCCCTCAGTGCCCTCCTGATCTATCTGACAACATCATTCAGAGAGACAGAGGGGTTGAGCCCTGCGGATTGAGGACCTGCTCAGGGCCCTTTACCAACCACAGACAGATCTTATATACATGGGTTTTTGAGTGTCCCTAGGCCATTCTGTGACACAACTTCCTGTTCATGGGTGGGACCTGCACATTCATTACCATTGTCTTTTTTGTTTTGAGCTATACCTCAGCTTTGCTTAATATTTTGCACATTTCTGAGTTTTTTCTACTACTTTGGTATTCTTCCACACCTCGGGAGCCCAGATAGAGTCCAGTGAGTTAGTGCAGGGAGCTCCCAGGTTCAGTGGGGTCCTATTTCCATGCATGCCCTGGTGCTTTTGAATACCGAGAAATAACTCTTCTTTCACATCCATCTTCTGGAATCAGCTTATTAGACACACATTTGAAAGTCATCCTTGTTACTTTTTAAACACATTTGACTATTTAGTTTTGTATTGATAAAGTAGTGCAAAAGTAATAGTTTTTGTTTTATTTATTCTGATCACTGTTAGGAACTAACTTTAATCTAGGGTAGTGATTTCCTGCCACATCTGTAATTGTCTCCATAAAGATGTGAGAATGTGTGCGCGGTATTACCTTGATTACATTAATGATGTAGAAAGACCATGTTAGTTGAGGGTGGGACATTTCCTAGACAAAGGAGCTTGGACCGCGTGTAATAGAGAGGTCAGACTGGGTGCTGGGTGTTCATTCTCTGTTCTCTGCTTAACTGGTGTGATGTAACCAGCTGCTTCAAGCTTCTGATACCTTGCAATGGCATCAGAGTGGGTTGTATCTTAATGTGAGCCGGAACAAGCCCTCCCCCTTTAAGTTGTTCTTGTCAGGATATTTATCACAGCAACAGGAAAAGAAACTAAAATATTCAATAAGGCTACTTTTTGAGTAGTTTTGGGTCTTTCTAAAAAATCCATAGTTGTCATTACTCTTCTCTGTTGCTGTGAGACAAAACTCATAAAACCAGCGTAAGAGAAATGGAGACGCATTTGGCTTAGCAGTCCAGAGGGCAGATTCCGACGCTCACGGCAGCAAGGGCATGCGGAGCGTTCAGGTTGCAGGAGCTGTCTTGGAGGCAGAGAGAGAGCAAGAGACAGACTCCAAGAGCAGAGTGTTAGGAGAGCCAGGGCAGGGCAGCCCAACCTCAAGGCTTGCCCGCGTAACATGCCTTCCTCCAGCAAGGCTCCCCCTCCTGAGGGAGCCAAGACCTTCACAAACATTAACATCAGCTAGGGATTCAAACCTGTGAGCTGGCGGAGGAAAACACACATTCGAACCATGACATCATCCCCCACAGGGAAAACTCTCCTGCACTGAAGAAATGGCTAAGACTCGTCAGAAAAACTGGAGGTGCGGCAGTGGGTGCTGAAGCCCTTAAGCGCAACACTGGGCGGCTGTGGCCTTGTGGGAAGAATGCAGCTTTTGGACATGCTGGGTTTTGGTACTGGCTGAGTTGTGGCTTCTGCCCTTGACCTTAGATGAAATGACTGAGGAAAATATTGAGTGAATCTTCTCCTTCGCCTGCTACCACCATCCAATTAAAGGCACCTAGTAAAGTCAGTGAGGCTTTCGAAATCTAGCAAAACTCCTATTCAAGCTTCAATATATGTCTGAACTTGAACTCTGGTGGTCTACAAACATGAAATTTCCTTGAGCTTTTTAGATGTTTTCAGACAGTGTGACTTGGAGAGAAACACCAGGCTTCTTTGTGTAGATCATGCTCAGGTTTTAGCAGCAAGTGCATATTACAGGCTTTGTTCCCTATTCTTCTGTTTCTCTTCTTTCTTCTTCTCTATTTTGTTTCCCTTTTTCTTTTCATTTTTCTTTCTCTCTGCTTCTTTCCACCTCTCTGTCTTTCCTGTTTTTTTTTTTGTTCCCCATATCTCTGTCTCTCTCTGCCTCTGTCTCCTCCTTCCTGTGACTTTGGACCCATTGCTATCTTTCTAGGCTTCAGTTTCCAAAACTGTGATTTTGGTGGTCTCAAAGTTAGTGTTTTCATTTGTAGTTTCTTATAATTCTAATATCTACCTGCATTTGTATACCTATTTAGAAAACAAATGCTTTGGGGAGTGAAATTCTATTACTATAAACTAAAGTAGATTGTCTAAATTCTATAACTGTTAGATATAAATGTTGCAAATACCAGGCTCTAACAAACTTCTCAGGACATCCATAAGATAGAATGCTATTTAGCTTCTGAGGTGCTTTTTTGGGAAAGGCCAAAGGCACATTTAACAAACACAAATGGACTCATGAGTATATGCATTTAGAAATTGTACAAGGGAGGTTCATCTGTGTCACCCTGGTGCAAGGCCCACTGTCATAGTCAGGCACAGGTGTCAACTTGACTGTTGAGGGTTTGGCTCTGGGCACATTTGTAGAGAATTAGTGGTTGAGTTAGGCCCAGAGCAAACCTGCAGGAGATTGTCTAGCTGCTGGGGAAGGCTCAGCCCATGGTGGGTGGGATTAGGCCCTGGATAAATCACGGAGAGCTGGTTGAGAGAGTTGGCATCCTTCTGTACACTTGGCCAGACATGCTGGCCTGGCAAGTAAGGATCGTCCCTCTCTCAGCCATTACGAGAGATGGTGTGGTCAGTTCCCTAGGCCCTGGTGTTGGCGTGAGCTCCCCTGTCAAGCTGGACTGAGAACTGTAGCCAGGAATCACAAGAGAGAATAAACCCTTGTTCCCTTAAGCCGCGTGACGGTCACTCAGCACCGTGCAGGCGACTGCAGCACTCGCCATCAGCCAGACTGTTGCAAGGAAAACTTTTCAATGGTATCAACATGACCCAGAAGTACCATAACCTGTGCTACTGGTCACATTGGACGTAAGAAGAGAACAGGGAATGAAAGCAGAATGAGCCGACAGCAGGAGCCTGGCACAGGTAGGTCCACAATCATGGAAGACCAAGCAGCACACGCCAGCGTCTAGGAGCCGTGGAAGAAACAGGGAGATAGGAATGGAGTGAACGTTTCTGAGGCTCCCACGTACCCATTATTCTGGACTTTTCTCCCTGTCAGGTGTCGCTGAAACTCTTCAGATAGAGAAGTTAAAAAGATTATTACCATAATAGCTACCATGGCAGTCAAAGACTAGAGCACACTCGTCTATCCCTGGGTTGAGCAAACAGTCCTTCACCTTCATTAGGAAATATTAATTAGTATGTGAATCCCTGTGAAAGTTACTAACATTATCCCGTATGTCTCCATCTGGACGTTGGAGTCCACCGGGGAATCCAGCAGACCTTCCCAATGTGAAGATAGAAATCAGAAAATTCTATCTGACAGACAGCATGGTTATCACTGTCCGGGTGACCACTGAGTGCATGAGACATTGCCACCTCAAGGTGTAATGACTCTAAGCATAGAGACATGTCAGACGGTAAATAAAATTTCTTAGTAGTCTATTGGTTTTGATGTTTTATTGTATTGGTTCCACTGTTCTAGAGCTGTTAGATCATGCAAGATGTGTCATGAAAGGAAGTTTATCTGTCCATTTTCTCTTTATGTGAATATCTGTGTGTTTTGGAAAGTTCAGTGAGATGCAAGGTTTATGTAAAGTGCACATTCTGGTGTATTCTGGGGTGACAGCTGGGCTGATATGCTCTGGTGCTAATGGGAGGTGTGGGGGTCTAGGACTGATGTTCATAGGTTCTGTGTTCATCTGAGGAGCAAGACAAGAAGGAAGGAGGGGCATTGTTAGACCAAAACTGGGAGATGTGTCTCCTGTTTTGCACTACCTTGAAGATAAAGCAGAAACTGCCTGCAGTGACAACATGACAACACATATCAAAGACACATTGTTAGGATCTTTCATCATCTTCCAGCTTCACATCCTAGAAGAGCTGATAAGGATCAGTACCTAGCACAAACACCTAGGTTTTAACTGGCTTCTCTGTTTCATTTGCAGTATGATATAGATTTTGTGCCAATGCATTACCTGTCTTGATGCCTGAGGGAATTTCATGTGCACTTCCAGATCTGACATATGTTAGAATAGACATTCCAGGGATTTTATGAGAAGGCGGGTACAGTCCAGGAAGGGCTCAAGGGAAGGAAGAAATGGAAAACAACTAGATCAGGACTGTAAATGATCAGGAGAAACTGTCCGTGAGGCCTTTGCATCTTTTTTTTTTAGTTTCTCATCCTGGGAGAACCCAGGTTTAACTGTGCTGTACATACAAACTCGTATCTCTGTGTTTTGGGCATCATGCTGTCTTGTCAGAATTCTCACAAGTGACCAGAGGTCAACTGCTTGCGTAAGCAGAAAGGCACTGCAGTAAGAAGGTGTCGGAAGCCCCGTACATGCCCATGTGTAGGAAATGACACCATCACCCAGCTCAACAAGTTGTGTTGTTTTGTCCCCATAAAGACATCTGTAATACCACTCCTTCCCTTCGACTCCAGGGAGTTGTAGCTGTCCACTTCCTCCTAGAGTGAACCCAGACACCTTCACTGAGAAGCTGAGGCTAGGCTTGTTGTGTAGGGCAACATTGGTCTTCCTGTTGATCTCTTGCTGGCTTCCACATGACTGGGCAGTGCCCCTAGGAGCCGTGTTTGGTTTGGCATTTCTTTTCTCTTTCCTGGTATGTAGCACCCCTCACTCTTTTAGCCACCAGGATCAGTGCTTACTCTCAGCACTACAACACAGTGTTGCTGCCTCCATAGTAACTAGAGGACCAGGAAAACAAGAATAGTAAGGACAAGGCACTATGTCATGTCCAGGCTACATCAGCAAAGTGGCACACATCTGAATTTTAATATCTGGCCAAGAAATCCATAGCAAACACAAGCCCCTACTCTCCTGGTCCTTTGAGGAGTTTGCTGTTGTAAAGAGATATAGATACTCAATGAAAATCAATCCGCTTCTTACCTTCTCTGAGTACCAAAGTCTTTTTTCTGTGCTTGGAGCTCTGTTGGTTTACTTGTGTGCAGAAGCCACTCCTTGGAAGATCCTTCAGCCACACGTTCATCCCAGATGCATCCGTTTATAGTATTAGCATATCCTCTCCCAGGAGCCCTGTCTTTTGCTCCAGCCAGGCTATCAACCAAGATATAATAACAAAAGAACTGCTCCTCTACTTACCACAACTTCAGATCCTAGAAGGACTCATCAGAAGACTGAAACCCTTCTCTCAGGGACTGATAGGCACCAATCCATGCACTCTGATCCCTTTCTTAATGTAACTTCAGTTGTATTTCTAACCAAGTTGTATATTAAATTCATGGTATAAAAAGAAGAAAAGAGATGCAAAGATTCCCATTGAAGATAAATCAGAGGTTGATGATGAAGATCTAGAAGAATTTTGGAAAAACTTTAAAAAATTTTTTCTTTATTCAATTGTGCGTATATGCACGTGTGTGTGTGTGTGTATGTGTGTGTGTGTGTGTGTGTGTGTGTGTGTGTGTGTGTGTGTGTGTAGAACCACAGACCAATTCGGGAACCACCATGGACCACCTCCACCGCCTCCTTGTTTACCCTGCCCAGGGATTCACAGGCTCCGCCCTATCAGGACCAGAAGTGCAGGCCGCCCCTGCTTCCGCCTGGCGTCTATATGTGGGGTCTAGGATCCAAACTCAGGACCTTCGCCTGCAAGGCAGAGGCTTAACCCCTGAGTCACCTCTCCAGCCCCTGGAGAAACTTTTTAAGCTATTTGGATATTTAACTTATTAGACCAACAATGATTCACTGTGACATTGCATCTGTAAGCTCTCCAAAAATGCCACATCTCTACTTTTGATTATATCTTTTTTATCTGAATTTATAGGGATTTGGAAAAATACAGGAAGGGCCCGAGATCCCAGTTGATCATGTGTTGCAGTCTGCATACCTGGTTGCTGATAAATGACCATCACACGGCTTAAGGGAACAAGGAGTTTACTTTCTTAGGACAGTCCAGTTACAGTTCTCAGTCCAGCTTGATGGGAGAGCACATACCAACACCAGGGCCGAGGGAACTGGCCACACCATCACCACATAACAGCTGAGAGATGGACAATCCTTACTCACCAGATCAGCATGTCTGGCCAAGTGAACGAAAGGATGCCCTCTCTCAATCAGCTCTCCATGATTTATTCCAGGGCCTAATCCCACCCACCATAGGCTGGGCCTTCCCCATCAGCTAGACAGTCTCCTTCAGGTTTGCTCTGGGCTTAACTAATTTGAGCTCTGACCCTCAACAGTCAAGTTGACACCTGTGGCTAACCATAACATCATGTTTTACCAGCCTGTTTCCCTTTAGGTTTGCCCTTCTCCAAGTGGACCATATCATATACTGTTTTCTCAGGAATTAGTAAACCAATATCTACCTACTCCCATGAGGTCACTGACTGTCCTTTTGTGTATGTCTCATGGACACAAAGCTTCAGGCCTACATGGGAGGACACATTTTTATGATGCTACCACAGGTTTTTGCTCAACAGCATCTTTACTCCAGATGCTCTGGGTAGGTTCAATTCATTTCTGTGACTGGATAAAGATTCTGAATCGCTGTGGCCAGGACTTCTTGAAGGCTGGCTCATTTGTGTTGGCAGTACTCATGTGTATCACTTTGAGTGTGGATGTTGACTGATGGAAACAGAAAACAAGGATAACAGATTGAATGACATAGATTTGAGGCTAGTCCGCTAGAGATAGCACCCAAAGCCCTGTCACAGAGCACGGGGTAGACACTGCAGCTCCCAGCATAAATACTGGATACTGCCCCCTCTCTTCAAAGACCAGCTGTTTTACAACACTTAAGAACTAGCTGATGAATCTGCCAAAGCCCTTTTCTCAGGGATTGATACACACTAATCGATGCATCTCTCGATCCCTTTCTTAATGTAACTTGTGTTGTATTTATAAACAAATTGTATATTAAATTCATGGTATAAAGAGATGCAAAGATTCCTATTGAAAATAAATCAGAGTCTAATGATGAAGATCCAGACAAATTTTGGAGACTTTTTAAAAAACTTTATGGTGTGTGTGTGTGTGTGTGTGTGTGTGTGTGTGTGTGTGTGTGTATCAGAGGCCATTATATATCCCTGTGGAGGACTAAGGGTGACTTTGGGAATCATCCTGGATTGCTTCTATCTGGATTGCTTCTATCTCCTTTTTGCTTTGCTCTGGGATTTCCCAGGCTCTGCAGGAAGTACAGGGGCAGAAGTACAGGCCATCATCATTTCCGCCTGGTTTTGTCACATGGAACCTGGAATCTGAACTCAGGACCTTCTACTTGGGAGGCAGAGTAATCTCTGAGCCATCTTTCCAGCCCCTGAAAAGACTTTCTAAGATATTTGAATATTTACTTTTTTAGACAACAGAGAATAAATTCAAAGAATAAATCATTTTAATAAACATGCAAATAATGTTCTTGAAATTATGGATTTGTAAGTAAGAATGGTACTTTTGTAGGTTATCTTACTTTGCAGGTTATAATCATCTAGCCTAAATCCATATGCTCTTTTAAATACTAGGATTATCTTTTATGTAATTTATGGACACACATTTAGTGGACACACAAAATGACTAGTGGTATGAAATGAAGGACAGCGGTTCTGAGCATGCATGTGCAGAGGCCTGACCCTTCAGACCCTCCTAAGCCGGTGCAAGACTAATGGGCTCCATGAGGGTCAGACCCAGGCTCCCCTGACTCTGGGACTGCACAGCCAAGCTCATCCCATGTGCTCAAAATTTCTTTTTCCTTCCTGTTTTTGCAAGTTATCAATCTTCTCCTTATTCCTCTTGATTATTTTTTCCCATTCACTCTAGAAGTGTACAAGTTGGGATTAATTTCTTGTGAGAGAAATTAAAGTATCCATCTTTATCAAGTTAATATAGTGAAAATGTTGGATTAATGAAACAGCACTTACCTCATATGTACCTGATTTGGGAAGTTGTTTGCTTTGGGGTCTTTGGGGAGCTGTGCTAGTTCCTGATTTTGCATGTTGCCTGTCTGTCATAATTACCTCTGTAGTTCAGGTTGCAACCATTTACTTCCCAGATGCTAACTTGTTGTCCTAGTCCTCAGTCACATGTCAATTGCATTAGTTACTTTCCTCATTGCTGTGAGAAAATACCCGACAGAAGCAACTTAAGGAAGGAAAGGTAGTCTGGACTCACAGTTTGAGGGTGCAGGACGGCCGTGGGAGCAGGAGTGTATGACAGCTGACCCTCAGTCAGAGAGGACGAGGAGAGGAATGCCGGTGTTGCGCTCACTTTCTTCATTCTGTTCTGCCCAGAAACTCAGCCCGTGAGCGGTGCTGCCTGTATTTATAGTAGGTCTCCCATTTCAGTTAACCCTCTACAACCCCCTAAAGGCATTTCCAGAGATTTGTCTCCTAAGTTACAAATCTAGATCCTGTCAACTTGACAAAATTACTATGATAATACCTCCATTTCCATCACTTGTTAACTTGACACCCAAACAGGATGATTTATTTTATATATATATATATATGTACACATACATATATGTGTGTGTGTGTGTGTGTGTGTGTGTGTGTGTGTGTGTGTCTGAAATAAGTCAACTTTGGGTCTGCACACACATGCACACATACTTGCATGGGTGCCTACGTGAACATATACCCACACAAATCTGAACGTCCACCCTTGCAAGTTTGTGCACATGTCTGTGGACACCCAAAGTTGACTCTGAGGGTCTCCCTCTATCTTGCTCTATTTTATTCATTTAGACAGATGGCAGAAAGAGGTCTAAGCCTCGTTCTTAAGCAGCAAGCACTTTATTGAGACATCTCTTCAGCCATAACCTGCCTCTACAAGTCCATAGCCATTTCATTATGCAAAAAGCATTTTATACAACTTCAAAATTCCCCATAGCCTTTAACACTTTCATCATTGTTCAAAAACCTAAGTATAGTTTCTTCTGAAACTGAAGGGTAATCTCTTAACTCAGAGGTCTTTTAAAATTAAAAAACCCTCATATTTCCAACATAAAATAGCAAAGAATTCCAAATTCAAAAGAAAATCCAGACCAAAATTTATGTTCCATACCTGGGACAGTGGAATGAATCATCAGAATTCCAGCAGCCTGGGCACCTGCTCACCAGCTTCTGCCACATGCAGCATATGTGGCCCTCGCTTGCTGTGCACCATTCGTGTAGCTTTTCTCTGCAGGCCTCCCTCCCACGGCTATGCCCTTTCCACTCCATGGGGCTCATTGCAGCTTAGGTTTCACTTTCACAGTTTCATGCATTGACACTCAGGCCTCCTTGCAGGAATTCTGACCCTACCACAAATTGCTTGGCCTAGCTTCCTGGACTACAGTGCAAGTCTGCATGACTTTCTCTACTCTTGGACTTTATCTCTGAAAGTCCACTGCCATGGGTGATGTTGTCCCATTCTTCCGGGAGCCAAGAGGCATCTGCCACATCCGCACCAGATGCTTCATTGCCGCGCCTGTGCAAGGACCCTGTGGACAGTTCCTAGGGTGGTGGCTTTAAACACGAACCTTTCGGCTGCATTTTCCAGTTCAGGCTCTCTCCTTTCAAGCAAATTTTGTGTTTACCTGTTGACCCATTAGTAGCTGGGGTCTTACCCTCATAGAACTTTTCCTACTGTCCTAGTGCTAAAGAGGAGAAGAGTTTTTATGGCACTAACCTATTTAACAATGACAGTTCCTTTATCTGCATCCTCCTTGTCCAAAAGGTTAAACTTTGCTCACCAGACTTCAAACGTTTTATGACTTTCTGTTCTCTCTCACTGTAGGTCTGGATTACAGTAGTGAGAAGTATCTTAAGATGTAGTCTCAATACCACTTTATATTGAAATTTCCTCTGGCAAATATCGCTTACTTTTGAATTTCTCTATTAAACATTGCTTACTTTTAACTCAGCACCACTCTTTGCCAGAATGTAACATGTGTGGCCACTAGCTTCCCTCTCAGTTTCAAGGGCCAGGGCTGTATGGTCCATATTTCTATCATCATCTGGTCCTCTAAACTCCTTCTAAAATGTCTGCTTGAGCTCCGTTTACAGTATCCTGGGGTCTCTCTTGCCTGAACTTACACATTCTTCCCCATTCCCTCCTGGAAACAAGTTCCGAAGGCCCAAGAACTCCATAGTTAGGTTTATCACAGCGACAGCTTCACTCCACTAACAATTTTCTGTATTAGTTGCTTTTCTTCTTATTGTGACAGAAACACCTGACAGTAGACACTTAAGGAAGGGATGTTT